>JAECXP010000090.1:2467500-2509825 GCA_018152965.1 Scaptomyza pallida
AATAATAATAATAATAATAATAATAATAATAATAATAATAATAATAATAATAATAATAATAATAATAATAATAATAATAATAATAATAATAATAATAATAATAATAATAATAATAATAATAATAATAATAATAATAATAATAATAATAATAATAATAATAATAATAATAATAATAATAATAATAATAATAATAATAATAATAATAATAATAATAATAATAATAATAATAATAATAATAATAATAATAATAATAATAATAATAATAATAATAATAATAATAATAATAATAATAATAATAATAATAATAATAATAATAATAATAATAATAATAATAATAATAATAATAATAATAATAATAATAATAATAATAATAATAATAATAATAATAATAATAATAATAATAATAATAATAATAATAATAATAATAATAATAATAATAATAATAATAATAATAATAATAATAATAATAATAATAATAATAATAATAATAATAATAATAATAATAATAATAATAATAATAATAATAATAATAATAATAATAATAATAATAATAATAATAATAATAATAATAATAATAATAATAATAATAATAATAATAATAATAATAATAATAATAATAATAATAATAATAATAATAATAATAATAATAATAATAATAATAATAATAATAATAATAATAATAATAATAATAATAATAATAATAATAATAATAATAATAATAATAATAATAATAATAATAATAATAATAATAATAATAATAATAATAATAATAATAATAATAATAATAATAATAATAATAATAATAATAATAATAATAATAATAATAATAATAATAATAATAATAATAATAATAATAATAATAATAATAATAATAATAATAATAATAATAATAATAATAATAATAATAATAATAATAATAATAATAATAATAATAATAATAATAATAATAATAATAATAATAATAATAATAATAATAATAATAATAATAATAATAATAATAATAATAATAATAATAATAATAATAATAATAATAATAATAATAATAATAATAATAATAATAATAATAATAATAATAATAATAATAATAATAATAATAATAATAATAATAATAATAATAATAATAATAATAATAATAATAATAATAATAATAATAATAATAATAATAATAATAATAATAATAATAATAATAATAATAATAATAATAATAATAATAATAATAATAATAATAATAATAATAATAATAATAATAATAATAATAATAATAATAATAATAATAATAATAATAATAATAATAATAATAATAATAATAATAATAATAATAATAATAATAATAATAATAATAATAATAATAATAATAATAATAATAATAATAATAATAATAATAATAATAATAATAATAATAATAATAATAATAATAATAATAATAATAATAATAATAATAATAATAATAATAATAATAATAATAATAATAATAATAATAATAATAATAATAATAATAATTTTTTTTTTTTTTTTTTTTTTTTTGGGCAGAGGCTGGGAAAATGCCTTCTGCATCTCACGTTGCCGTCGCAATGTGGTATGTGGGGCTTGCACCCACTAACAACCCCGCCTCTCTGGGCCTCTTCCACTTCGGAAAAGCTTCCGCATTACTTCGAAGTGGGGCCCCTTCGCGTAAAACGCTCTCTTTTTGATCTGCGTCCAGACTACCCTAGGCTCTCATCCAGGTCCTTCTTTTTCAGCCGGAGGATGTCTCCAACGAAAGCAGCTATTTTCTTCCATATTTCGTCATCGCTTATCATTTTGGAGACTATGCTCTCCGGGCAAATGCTCCCAATTTCTTCCAAAAGTCGATGTCGTCTTTCCGCGAATCGTACGCAGTGGAATACAGTGTGCTCCACGTCATCTATTTCAGCGTCATGATAAATGCAACTAGCCCGTGTGCTTTTCCCAATCTTATGAAGATAGGTGTTAAAGTATCCATGACCTGTTAGCATTTGTGTGACATAATAATCCACATCTCCCCCCTTTCTTGTCACCCATTGTTTAATGCATGGTAATAGTCTCGCCGTCCATCTTCCGGTGCTCTCGTTTGACCATCTTTCTTGCCAGCAGTCGAGTGTCTGCTGTTTGCATTGCTGGAGTGATTGTCTATTTGCCTGTCCGGATATTCGTAGCTCGTAGATCTTTTTCCGCTCTCTTACCAACAAATCAATGGGCGTCGCGCCTGCAATGACCAGCGCCGCGGATGCAGAGACCGTCCTATATGCGCTTATAATTCTAAGCGCGGATGTTCTTTGTACTCCGGCAAGCTGATTTACCCGTGTTTTTCTATTTAGGGTGTTTGCCCAAACCTCACAGCCATACAGCATGATGCTATTGGTTGCTTCCATCAAGAGCTTTCTGCGGCATTGTAATGGCCCGCCAACATTTGCCATGAGTCTGCTGAGAGAGCGTGTGGCGGTAGCAGCCTTAGTTACTGCGTGCTTTATCTGCGCCTGATAGGACAGTTTTGAGTCCAGTCGTACGCCTAAGTATTTAATGACCTTCTGTGTCCTGAGTGAGCTCCCTAGGAGGGTCATTTCTGCCTCTATTGGAATCTGCCTTCTCGTGACTAATAAAATTTCTGTTTTTTCTGCTGCCAACTGTAACCCATGGTTATCTAGCCACCACTTAACTTTTGTCATCATCTGTGTAAGCTTGCGTTGCGCATATATTAGATTGCGCGCGTTGATGACTGCAACGATGTCATCTGCGTAGCCGACGAGAAAAGTGTCGTCTGGCATCTCTAGTCTGAGGATGTCATCGTAGGCGATATTCCAAAGATCAGGCCCTAGTATAGAGCCTTGAGCCGCGCCCGCCGTTATCTGAAAGCTCTTTAATAATAATAATAATAATAATAATAATAATAATAATAATAATAATAATAATAATAATAATAATAATAATAATAATAATAATAATAATAATAATAATAATAATAATAATAATAATAATAATAATAATAATAATAATAATAATAATAATAATAATAATAATAATAATAATAATAATAATAATAATAATAATAATAATAATAATAATAATAATAATAATAATAATAATAATAATAATAATAATAATAATAATAATAATAATAATAATAATAATAATAATAATAATAATAATAATAATAATAATAATAATAATAATAATAATAATAATAATAATAATAATAATAATAATAATAATAATAATAATAATAATAATAATAATAATAATAATAATAATAATAATAATAATAATAATAATAATAATAATAATAATAATAATAATAATAATAATAATAATAATAATAATAATAATAATAATAATAATAATAATAATAATAATAATAATAATAATAATAATAATAATAATAATAATAATAATAATAATAATAATAATAATAATAATAATAATAATAATAATAATAATAATAATAATAATAATAATAATAATAATAATAATAATAATAATAATAATAATAATAATAATAATAATAATAATAATAATAATAATAATAATAATAATAATAATAATAATAATAATAATAATAATAATAATAATAATAATAATAATAATAATAATAATAATAATAATAATAATAATAATAATAATAATAATAATAATAATAATAATAATAATAATAATAATAATAATAATAATAATAATAATAATAATAATAATAATAATAATAATAATAATAATAATAATAATAATAATAATAATAATAATAATAATAATAATAATAATAATAATAATAATAATAATAATAATAATAATAATAATAATAATAATAATAATAATAATAATAATAATAATAATAATAATAATAATAATAATAATAATAATAATAATAATAATAATAATAATAATAATAATAATAATAATAATAATAATAATAATAATAATAATAATAATAATAATAATAATAATAATAATAATAATAATAATAATAATAATAATAATAATAATAATAATAATAATAATAATAATAATAATAATAATAATAATAATAATAATAATAATAATAATAATAATAATAATAATAATAATAATAATAATAATAATAATAATAATAATAATAATAATAATAATAATAATAATAATAATAATAATAATAATAATAATAATAATAATAATAATAATAATAATAATAATAATAATAATAATAATAATAATAATAATAATAATAATAATAATAATAATAATAATAATAATAATAATAATAATAATAATAATAATAATAATAATAATAATAATAATAATAATAATAATAATAATAATAATAATAATAATAATAATAATAATAATAATAATAATAATAATAATAATAATAATAATAATAATAATAATAATAATAATAATAATAATAATAATAATAATAATAATAATAATAATAATAATAATAATAATAATAATAATAATAATAATAATAATAATAATAATAATAATAATAATAATAATAATAATAATAATAATAATAATAATAATAATAATAATAATAATAATAATAATAATAATAATAATAATAATAATAATAATAATAATAATAATAATAATAATAATAATAATAATAATAATAATAATAATAATAATAATAATAATAATAATAATAATAATAATAATAATAATAATAATAATAATAATAATAATAATAATAATAATAATAATAATAATAATAATAATAATAATAATAATAATAATAATAATAATAATAATAATAATAATAATAATAATAATAATAATAATAATAATAATAATAATAATAATAATAATAATAATAATAATAATAATAATAATAATAATAATAATAATAATAATAATAATAATAATAATAATAATAATAATAATAATAATAATAATAATAATAATAATAATAATAATAATAATAATAATAATAATAATAATAATAATAATAATAATAATAATAATAATAATAATAATAATAATAATAATAATAATAATAATAATAATAATAATAATAATAATAATAATAATAATAATAATAATAATAATAATAATAATAATAATAATAATAATAATAATAATAATAATAATAATAATAATAATAATAATAATAATAATAATAATAATAATAATAATAATAATAATAATAATAATAATAATAATAATAATAATAATAATAATAATAATAATAATAATAATAATAATAATAATAATAATAATAATAATAATAATAATAATAATAATAATAATAATAATAATAATAATAATAATAATAATAATAATAATAATAATAATAATAATAATAATAATAATAATAATAATAATAATAATAATAATAATAATAATAATAATAATAATAATAATAATAATAATAATAATAATAATAATAATAATAATAATAATAATAATAATAATAATAATAATAATAATAATAATAATAATAATAATAATAATAATAATAATAATAATAATAATAATAATAATAATAATAATAATAATAATAATAATAATAATAATAATAATAATAATAATAATAATAATAATAATAATAATAATAATAATAATAATAATAATAATAATAATAATAATAATAATAATAATAATAATAATAATAATAATAATAATAATAATAATAATAATAATAATAATAATAATAATAATAATAATAATAATAATAATAATAATAATAATAATAATAATAATAATAATAATAATAATAATAATAATAATAATAATAATAATAATAATAATAATAATAATAATAATAATAATAATAATAATAATAATAATAATAATAATAATAATAATAATAATAATAATAATAATAATAATAATAATAATAATAATAATAATAATAATAATAATAATAATAATAATAATAATAATAATAATAATAATAATAATAATAATAATAATAATAATAATAATAATAATAATAATAATAATAATAATAATAATAATAATAATAATAATAATAATAATAATAATAATAATAATAATAATAATAATAATAATAATAATAATAATAATAATAATAATAATAATAATAATAATAATAATAATAATAATAATAATAATAATAATAATAATAATAATAATAATAATAATAATAATAATAATAATAATAATAATAATAATAATAATAATAATAATAATAATAATAATAATAATAATAATAATAATAATAATAATAATAATAATAATAATAATAATAATAATAATAATAATAATAATAATAATAATAATAATAATAATAATAATAATAATAATAATAATAATAATATTAATAATAATAATAATAATAATAATAATAATAATAATAATAATAATAATAATAATAATAATACATAATAATAATAATAATAATAATAATAATAATAATAATAATAATAATAATAATAATAATAATAATAATAATAATAATAATAATAATAATAATAATAATAATAATAATAATAATAATAATAATAATAATAATAATAATAATAATAATAATAATAATAATAATAATAATAATAATAATAATAATAATAATAATAATAATAATAATAATAATAATAATAATAATAATAATAATAATAATAATAATAATAATAATAATAATAATAATAATAATAATAATAATAATAATAATAATAATAATAATAATAATAATAATAATAATAATAATAATAATAATAATAATAATAATAATAATAATAATAATAATAATAATAATAATAATAATAATAATAATAATAATAATAATAATAATAATAATAATAATAATAATAATAATAATAATAATAATAATAATAATAATAATAATAATAATAATAATAATAATAATAATAATAATAATAATAATAATAATAATAATAATAATAATAATAATAATAATAATAATAATAATAATAATAATAATAATAATAATAATAATAATAATAATAATAATAATAATAATAATAATAATAATATTAATAATAATAATAATAATAATATTAATAATAATAATAATAATAATAATAATAATAATAATAATAATAATAATAATAATAATAATAATAATAATAATAATAATAATAATAATAATAATAATAATAATAATAATAATAATAATAATAATAATAATAATAATAATAATAATAATAATAATAATAATAATAATAATAATAATAATAATAATAATAATAATAATAATAATAATAATAATAATAATAATAATAATAATAATAATAATAATAATAATAATAATAATAATAATAATAATAATAATAATAATAATAATAATAATAATAATAATAATAATAATAATAATAATAATAATAATAATAATAATAATAATAATAATAATAATAATAATAATAATAATAATAATAATAATAATAATAATAATAATAATAATAATAATAATAATAATAATAATAATAATAATAATAATAATAATAATAATAATAATAATAATAATAATAATAATAATAATAATAATAATAATAATAATAATAATAATAATAATAATAATAATAATAATAATAATAATAATAATAATAATAATAATAATAATAATAATAATAATAATAATAATAATAATAATAATAATAATAATAATAATAATAATAATAATAATAATAATAATAATAATAATAATAATAATAATAATAATAATAATAATAATAATAATAATAATAATAATAATAATAATAATAATAATAATAATAATAATAAATAATAATAATAAATAATAATAATAATAATAATAATAATAATAATAATAATAATAATAATAATAATAATAATAATAATAATAATAATAATAATAATAATAATAATAATAATAATAATAATAATAATAATAATAATAATAATAATAATAATAATAATAATAATAATAATAATAATAATAATAATAATAATAATAATAATAATAATAATAATAATAATAATAATAATAATAATAATAATAATAATAATAATAATAATAATAATAATAATAATAATAATAATAATAATAATAATAATAATAATAATAATAATAATAATAATAATAATAATAATAATAATAATAATAATAATAATAATAATAATAATAATAATAATAATAATAATAATAATAATAATAATAATAATAATAATAATAATAATAATAATAATAATAATAATAATAATAATAATAATAATAATAATAATAATAATAATAATAATAATAATAATAATAATAATAATAATAATAATAATAATAATAATAATAATAATAATAATAATAATATTAATAATAATAATAATAATAATAATAATAATAATAATAATAATAATAATAATAATAATAATAATAATAATAATAATAATAATAATAATATTAATAATAATAATATTAATAATGTTAATAATAATAATAATAATAATAATAATAATAATAATAATAATAATAATAATAATAATAATAATAATATTAATAATAAGTAATAATAAGTAATAATAATAATAATAATTAATAATAATAATAATAATAATAATAATAATAATATTAATAATAATAATAATAATAATAATAATAATAATAATAATAATAATAATAATAATAATAATAATAATAATAATAATAATAATAATATTAATAATAATAATATTAATAAAAACAATAATATTAATAATAATAATAATAATAATAATAATAATAATAATAATAATAATAATAATAATAATAATAATAATAATAATAATAATAATAATAATAATAATAATAATAATAATAATAATAATAATAATAATAATAATTAATAATAATAATAATAATAATAATAATAATAATAATAATAATAATAATAATAATAATAATAATAATAATAATAATAATAATAATAATAATAATAATAATAATAATAATAATAATAATAATAATAATAATAATAATAATAATAATAATAATAATAATAATAATAATAATAATAATAATAATAATAATAATAATAATAATAATAATAATAATAATAATAATAATAATAATAATAATAATAATAATAATAATAATAATAATAATAATAATAATAATAATAATAATAATAATAATAATAATAATAATAATAATAATAATAATAATAATAATAATAATAATAATAATAATAATAATAATAATAATAATAATAATAATAATAATAATAATAATAATAATAATAATAATAATAATAATAATAATAATAATAATAATAATAATAATAATAATAATAATAATAATAATAATAATAATAATAATAATAATAATAATAATAATAATAATAATAATAATAATAATAATAATAATAATAATAATAATAATAATAATAATAATAATAATAATAATAATAATAATAATAATAATAATAATAATAATAATAATAATAATAATAATAATAATAATAATAATAATAATAATAATAATAATAATAATAATAATAATAATAATAATAATAATAATAATAATAATAATAATAATAATAATAATAATAATAATAATAATAATAATAATAATAATAATAATAATAATAATAATAATAATAATAATAATAATAATAATAATAATAATAATAATAATAATAATAATAATAATAATAATAATAATAATAATAATAATAATAATAATAATAATAATAATAATAATAATAATAATAATAATAATAATAATAATAATAATAATAATAATAATAATAATAATAATAATAATAATAATAATAATAATAATAATAATAATAATAATAATAATAATAATAATAATAATAATAATAATAATAATAATAATAATAATAATAATAATAATAATAATAATAATAATAATAATAATAATAATAATAATAATAATAATAATAATAATAATAATAATAATAATAATAATAATAATAATAATAATAATAATAATAATAATAATAATAATAATAATAATAATAATAATAATAATAATAATAATAATAATAATAATAATAATAATAATAATAATAATAATAATAATAATAATAATAATAATAATAATAATAATAATAATAATAATAATAATAATAATAATAATAATAATAATAATAATAATAATAATAATAATAATAATAATAATAATAATAATAATAATAATAATAATAATAATAATAATAATAATAATAATAATAATAATAATAATAATAATAATAATAATAATAATAATAATAATAATAATAATAATAATAATAATAATAATAATAATAATAATAATAATAATAATAATAATAATAATAATAATAATAATAATAATAATAATAATAATAATAATAATAATAATAATAATAATAATAATAATAATAATAATAATAATAATAATAATAATAATAATAATAATAATAATAATAATAATAATAATAATAATAATAATAATAATAATAATAATAATAATAATAATAATAATAATAATAATAATAATAATAATAATAATAATAATAATAATAATAATAATAATAATAATAATAATAATAATAATAATAATAATAATAATAATAATAATAATAATAATAATAATAATAATAATAATAATAATAATAATAATAATAATAATAATAATAATAATAATAATAATAATAATAATAATAATAATAATAATAATAATAATAATAATTTTTTTTTTTTTTTTTTTTTTGGCTGGAGGGAAAATGCTTTATGCACTGCCTGCTACTAGTCGTGTAGGGTGGATTCTACAGAGTAGCATACCCACTAACCCTCCCCGTTGGGCCTGTTCCACTTCGGAAACGCTTTTTGGTAATGCTTTAGTGCCAAGCGCCTTCTTCTTAAATAAGCATGAGCTTATTGTAAGATGATCCAAGTGGGGCCATCTACGCAATAAGCGCTTATCTGCGTCCAGATACCCAATTCTGACCTCTCATCTAGGTCCCTTTCGTGCTTTTTGTGAGTCCAGATTATGTTACATCCTCTCTTCTAAGTCTTTCTTTTTGCGTCTCAAAATATCACAATGAAGATAGATACTTTTCTCCACGAATCCTCGCTGTCTATCATCTTAGCTACGATGTTCTCCGGTGAGAGGGCCCGTTGTGTGCTCGACTTGTCGCCTTTCATCTAAAATGATCGGAGTGGAAGATTGTATGCTCCACATTGTATTTCTGCATCTCCATATACACAGCTAGCTTCCGTGCTCTTTCCTATTGAATTTGGAAGGCACTAAGTAGCCATGTCCGTCATCATTTGTGTGTGACAGTAATCATCATGTTTTCTTAAAGTCCAGTCTTTAATACATGGCAGTAGTCTTGCTGTCCATCTTCCATATCGTTCATTTGTCCATCTTTCCTGCCATAAGGCGATCGTCTCTTTGTTACATGTGCTAAGGTTTTATAAGTGGCTTCCCTTTGTTGTCTGAGCTCATAGATTTTTTGTTCCCTTGCTTGGCGGTCGATTGGTATCAAGCCCGCAATAGCAAGCGATGCTGCGCCTGATACAGTTCGGTATGCGCTTGTCATTCTTAGCGCGACTGTTCTCTGAACCGCATGTAGGGGCTTCATCCTGCGTTTAACATTAAGGTGTCTGCCCCATATCTCGCATCCATATAAAAGGATGGCGTTGTTGATCTCCATAAAGTTTACCGCTAGATTGGTACGGACCGCTAACATTTGCCATGAGTCTGCTAGTGACTTTGTAGCCTCTACTGCCCTTTGCTTTTTTGCGTATTGGATCTCGCGCTTTAAAAGTCATCTTTGAGTCAAGCTAATTCCTAGGTACTTGATTACTTTCAGCGTCTTCATAATTTTTCCGACTAATAATAATAATAATAATAATAATAATAATAATAATAATAATAATAATAATAATAATAATAATAATAATAATAATAATAATAATAATAATAATAATAATAATAATAATAATAATAATAATAATAATAATAATAATAATAATAATAATAATAATAATAATAATAATAATAATAATAATAATAATAATAATAATAATAATAATAATAATAATAATAATAATAATAATAATAATAATAATAATAATAATAATAATAATAATAATAATAATAATAATAATAATAATAATAATAATAATAATAATAATAATAATAATAATAATAATAATAATAATAATAATAATAATAATAATAATAATAATAATAATAATAATAATAATAATAATAATAATAATAATAATAATAATAATAATAATAATAATAATAATAATAATAATAATAATAATAATAATAATAATAATAATAATAATAATAATAATAATAATAATAATAATAATAATAATAATAATAATAATAATAATAATAATAATAATAATAATAATAATAATAATAATAATAATAATAATAATAATAATAATAATAATAATAATAATAATAATAATAATAATAATAATAATAATAATAATAATAATAATAATAATAATAATAATAATAATAATAATAATAATAATAATAATAATAATAATAATAATAATAATAATAATAATAATAATAATAATAATAATAATAATAATAATAATAATAATAATAATAATAATAATAATAATAATAATAATAATAATAATAATAATAATAATAATAATAATAATAATAATAATAATAATAATAATAATAATAATAATAATAATAATAATAATAATAATAATAATAATAATAATAATAATAATAATAATAATAATAATAATAATAATAATAATAATAATAATAATAATAATAATAATAATAATAATAATAATAATAATAATAATAATAATAATAATAATAATAATAATAATAATAATAATAATAATAATAATAATAATAATAATAATAATAATAATAATAATAATAATAATAATAATAATAATAATAATAATAATAATAATAATAATAATAATAATAATAATAATAATAATAATAATAATAATAATAATAATAATAATAATAATAATAATAATAATAATAATAATAATAATAATAATAATAATAATAATAATAATAATAATAATAATAATAATAATAATAATAATAATAATAATAATAATAATAATAATAATAATAATAATAATAATAATAATAATAATAATAATAATAATAATAATAATAATAATAATAATAATAATAATAATAATAATAATAATAATAATAATAATAATAATAATAATAATAATAATAATAATAATAATAATAATAATAATAATAATAATAATAATAATAATAATAATAATAATAATAATAATAATAATAATAATAATAATAATAATAATAATAATAATAATAATAATAATAATAATAATAATAATAATAATAATAATAATAATAATAATAATAATAATAATAATAATAATAATAATAATAATAATAATAATAATAATAATAATAATAATAATAATAATAATAATAATAATAATAATAATAATAATAATAATAATAATAATAATAATAATAATAATAATAATAATAATAATAATAATAATAATAATATATAATAATAATAATAATAATAATAATAATAATAATAATAATAATAATAATAATAATAATAATAATAATAATAATAATAATAATAATAATAATAATAATAATAATAATAATAATAATAATAATAATAATAATAATAATAATAATAATAATAATAATAATAATAATAATAATAATAATAATAATAATAATAATAATAATAATAATAATAATAATAATAATAATAATAATAATAATAATAATAATAATAATAATAATAATAATAATAATAATAATAATAATAATAATAATAATAATAATAATAATAATAATAATAATAATAATAATAATAATAATAATAATAATAATAATAATAATAATAATAATAATAATAATAATAATAATAATAATAATAATAATAATAATAATAATAATAATAATAATAATAATAATAATAATAATAATAATAATAATAATAATAATAATAATAATAATAATAATAATAATAATAATAATAATAATAATAATAATAATAATAATAATAATAATAATAATAATAATAATAATAATAATAATAATAATAATAATAATAATAATAATAATAATAATAATAATAATAATAATAATAATAATAATAATAATAATAATAATAATAATAATAATAATAATAATAATAATAATAATAATAATAATAATAATAATAATAATAATAATAATAATAATAATAATAATAATAATAATAATAATAATAATAATAATAATAATAATAATAATAATAATAATAATAATAATAATAATAATAATAATAATAATAATAATAATAATAATAATAATAATAATAATAATAATAATAATAATAATAATAATAATAATAATAATAATAATAATAATAATAATAATAATAATAATAATAATAATAATAATAATAATAATAATAATAATAATAATAATAATAATAATAATAATAATAATAATAATAATAATAATAATAATAATAATAATAATAATAATAATAATAATAATAATAATAATAATAATAATAATAATAATAATAATAATAATAATAATAATAATAATAATAATAATAATAATAATAATAATAATAATAATAATAATAATAATAATAATAATAATAATAATAATAATAATAATAATAATAATAATAATAATAATAATAATAATAATAATAATAATAATAATAATAATAATAATAATAATAATAATAATAATAATAATAATAATAATAATAATAATAATAATAATAATAATAATAATAATAATAATAATAATAATAATAATAATAATAATAATAATAATAATAATAATAATAATAATAATAATAATAATAATAATAATAATAATAATAATAATAATAATAATAATAATAATAATAATAATAATAATAATAATAATAATAATAATAATAATAATAATAATAATAATAATAATAATAATAATAATAATAATAATAATAATAATAATAATAATAATAATAATAATAATAATAATAATAATAATAATAATAATAATAATAATAATAATAATAATAATAATAATAATAATAATAATAATAATAATAATAATAATAATAATAATAATAATAATAATAATAATAATAATAATAATAATAATAATAATAATAATAATAATAATAATAATAATAATTTTAATATTTTTTTTTTTTTTTTTTTTTTTGGGCTGGGAGGGGAAAATGCTTTATGCACTGCCTGCTACCGTCGTAGTGGGGTGTGGGATTCTACAGAGTAGCATACCCACTAACAACCTCCCCGTTGGGCCTGTTTCCACTCGGAAACGCTTCGCAATACTTGAAGTGGGGCCTTTGTGCGCCAAGCGCCTTCTTCTTAAATAAGCATGAGCTCTTATTGTAAGATGATCCAAGTGGGGCCATCTACGCAATAAGCGCTTATCTGCGTCCAGATACCCAATTCTGACCTCTCATCTAGGTCTTTTCGTGCTTTTTTGTGAGTCCAGATTATGTTACATCCTCTCTTCTAAGTCTTTCTTTTGCGTCTCAAAATATCGCCAATGAAGATAGATACTTTTCTCCACGAATCCTCGTTGTCTATCATCTTAGCTACGATGTTCTCCGGTGTGAGAGGGCCCGTTGTGTGCTCGACTTGTCTCCTTTCATCTCTGAAACGATCGCAGTGGAAGATTGTATGTTCCACATTGTCGATTTCTGCATCTCCATATACACAGCTAGCTTCCGTGCTCTTTCCTATTGAATTTAGGAAGGCACTAAAGTAGCCATGTCCCGTCATCATTTGTGTGACGTAGTAGTCTACGTCTCCATGTTTTCTTAAAGTCCAGTCTTTAATACATGGCAGTAGTCTTGCTGTCCATCTTCCATATCGTTCATTTGTCCATCTTTCCTGCCATAAGGCGATCGTCTCTGCTTACATGTGCTAAGGTTTTGTATAGTGGCTTCCCTTTGTTGTCTGAGCTCATAGATTTTTTTACGTTCCCTTGCTTGGAGGTCGATTGGTATCAAGCCCGCAATAGCAAGCGATGCTGCGCCTGATACAGTTCGGTATGCGCTTGTTATTCTTAGCGCGACTGTTCTCTGAACCGCATGTAGGGGCTTCATCCTGCGTTTAACATTAAGCGTGTCTGCCCATATCTCGCATCCATATAAAAGGATGGCGTTGTTGATCTCCATAAGAAGTTTACGCTTAGATTGGTACGGACCGCTAACATTTGCCATGAGTCTGCTAAGTGACTTTGTAGCCTCTACTGCCTTTGCTTTTGCGTATTGGATCTGCGCTTTAAAAGTCATCTTTGAGTCAAGCCTAATTCCTAGGTACTTGATTACTTTCAGCGTCTTCATAATGTTTTCTCCGACTAATAATAATAATAATAATAATAATAATAATAATAATAATAATAATAATAATAATAATAATAATAATAATAATAATAATAATAATAATAATAATAATAATAATAATAATAATAATAATAATAATAATAATAATAATAATAATAATAATAATAATAATAATAATAATAATAATAATAATAATAATAATAATAATAATAATAATAATAATAATAATAATAATAATAATAATAATAATAATAATAATAATAATAATAATAATAATAATAATAATAATAATAATAATAATAATAATAATAATAATAATAATAATAATAATAATAATAATAATAATAATAATAATAATAATAATAATAATAATAATAATAATAATAATAATAATAATAATAATAATAATAATAATAATAATAATAATAATAATAATAATAATAATAATAATAATAATAATAATAATAATAATAATAATAATAATAATAATAATAATAATAATAATAATAATAATAATAATAATAATAATAATAATAATAATAATAATAATAATAATAATAATAATAATAATAATAATAATAATAATAATAATAATAATAATAATAATAATAATAATAATAATAATAATAATAATAATAATAATAATAATAATAATAATAATAATAATAATAATAATAATAATAATAATAATAATAATAATAATAATAATAATAATAATAATAATAATAATAATAATAATAATAATAATAATAATAATAATAATAATAATAATAATAATAATAATAATAATAATAATAATAATAATAATAATAATAATAATAATAATAATAATAATAATAATAATAATAATAATAATAATAATAATAATAATAATAATAATAATAATAATAATAATAATAATAATAATAATAATAATAATAATAATAATAATAATAATAATAATAATAATAATAATAATAATAATAATAATAATAATAATAATAATAATAATAATAATAATAATAATAATAATAATAATAATAATAATAATAATAATAATAATAATAATAATAATAATAATAATAATAATAATAATAATAATAATAATAATAATAATAATAATAATAATAATAATAATAATAATAATAATAATAATAATAATAATAATAATAATAATAATAATAATAATAATAATAATAATAATAATAATAATAATAATAATAATAATAATAATAATAATAATAATAATAATAATAATAATAATAATAATAATAATAATAATAATAATAATAATAATAATAATAATAATAATAATAATAATAATAATAATAATAATAATAATAATAATAATAATAATAATAATAATAATAATAATAATAATAATAATAATAATAATAATAATAATAATAATAATAATAATAATAATAATAATAATAATAATAATAATAATAATAATAATAATAATAATAATAATAATAATAATAATAATAATAATAATAATAATAATAATAATAATAATAATAATAATAATAATAATAATAATAATAATAATAATAATAATAATAATAATAATAATAATAATAATAATAATAATAATAATAATAATAATAATAATAATAATAATAATAATAATAATAATAATAATAATAATAATAATAATAATAATAATAATAATAATAATAATAATAATAATAATAATAATAATAATAATAATAATAATAATAATAATAATAATAATAATAATAATAATAATAATAATAATAATAATAATAATAATAATAATAATAATAATAATAATAATAATAATAATAATAATAATAATAATAATAATAATAATAATAATAATAATAATAATAATAATAATAATAATAATAATAATAATAATAATAATAATAATAATAATAATAATAATAATAATAATAATAATAATAATAATAATAATAATAATAATAATAATAATAATAATAATAATAATAATAATAATAATAATAATAATAATAATAATAATAATAATAATAATAATAATAATAATAATAATAATAATAATAATAATAATAATAATAATAATAATAATAATAATAATAATAATAATAATAATAATAATAATAATAATAATAATAATAATAATAATAATAATAATAATAATAATAATAATAATAATAATAATAATAATAATAATAATAATAATAATAATAATAATAATAATAATAATAATAATAATAATAATAATAATAATAATAATAATAATAATAATAATAATAATAATAATAATAATAATAATAATAATAATAATAATAATAATAATAATAATAATAATAATAATAATAATAATAATAATAATAATAATAATAATAATAATAATAATAATAATAATAATAATAATAATAATAATAATAATAATAATAATAATAATAATAATAATAATAATAATAATAATAATAATAATAATAATAATAATAATAATAATAATAATAATAATAATAATAATAATAATAATAATAATAATAATAATAATAATAATAATAATAATAATAATAATAATAATAATAATAATAATAATAATAATAATAATAATAATAATAATAATAATAATAATAATAATAATAATAATAATAATAATAATATCCGATGTTATATGTCTCTCCGTTTCATTAGCCAGCATCGCGCGCTGCTCGTCCCATTCGCGACACACAAAGAACGTATGCTCAGCGTTGTCCCTGCTTCCGGGGCAGTACAAACAGTCAGGTGATGCTGACTTTCCCATTCGGTGTAGGTAGTGGCGAAAGTAGCCATGACCTGAGAGAAATTGTGTAAGGTAGTAATCTACTTCGCCGTGCTTTCTTTTAATCCACGGCTCCAAGTCTGTGATAAGACGCGCGGTCCATCTTCCTCTGCTGTCCCTCTCCCAAGAACTCTGCCATTCGGAGAGTGTACGGGATCTCCTCCTGGGGCGCGGTTTCCCGATCCCCAGCAGCTTTCCTCAAGAAAACAGCCCGCCGTTCCTTAGCAAGGAGGTGTATTGGTGTCACTCCAGCGATGACCAATACCGCAGGCTCCGATACCGTGCGATAAGCCGCAGCTACTCTCAAGGCTCCCCTGCGTTGAACTTGTGCGAGCCTCATCCGATAGATTTCTTTATTGAGAGAGTCCGCCCATATCTCTGCACCATAAAGTAGGACCGATTGAACAGCGCTCATTAAGAGGACGCGTTTGGTGGAAGCTGGGCCTCCAACATTGGCCATTAGCCTACTGAGCGCAGTCACGCCGCCTGCCGCCTTGTCTGCCGACTGCTTGATCTGGTGGAAGAAGCTAAGTTTGGAGTCTACCATTATGCCAAGATACTTGATAGCAGGTTTTGAAATAATCGTAGCCTCCCCGACTTTCACCGAGACGATTTTCGGAATTCTTTTTTTGGTCAAAACTACCAATTCTGTTTTGTTTAATGCAAGTGATAACCCATGCTCCGCCATCCAGCTTTCAACCTTTCTCATCACTTGATTGAGCTTGAGCTGTGCCCTTTCCAGGTCGCGCGCAGCCACCAGAACAGCTACGTCATCTGCATACCCAACCAGGCATGTCTCTTCTGGCATTTTTAGGCGCAGCAATCCGTCGTAAGTGACGTTCCAAAGGTCTGGTCCTAGAATAGATCCCTGGGCCGCCCCCGATGTGACCGCCTTTCTCTGCACTCCCTCTCTGGTCTCATAGAGTAGAGCGCGGTCAGTAAGGTAGGCATCGATCATTCGGAGCATGTAAGCCGGCACACCGAAGCTGTGCTCCAGAGCCTCCATCATATCTGCCCACTTAGCCGAGTTAAATGCATTTTTGACGTCCAGAGTCACAAAGAGTACAACTCGGCGTGAGAAGTGGTTGTGGTCTTCGGCTCTTTTGACCGCTGCAACCACCTCAAGGACCGCGTCCCGCGTGGACCTGCCCGTTCTAAACCCGTACTGCCTCGGTGAGAGTCCACCGCCGTTACTTATTTCTACAGTTAACCTCGACCTTATCAGCTTCTCCATCACCTTTCCCGCAGTATCCAGCATACACAATGGACGGTAGGACGATGGGGAGTCTGGATCGCCCTTTCCTTTGCTGATCAGTGCCAACCTTGCCGTTTTCCAGCCTGAGTAGAATACCCCTTCTGCCAGGCATGCATTATACATGTTCAGTAAAAGTTCTGGGTCCTGCCGGTATACTAACTTTAGAACCTCACTCGGAATTTCATCCGGGCCAGAAGCTTTCTTATCCTTCATCGAGAAGATCGCCATCTTCAATTCTTCATTGGTAAATAGGGGAACTTCATCAATTTGGTTCCAGATTTTTTGGGGTCTTATCGAGTGCTGGGGGAACAGCGCGTCAACTATACTCTCCATCAGCAAGGCTTCTTTGCGTTCAACGGGTCTCAAAGCCCCCAGCTTTTGAGTCACGATTTTATAGCCCAGTCCCCAGGGGTCCCTTTCTACGTCATCCACTAACTCCCTCCAGCAACGGGCCTTGCTCTGATTAATGGCATGTCGCTGCTCCTTTTTTGCAGCCTTATGTTCCGCCGACCTTTCATTCGCTTCGACTCGATTCCTCGCACGTTGCGCAATACGACGGAGCCTTTGGCACCTCCTGCGCAGGTCAGCTATCTCTGGTCTCCACCAGTACACAGATTTTTAGCGTGCCGGGGCCTTATGTGTGGCATAGAAGCTTCACAAGCCCTTTTGATTACACTCATGGTCGTCGCCGTCAGTGTTTCCGCTGACAAGCCTCGATTCTGATAAATTTCATCTATCAATTCAGCACCCCGTACAAGGCTTCTTTCGAAAGTCTCGGTCCTCATTTTCGCAAGATTCCATCTGATGAATTTCTTCTGTGTCTCCTTGCACTGGCAGCCACTGATGCCTATATCAAACATAATGTATTGGTGGTCGCTACCTGTGTAATCCTCAATTACCCGCCAATCCCGAATGAGCGGACTGATTCCCTCCGATGCGAACGAGATATCAGGGATTGTTTCCCTGTATCCCGGTCTTCGAAAAGTGGTTACGTCCCCCTATTCAACGTTATAAGGCCTGTTCTTGCAACCATCTCCAACACGAGCTTACCCCGTCAGTCTGGGTGGGGCATTCCCCATTCAAGGGCTCTCGCGTTGAAGTCCCCTGCCACCACCTTGTGTCCGGGAATCCCCATCACTGCATCCTCTAGGCTGTCCAGCTGACCTCTGTAACTTTGGATTGTCTGGTTAGGCGTGAGATAGCAGCTAAAGATTGTCACCGTCCCACACTTCATCCAGACGTACCCGTTTTCTGACCGTGACCGGCGATCTGCATCTTCCCGGAGTCCAGCACGCAGATAGCTGCGGTACCAAGGGTATCAGAGTACCAATGAGTTGAATCCCTCTTTTTGTAAATTATATAATAATAATAATAATAATAATAATAATAATAATAATAATAATAATAATAATAATAATAATAATAATAATAATAATAATAATAATAATAATAATAATAATAATAATAATAATAATAATAATAATAATAATAATAATAATAATAATAATAATAATAATAATAATAATAATAATAATAATAATAATAATAATAATAATAATAATAATAATAATAATAATAATAATAATAATAATAATAATAATAATAATAATAATAATAATAATAATAATAATAATAATAATAATAATAATAATAATAATAATAATAATAATAATAATAATAATAATAATAATAATAATAATAATAATAATAATAATAATAATAATAATAATAATAATAATAATAATAATAATAATAATAATAATAATAATAATAATAATAATAATAATAATAATAATAATAATAATAATAATAATAATAATAATAATAATAATAATAATAATAATAATAATAATAATAATAATAATAATAATAATAATAATAATAATAATAATAATAATAATAATAATAATAATAATAATAATAATAATAATAATAATAATAATAATAATAATAATAATAATAATAATAATAATAATAATAATAATAATAATAATAATAATAATAATAATAATAATAATAATAATAATAATAATAATAATAATAATAATAATAATAATAATAATAATAATAATAATAATAATAATAATAATAATAATAATAATAATAATAATAATAATAATAATAATAATAATAATAATAATAATAATAATAATAATAATAATAATAATAATAATAATAATAATAATAATAATAATAATAATAATAATAATAATAATAATAATAATAATAATAATAATAATAATAATAATAATAATAATAATAATAATAATAATAATAATAATAATAATAATAATAATAATAATAATAATAATAATAATAATAATAATAATAATAATAATAATAATAATAATAATAATAATAATAATAATAATAATAATAATAATAATAATAATAATAATAATAATAATAATAATAATAATAATAATAATAATAATAATAATAATAATAATAATAATAATAATAATAATAATAATAATAATAATAATAATAATAATAATAATAATAATAATAATAATAATAATAATAATAATAATAATAATAATAATAATAATAATAATAATAATAATAATAATAATAATAATAATAATAATAATAATAATAATAATAATAATAATAATAATAATAATAATAATAATAATAATAATAATAATAATAATAATAATAATAATAATAATAATAATAATAATAATAATAATAATAATAATAATAATAATAATAATAATAATAATAATAATAATAATAATAATAATAATAATAATAATAATAATAATAATAATAATAATAATAATAATAATAATAATAATAATAATAATAATAATAATAATAATAATAATAATAATAATAATAATAATAATAATAATAATAATAATAATAATAATAATAATAATAATAATAATAATAATAATAATAATAATAATAATAATAATAATAATAATAATAATAATAATAATAATAATAATAATAATAATAATAATAATAATAATAATAATAATAATAATAATAATAATAATAATAATAATAATAATAATAATAATAATAATAATAATAATAATAATAATAATAATAATAATAATAATAATAATAATAATAATAATAATAATAATAATAATAATAATAATAATAATAATAATAATAATAATAATAATAGCCCGTGTGCCGGGCTCCCCTGTCTTAACAGGTATACCGGCTAAAACCCCCTCCGCGCTTCTCTTGCAATCGGAACGCTCGTCTTACCTAGCTCGGAACCGTTTAACACATTACTTCGAAATAGATCCTTTCCTTGACCCTAAGGCCCACCTATTTCTTCATCAATCTTACTAGCTCTGGGCTTGATCCAGATCGGACTTCTTGGACCTCAGAACTTTATGCACGTATTGAGCCACTCGGTCCCAGTTACACTTCTTTTCAAGCATCACTGCAACAATATTATCCGGTGTTATATGTCTCTCCGTTTCATTAGCCAGCATCGCGCGCTGCTCGTCCCATTCGCGACACACAAAGAACGTATGCTCAGCGTTGTCCCTGCTTCCGGGGCAGTACAAACAGTCAGGTGATGCTGACTTTCCCATTCGGTGTAGGTAGTGGCGAAAGTAGCCATGACCTGAGAGAAATTGTGTAAGGTAGTAATCTACTTCGCCGTGCTTTCTTTTAATCCACGGCTCCAAGTCTGTGATAAGACGCGCGGTCCATCTTCCTCTGCTGTCCCTCTCCCAAGAACTCTGCCATTCGGAGAGTGTACGGGATCTCTCCTCCTGGGGCGCGGTTTCCCGATCCCCAGCAGCTTTCCTCAAGAAAACAGCCCGCCGTTCCTTAGCAAGGAGGTGTATTGGTGTCACTCCAGCGATGACCAATACCGCAGGCTCCGATACCGTGCGATAAGCCGCAGCTACTCTCAAGGCTCCCCTGCGTTGAACTTGTGCGAGCCTCATCCGATAGATTTCTTTATTGAGAGAGTCCGCCCATATCTCTGCACCATAAAGTAGGACCGATTGAACAGCGCTCATTAAGAGGACGCGTTTGGTGGAAGCTGGGCCTCCAACATTGGCCATTAGCCTACTGAGCGCAGTCACGCCGCCTGCCGCCTTGTCTGCCGACTGCTTGATCTGGTGGAAGAAGCTAAGTTTGGAGTCTACCATTATGCCAAGATACTTGATAGCAGGTTTTGAAATAATCGTAGCCTCCCCGACTTTCACCGAGACGATTTTCGGAATTCTTTTTTGGTCAAAACTACCAATTCTGTTTTGTTTAATGCAAGTGATAACCCATGCTCCGCCATCCAGCTTTCAACCTTTCTCATCACTTGATTGAGCTTGAGCTGTGCCCTTTCCAGGTCGCGCGCAGCCACCAGAACAGCTACGTCATCTGCATACCCAACCAGGCATGTCTCTTCTGGCATTTTTAGGCGCAGCAATCCGTCGTAAGTGACGTTCCAAAGGTCTGGTCCTAGAATAGATCCCTGGGCCGCCCCCGATGTGACCGCCTTTCTCTGCACTCCCTCTCTGGTCTCATAGAGTAGAGCGCGGTCAGTAAGGTAGGCATCGATCATTCGGAGCATGTAAGCCGGCACACCGAAGCTGTGCTCCAGAGCCTCCATCATGAGGTCTGCCCACTTAGCCGAGTTAAATGCATTTTTGACGTCCAGAGTCACAAAGAGTACAACTCGGCGCGAGAAGTGGTTGTGGTCTTCGGCTCTTTTGACCGCTGCAACCACCTCAAGGACCGCGTCCCGCGTGGACCTGCCCGTTCTAAACCCGTACTGCCTCGGTGAGAGTCCACCGCCGTTACTTATTTCTACAGTTAACCTCGACCTTATCAGCTTCTCCATCACCTTTCCCGCAGTATCCAGCATACACAATGGACGGTAGGACGATGGGGAGTCTGGATCGCCCTTTCCTTTGCTGATCAGTGCCAACCTTGCCGTTTTCCAGCCTGAGTAGAATACCCCTTCTGCCAGGCATGCATTATACATGTTCAGTAAAAGTTCTGGGTCCTGCCGGTATACTAACTTTAGAACCTCACTCGGAATTTCATCCGGGCCAGAAGCTTTCTTATCCTTCATCGAGAAGATCGCCATCTTCAATTCTTCATTGGTAAATAGGGGAACTTCATCAATTTGGTTCCAGATTTTTTGGGGTCTTATCGAGTGCTGGGGGAACAGCGCGTCAACTATACTCTCCATCAGCAAGGCTTCTTTGCGTTCAACGGGTCTCAAAGCCCCCAGCTTTTGAGTCACGATTTTATAGCCCAGTCCCCAGGGGTCCCTTTCTACGTCATCCACTAACTCCCTCCAGCAACGGGCCTTGCTCTGATTAATGGCATGTCGCTGCTCCTTTTTGCAGCCTTATGTTCCGCCGACCTTTCATTCGCTTCGACTCGATTCCTCGCACGTTGCGCAATACGACGGAGCCTTTGGCACCTCCTGCGCAGGTCAGCTATCTCTGGTCTCCACCAGTACACAGATTTTTTAGCGTGCCGGGGCCTTATGTGTGGCATAGAAGCTTCACAAGCCCTTTTGATTACACTCATGGTCGTCGCCGTCAGTGTTTCCGCTGACAAGCCTCGATTCTGATAAATTTCATCTATCAATTCAGCACCCCGTACAAGGCTTCTTTCGAAAGTCTCGGTCCTCATTTTCGCAAGATTCCATCTGATGAATTTCTTCTGTGTCTCCTTGCACTGGCAGCCACTGATGCCTATATCAAACATAATGTATTGGTGGTCGCTACCTGTGTAATCCTCAATTACCCGCCAATCCCGAATGAGCGGACTGATTCCCTCCGATGCGAACGAGATATCAGGGATTGTTTCCCTGTATCCCGGTCTTCGAAAAGTGGTTACGTCCCCCCTATTCAACGTTATAAGGCCTGTTCTTGCAACCATCTCCAACACGAGCTTACCCCGTCAGTCTGGGTGGGGCATTCCCCATTCAAGGGCTCTCGCGTTGAAGTCCCCTGCCACCACCTTGTGTCCGGGAATCCCCATCACTGCATCCTCTAGGCTGTCCAGCTGACCTCTGTAACTTTGGATTGTCTGGTTAGGCGTGAGATAGCAGCTAAAGATTGTCACCGTCCCACACTTCATCCAGACGTACCCGTTCCCCTGACCGTGACCGGCGATCTGCATCTTCCCGGAGTCCAGCACGCAGATAGCTGCGGTACCAAGGGTATCAGAGTACCAATGAGTTAAATCCCTCTTTTTGTAAATTATATAATAATAATAATAATAATAATAATAATAATAATAATAATAATAATAATAATAATAATAATAATAATAATAATAATAATAATAATAATAATAATAATAATAATAATAATAATAATAATAATAATAATAATAATAATAATAATAATAATAATAATAATAATAATAATAATAATAATAATAATAATAATAATAATAATAATAATAATAATAATAATAATAATAATAATAATAATAATAATAATAATAATAATAATAATAATAATAATAATAATAATAATAATAATAATAATAATAATAATAATAATAATAATAATAATAATAATAATAATAATAATAATAATAATAATAATAATAATAATAATAATAATAATAATAATAATAATAATAATAATAATAATAATAATAATAATAATAATAATAATAATAATAATAATAATAATAATAATAATAATAATAATAATAATAATAATAATAATAATAATAATAATAATAATAATAATAATAATAATAATAATAATAATAATAATAATAATAATAATAATAATAATAATAATAATAATAATAATAATAATAATAATAATAATAATAATAATAATAATAATAATAATAATAATAATAATAATAATAATAATAATAATAATAATAATAATAATAATAATAATAATAATAATAATAATAATAATAATAATAATAATAATAATAATAATAATAATAATAATAATAATAATAATAATAATAATAATAATAATAATAATAATAATAATAATAATAATAATAATAATAATAATAATAATAATAATAATAATAATAATAATAATAATAATAATAATAATAATAATAATAATAATAATAATAATAATAATAATAATAATAATAATAATAATAATAATAATAATAATAATAATAATAATAATAATAATAATAATAATAATAATAATAATAATAATAATAATAATAATAATAATAATAATAATAATAATAATAATAATAATAATAATAATAATAATAATAATAATAATAATAATAATAATAATAATAATAATAATAATAATAATAATAATAATAATAATAATAATAATAATAATAATAATAATAATAATAATAATAATAATAATAATAATAATAATAATAATAATAATAATAATAATAATAATAATAATAATAATAATAATAATAATAATAATAATAATAATAATAATAATAATAATAATAATAATAATAATAATAATAATAATAATAATAATAATAATAATAATAATAATAATAATAATAATAATAATAATAATAATAATAATAATAATAATAATAATAATAATATGCCCGGGCTCCCCTGTCTTAACAGGTATACCGGCTAAAACCCCCTCCGCGCTTCTCTTGCAATCGGAACGCTCGTCTTACCTAGCTCGGAACCGTTTAACACATTACTTCGAAATAGATCCTTTCCTTGACCCTAAGGCCCACCTATTTCTTCATCAATCTTACTAGCTCTGGGCTTGATCCAGATCGGACTTCTTGGACCTCAGAACTTTATGCACGTATTGAGCCACTCGGTCCCAGTTACACTTCTTTTCAAGCATCACTGCAACAATATTATCCGGTGTTATATGTCTCTCCGTTTCATTAGCCAGCATCGCGCGCTGCTCGTCCCATTCGCGACACACAAAGAACGTATGCTCAGCGTTGTCCCTGCTTCCGGGGCAGTACAAACAGTCAGGTGATGCTGACTTTCCCATTCGGTGTAGGTAGTGGCGAAAGTAGCCATGACCTGAGAGAAATTGTGTAAGGTAGTAATCTACTTCGCCGTGCTTTCTTTTAATCCACGGCTCCAAGTCTGTGATAAGACGCGCGGTCCATCTTCCTCTGCTGTCCCTCTCCCAAGAACTCTGCCATTCGGAGAGTGTACGGGATCTCTCCTCCTGGGGCGCGGTTTCCCGATCCCCAGCAGCTTTCCTCAAGAAAACAGCCCGCCGTTCCTTAGCAAGGAGGTGTATTGGTGTCACTCCAGCGATGACCAATACCGCAGGCTCCGATACCGTGCGATAAGCCGCAGCTACTCTCAAGGCTCCCCTGCGTTGAACTTGTGCGAGCCTCATCCGATAGATTTCTTTATTGAGAGAGTCCGCCCATATCTCTGCACCATAAAGTAGGACCGATTGAACAGCGCTCATTAAGAGGACGCGTTTGGTGGAAGCTGGGCCTCCAACATTGGCCATTAGCCTACTGAGCGCAGTCACGCCGCCTGCCGCCTTGTCTGCCGACTGCTTGATCTGGTGGAAGAAGCTAAGTTTGGAGTCTACCATTATGCCAAGATACTTGATAGCAGGTTTTGAAATAATCGTAGCCTCCCCGACTTTCACCGAGACGATTTTCGGAATTCTTTTTTGGTCAAAACTACCAATTCTGTTTTGTTTAATGCGAGTGATAACCCATGCTCCGCCATCCAGCTTTCAACCTTTCTCATCACTTGATTGAGCTTGAGCTGTGCCCTTTCCAGGTCGCGCGCAGCCACCAGAACAGCTACGTCATCTGCATACCCAACCAGGCATGTCTCTTCTGGCATTTTTAGGCGCAGCAATCCGTCGTAAGTGACGTTCCAAAGGTCTGGTCCTAGAATAGATCCCTGGGCCGCCCCCGATGTGACCGCCTTTCTCTGCACTCCCTCTCTGGTCTCATAGAGTAGAGCGCGGTCAGTAAGGTAGGCATCGATCATTCGGAGCATGTAAGCCGGCACACCGAAGCTGTGCTCCAGAGCCTCCATCATATCTGCCCACTTAGCCGAGTTAAATGCATTTTTGACGTCCAGAGTCACAAAGAGTACAACTCGGCGCGAGAAGTGGTTGTGGTCTTCGGCTCTTTTGACCGCTGCAACCACCTCAAGGACCGCGTCCCGCGTGGACCTGCCCGTTCTAAACCCGTACTGCCTCGGTGAGAGTCCACCGCCGTTACTTATTTCTACAGTTAACCTCGACCTTATCAGCTTCTCCATCACCTTTCCCGCAGTATCCAGCATACACAATGGACGGTAGGACGATGGGGAGTCTGGATCGCCCTTTCCTTTGCTGATCAGTGCCAACCTTGCCGTTTTCCAGCCTGAGTAGAATACCCCTTCTGCCAGGCATGCATTATACATGTTCAGTAAAAGTTCTGGGTCCTGCCGGTATACTAACTTTAGAACCTCACTCGGAATTTCATCCGGGCCAGAAGCTTTCTTATCCTTCATCGAGAAGATCGCCATCTTCAATTCTTCATTGGTAAATAGGGGAACTTCATCAATTTGGTTCCAGATTTTTTGGGGTCTTATCGAGTGCTGGGGGAACAGCGCGTCAACTATACTCTCCATCAGCAAGGCTTCTTTGCGTTCAACGGGTCTCAAAGCCCCCAGCTTTTGAGTCACGATTTTATAGCCCAGTCCCCAGGGGTCCCTTTCTACGTCATCCACTAACTCCCTCCAGCAACGGGCCTTGCTCTGATTAATGGCATGTCGCTGCTCCTTTTTTGCAGCCTTATGTTCCGCCGACCTTTCATTCGCTTCGACTCGATTCCTCGCACGTTGCGCAATACGACGGAGCCTTTGGCACCTCCTGCGCAGGTCAGCTATCTCTGGTCTCCACCAGTACACAGATTTTTTAGCGTGCCGGGGCCTTATGTGTGGCATAGAAGCTTCACAAGCCCTTTTGATTACACTCATGGTCGTCGCCGTCAGTGTTTCCGCTGACAAGCCTCGATTCTGATAAATTTCATCTATCAATTCAGCACCCCGTACAAGGCTTCTTTCGAAAGTCTCGGTCCTCATTTTCGCAAGATTCCATCTGATGAATTTCTTCTGTGTCTCCTTGCACTGGCAGCCACTGATGCCTATATCAAACATAATGTATTGGTGGTCGCTACCTGTGTAATCCTCAATTACCCGCCAATCCCGAATGAGCGGACTGATTCCCTCCGATGCGAACGAGATATCAGGGATTGTTTCCCTGTATCCCGGTCTTCGAAAAGTGGTTACGTCCCCCTATTCAACGTTATAAGGCCTGTTCTTGCAACCATCTCCAACACGAGCTTACCCCGTCAGTCTGGGTGGGGCATTCCCCATTCAAGGGCTCTCGCGTTGAAGTCCCCTGCCACCACCTTGTGTCCGGGAATCCCCATCACTGCATCCTCTAGGCTGTCCAGCTGACCTCTGTAACTTTGGATTGTCTGGTTAGGCGTGAGATAGCAGCTAAAGATTGTCACCGTCCCACACTTCATCCAGACGTACCCGTTCCCCTGACCGTGACCGGCGATCTGCATCTTCCCGGAGTCCAGCACGCAGATAGCTGCGGTACCAAGGGTATCAGAGTACCAATGAGTTAAATCCCTCTTTTTGTAAATTATATAATAATAATAATAATAATAATAATAATAATAATAATAATAATAATAATAATAATAATAATAATAATAATAATAATAATAATAATAATAATAATAATAATAATAATAATAATAATAATAATAATAATAATAATAATAATAATAATAATAATAATAATAATAATAATAATAATAATAATAATAATAATAATAATAATAATAATAATAATAATAATAATAATAATAATAATAATAATAATAATAATAATAATAATAATAATAATAATAATAATAATAATAATAATAATAATAATAATAATAATAATAATAATAATAATAATAATAATAATAATAATAATAATAATAATAATAATAATAATAATAATAATAATAATAATAATAATAATAATAATAATAATAATAATAATAATAATAATAATATGCCCGTGTGCCGGGCTCCCCTGTCTTAACAGGTATACCGGCTAAAACCCTCCGCGCTTCTCTTGCAATCGGAACGCTCGTCTTACCTAGCTCGGAACCGTTTAACACATTACTTCGAAATAGATCCTTTCCTTGACCCTAAGGCCCACCTATTTCTTCATCAATCTTACTAGCTCTGGGCTTGATCCAGATCGGACTTCTTGGACCTCAGAACTTTATGCACGTATTGAGCCACTCGGTCCCAGTTACACTTCTTTTCAAGCATCACTGCAACAATATTATCCGGTGTTATATGTCTCTCCGTTTCATTAGCCAGCATCGCGCGCTGCTCGTCCCATTCGCGACACACAAAGAACGTATGCTCAGCGTTGTCCCTGCTTCCGGGGCAGTACAAACAGTCAGGTGATGCTGACTTTCCCATTCGGTGTAGGTAGTGGCGAAAGTAGCCATGACCTGAGAGAAATTGTGTAAGGTAGTAATCTACTTCGCCGTGCTTTCTTTTAATCCACGGCTCCAAGTCTGTGATAAGACGCGCGGTCCATCTTCCTCTGCTGTCCCTCTCCCAAGAACTCTGCCATTCGGAGAGTGTACGGGATCTCTCCTCCTGGGGCGCGGTTTCCCGATCCCCAGCAGCTTTCCTCAAGAAAACAGCCCGCCGTTCCTTAGCAAGGAGGTGTATTGGTGTCACTCCAGCGATGACCAATACCGCAGGCTCCGATACCGTGCGATAAGCCGCAGCTACTCTCAAGGCTCCCCTGCGTTGAACTTGTGCGAGCCTCATCCGATAGATTTCTTTATTGAGAGAGTCCGCCCATATCTCTGCACCATAAAGTAGGACCGATTGAACAGCGCTCATTAAGAGGACGCGTTTGGTGGAAGCTGGGCCTCCAACATTGGCCATTAGCCTACTGAGCGCAGTCACGCCGCCTGCCGCCTTGTCTGCCGACTGCTTGATCTGGTGGAAGAAGCTAAGTTTGGAGTCTACCATTATGCCAAGATACTTGATAGCAGGTTTTGAAATAATCGTAGCCTCCCCGACTTTCACCGAGACGATTTTCGGAATTCTTTTTTTGGTCAAAACTACCAATTCTGTTTTGTTTAATGCAAGTGATAACCCATGCTCCGCCATCCAGCTTTCAACCTTTCTCATCACTTGATTGAGCTTGAGCTGTGCCCTTTCCAGGTCGCGCGCAGCCACCAGAACAGCTACGTCATCTGCATACCCAACCAGGCATGTCTCTTCTGGCATTTTTAGGCGCAGCAATCCGTCGTAAGTGACGTTCCAAAGGTCTGGTCCTAGAATAGATCCCTGGGCCGCCCCCGATGTGACCGCCTTTCTCTGCACTCCCTCTCTGGTCTCATAGAGTAGAGCGCGGTCAGTAAGGTAGGCATCGATCATTCGGAGCATGTAAGCCGGCACACCGAAGCTGTGCTCCAGAGCCTCCATCATATCTGCCCACTTAGCCGAGTTAAATGCATTTTTGACGTCCAGAGTCACAAAGAGTACAACTCGGCGTGAGAAGTGGTTGTGGTCTTCGGCTCTTTTGACCGCTGCAACCACCTCAAGGACCGCGTCCCGCGTGGACCTGCCCGTTCTAAACCCGTACTGCCTCGGTGAGAGTCCACCGCCGTTACTTATTTCTACAGTTAACCTCGACCTTATCAGCTTCTCCATCACCTTTCCCGCAGTATCCAGCATACACAATGGACGGTAGGACGATGGGGAGTCTGGATCGCCCTTTCCTTTGCTGATCAGTGCCAACCTTGCCGTTTTCCAGCCTGAGTAGAATACCCCTTCTGCCAGGCATGCATTATACATGTTCAGTAAAAGTTCTGGGTCCTGCCGGTATACTAACTTTAGAACCTCACTCGGAATTTCATCCGGGCCAGAAGCTTTCTTATCCTTCATCGAGAAGATCGCCATCTTCAATTCTTCATTGGTAAATAGGGGAACTTCATCAATTTGGTTCCAGATTTTTGGGGTCTTATCGAGTGCTGGGGGAACAGCGCGTCAACTATACTCTCCATCAGCAAGGCTTCTTTGCGTTCAACGGGTCTCAAAGCCCCCAGCTTTTGAGTCACGATTTTATAGCCCAGTCCCCAGGGGTCCCTTTCTACGTCATCCACTAACTCCCTCCAGCAACGGGCCTTGCTCTGATTAATGGCATGTCGCTGCTCCTTTTTGCAGCCTTATGTTCCGCCGACCTTTCATTCGCTTCGACTCGATTCCTCGCACGTTGCGCAATACGACGGAGCCTTTGGCACCTCCTGCGCAGGTCAGCTATCTCTGGTCTCCACCAGTACACAGATTTTTTAGCGTGCCGGGGCCTTATGTGTGGCATAGAAGCTTCACAAGCCCTTTTGATTACACTCATGGTCGTCGCCGTCAGTGTTTCCGCTGACAAGCCTCGATTCTGATAAATTTCATCTATCAATTCAGCACCCCGTACAAGGCTTCTTTCGAAAGTCTCGGTCCTCATTTTCGCAAGATTCCATCTGATGAATTTCTTCTGTGTCTCCTTGCACTGGCAGCCACTGATGCCTATATCAAACATAATGTATTGGTGGTCGCTACCTGTGTAATCCTCAATTACCCGCCAATCCCGAATGAGCGGACTGATTCCCTCCGATGCGAACGAGATATCAGGGATTGTTTCCCTGTATCCCGGTCTTCGAAAAGTGGTTACGTCCCCCCTATTCAACGTTATAAGGCCTGTTCTTGCAACCATCTCCAACACGAGCTTACCCCGTCAGTCTGGGTGGGGCATTCCCCATTCAAGGGCTCTCGCGTTGAAGTCCCCTGCCACCACCTTGTGTCCGGGAATCCCCATCACTGCATCCTCTAGGCTGTCCAGCTGACCTCTGTAACTTTGGATTGTCTGGTTAGGCGTGAGATAGCAGCTAAAGATTGTCACCGTCCCACACTTCATCCAGACGTACCCGTTTTCTGACCGTGACCGGCGATCTGCATCTTCCCGGAGTCCAGCACGCAGATAGCTGCGGTACCAAGGGTATCAGAGTACCAATGAGTTGAATCCCTCTTTTTGTAAATTATATAATAATAATAATAATAATAATAATAATAATAATAATAATAATAATAATAATAATAATAATAATAATAATAATAATAATAATAATAATAATAATAATAATAATAATAATAATAATAATAATAATAATAATAATAATAATAATAATAATAATAATAATAATAATTTTTTTTTTTTTTTTTTTTTTTTTTTGGGCTGGGAGGGGAAAATGCTTTATGCACTGCCTGCTACCGTCGTAGTGGGGTGTGTGGGATTCTCTACAGAGTAGCATACCCACTAACAACCCCTCCCCGTTGGGCCTGTTTCCACTTCGGAAACGCTTTCGCAATACTTCGAAGTGGGGCCTTTGTGCGCCAAGCGCCTTCTTCTTAAATAAGCATGAGCTCTTATTGTAAGATGATCCAAGTGGGGCCATCTACGCAATAAGCGCTTATCTGCGTCCAGATACCCAATTCTGACCTCTCATCTAGGTCTTTTCGTGCTTTTTTGTGAGTCCAGATTATGTTACATCCTCTTCTAAGTCTTTCTTTTGCGTCTCAAAATATCGCCAATGAAGATAGATACTTTTCTCCACGAATCCTCGCTGTCTATCATCTTAGCTACGATGTTCTCCGGTGTGAGAGGGCCCGTTGTGTGCTCGACTTGTCGCCTTTCATCTCTGAAACGATCGCAGTGGAAGATTGTATGTTCCACATTGTCGATTTCTGCATCTCCATATACACAGCTAGCTTCCGTGCTCTTTCCTATTGAATTTAGGAAGGCACTAAAGTAGCCATGTCCCGTCATCATTTGTGTGACGTAGTAGTCTACGTCTCCATGTTTTCTTAAAGTCCAGTCTTTAATACATGGCAGTAGTCTTGCTGTCCATCTTCCATATCGTTCATTTGTCCATCTTTCCTGCCATAAGGCGATCGTCTCTTGCTTACATGTGCTAAGGTTTTGTATAGTGGCTTCCCTTTGTTGTCTGAGCTCATAGATTTTTTTACGTTCCCTTGCTTGGAGGTCGATTGGTATCAAGCCCGCAATAGCAAGCGATGCTGCGCCTGATACAGTTCGGTATGCGCTTGTTATTCTTAGCGCGACTGTTCTCTGAACCGCATGTAGGGGCTTCATCCTGCGTTTAACATTAAGCGTGTCTGCCCATATCTCGCATCCATATAAAAAGGATGGCGTTGTTGATCTCCATAAGAAGTTTACGCTTAGATTGGTACGGACCGCTAACATTTGCCATGAGTCTGCTAAGTGACTTTGTAGCCTCTACTGCCTTTGCTTTTGCGTATTGGATCTGCGCTTTAAAAGTCATCTTTGAGTCAAGCCTCAATTCCTAGGTACTTGATTACTTTCAGCGTCTTCATAATGTTTTCTCCGACTCTCATATTTATCTCCAGGGGTATATGTCGTCCGGTTATCATAAGTAGCTCCGTCTTTTCCAGTGCTAGTTTTAAGCCGTGTAAATCTAACCAGTCTTTGACCCGTATCATTACCTGCGTTAGTTTTCTTTGCGCGTACTCTGCATTGCGAGCCGTGATAACCGCCACAATGTCGTCAGCGTATCCTACCAGGAAAGTATCCTCTGGCAATTCTATGCGAAGGATTTCGTCATAGCTAATGTTCCATAAATCTGGTCCGAGTATGGAGCCCTGCGCTGCACCTGACGTAATCTCTATACACTTTTTTCCGGCAGAGAACGTGTAAATTAGTTTTCTATTATTTAAGTAGCTGCCTATCAACTGCAAGAGATATGCAGGTACCCGAAACCGTCTCTTTAGTGCGTCAAGTATGTTGCTCCATTTAACACTGTTAAAGGCGTTTTTAATGTCCAGCGTCGCCAGCAGCACAATGGGTCGGAGAAGTGGTTGCCTTGTCCGCTTTTGAGGGCTGCGTTTGCAACCTCTGCTACTGCCCCAATCGTTGATCGCCCGTGTCTAAACCCATACTGTCTTGGGGACAGACCGCCAGCGCTTTCTACGGCATCTACTAATCGGGGTTTGATAAGCTTTTCCAATAGCTTCCCTGCTGTGTCCAGCATACATAAAGGTCTATATGCGGATGGTTTTGTAGGATCGCCTTTTCCTTTGCTTATTAATACTAGCCGTTGAATTTTCCACTGATCGGGAAAAATTCCATTTTGAAGGCATGCGTTATACATTTTAAGCAGTATGTGGGGTCTGCACTCAGCTATTATCTTAAGGACTTCTGAAGGAATGTTGTCCGGACCTGGAGCTTTCCTGTTTTTTAGACTTCTTGCAGCCTTTACGAGTTCTTCTTGGGAGAATGGCTCACCGCTTTCTTCGATCCTTCGGTATGGTGTGCTGGTTGGCCTAAGTTGGTCAGACGGAAACAGAGCGTGGACTATATCGTCCATCTGATCTTCCTCCAGGTTTGGTGACGCACTTTTGGATCCGAGCTTCTTCATGACAATTTTGTATCCCAAGCCCCAAGGGTTATTGTTTATGTCGTCACAGAGGGATTTCCATTTTTCTCGCTTGCTCTTCTTGATAGCTGTGTTTAATTCTTTTTTCGCTTTCCTGTACTGCTCATCCTGTGTGATAAAGTCGCCTCTCCGCCTAGCCCTAGTAAGAAGTCGTCTACTTCTTATGCAGGTCTCTCTCAGTGTTTTTATTTCGTCCGTCCACCAGTATACTTCCTGTCCTGATCTACGTGGATTTCCTGATTTTGGCATTGCTACATCGCATGCTTTACGTATGTTCTTCATTGTTCTGTAGACAACGTTGTTTGCGCTTTCTAGGTAAAGTTCTTCATTGTCCCTCCTGTCAAGTTCGTCAATAAATTTTAATTTATTAAGGCGGCTTACGTTCCATCTTCTGCGTGTGGGCCTGACTGGGACATTTGCAGTCCTTGAGTGATTTATGGAGTAGGTAATGTACTCATGGTCACTTCCATTATAAATGTCCAGAACTTTCCATCCCGTTATTTTATGTGCCCACGATTCTGACACCATAGTTACGTCAGGAATTGTGCCTGTATTCCCCAATCGCCTAAAAGTGGTTGTCGATCCTACGTTTGCAACAACGAGACCGAGTCTTGCGGCCATGTCTAGGACCCTCTGCCCTCTGGAGTTGGTTGCAGGCATTCCCCACTCCAGAGCAAAGGAGTTTAAGTCACCGGCTACAATAAGTTTTCCCGATTGCTGTAGTGCTGTATGCTCGATGTCGTCTAATTTTTCTTGGAATGTTTGGATGTTGTCACTTGGTGTCAAATAGCAGCTAATTATAGTGAAGTCCTTAAGTTGAATGTAGACGTGGCCCCTTCCTCGTCCTTTATTCAGGATTTGGACGTCACTTCTGTCTGGAGTCCATATTGCCGTCGTCTTTGTTTCTTCTTCTAGCCATGTGCCAGTTTGCTTAGCCTTGTACTGCTCGCTTATTATCACCAGGTCTGCTTTCTGCTCAAGGACAATTTGGGATAGTAGGTCATCTGCTGCTCTACTTCTGTGTAGGTTTCCCTGGAGGACTATCATGTTTTTGTCTTACCATTACTGGCAGCGCAGAAACTCGTCCCTGGGAGATGATTTACCTCGTCAAGGTTTTTATGTGCGCAAAGAACGCATCTAGGCGGCTTTGTGCAGCTCGTCATCTTGTGGCCTTTCTCCCCGCATCTAATGCATAACTCTTTGCGGTCCGGACCGGTGCAATGCGTTTGCAGGTGTCCTGTGCTGAAGCATCTGTAGCATCGTAGAGTATTTACACATCGCTTAACTCGACATCGGGTCCATCCTATTTTAACTCTAGACTCTTCTAGGATTTTATCTGCATCCTCTGTGCTCAGCGTGACAAAAGCTCGCTTTTGTTCCATGCTGTTTACCTTTGTCAAGTGGATTTGGATGTCACAGTGGTTTCCTACTACATTTTTGATAGCAGCTAGCACCTCTTGTTCGTCTACGAGACTATCCAGATCGCGAATCTCAATTTTGGCTTTTGGCTTAATAAGCTTCACTGCTGCGTTTTCCTTTAGCGTTTCTCTGATGCAGTCGCGCAGCGCGTTGGCTTCGCTTCCTTTGGCCACTTCCAGTAGCATATATCCCGACTTTGTCTTTCTGACTGATCGGATCTCTGCCTCTCCTGGTTTCATTCCCGTTCTTAGCTCTTTTAGCACATCCACATAGCTTTTACCCTCTGCTGGTCTTACTAGCACCACGTCCGGTCGCGTCCTTGTTCTTATTTTTAAAGGATTTACTTTGTTTCCTACATTGTTATTTTTTTTCTGATCTTTAGTCTCCCTTGTCTTTTCAACTTTTTGTCTGCTTCTTCTGTTCACCACTGTTTGAAATCCGTCTGGTTCCTTGCTTCTGACTTTTTTCGCTGAGTCGGGCGCCGCTGGACTGGAAGCTATTCTTTTGTGTTAGTTGAAACAGGAGTATCGTTATTTTCCCTTGATATAGCTATTCTGTTGGTTTCTTCTGCTTTTCCTTTTTCAGCGGATTCCCAACTCTTCCTATAACTCGCGATTACGTCAAAAGCTCACCCAACTCTGAAACACCGTCTTTGACGTCCATACTTATATTTCTCTGTTTTGTCATTGCCTGCTTCATCTTGCGAAGTACAGACTTGCACTGACCTATAGCTTCCTCCTCTAAAGCGCGCATCTTGTAAATCAGCTCTTGCCGTGGGGAGCTGTTTACGTGTGCCCTATGATGGGGCAGACTCGGTGTTGTCAGACTTGTAGGCGACGACTCTACGTGGGTTGGCACTTTGTCATGTGTTGGCTCACTCAGCTCACTCTCAGTTGCTGTGGGTCTCTGTTGGTTTTTCACTGTCGTATCTCCATTTTGCGTTGGGGACCTGGGCAGTAAGCCGCTCCTCCTAAAAATTTCTCCTCCCTCCGTTTGTTGTTGTTGTTGATTGTTCATTCTGTATGGGTCCAAACTTTAAGCCGCTATCTCCTCCCATACGTACAGTTGCCCGTAGTGTCCCCGTGGGTCCCTTTGCATGCAGTGAGGTCCACGCGAGGGTTGACAAAAGACTTTATAGGTACTTATGTTCAGAGCCAGGACGGGCACTAAGCAGGAGTCCTCTCAACTGCACCTGTGCCACCAATCTAATGGTGATGAGATTTGAACGTACTTAAAGACTCGCCGGGTTTTAATAGGACGGTGACAGCTGCAGCATTAGCCCAGCAGCCATTTCATCAGGGGTTCAGTCTGGGTACTCAAGTGCTGGAATGCCTTAGTCATCGGCGACGGATCTTCTTTTATGTCTACCGATTCGGAAAAAGACCTAAAAATTAGCCGCCCACTGTGGGTCAGACGCTAACCAGGATGCCGCCCGAATTCGGGTGCAGACGCTTCCTGGATTTTTTACCCCGGTGTACCTTTTCAAGTATCAGCCACGGCGCCTTCTCACCTTAGCCAGATCCTTGTCGGATGACAGAGGAGCTGTTTCCGGGGTCGCCACGTGGAGGCGGTGAGATGCTTGAAGTTTGTCATTTTATGGATCACGCTGGGCTTTACCAAGTTAAAACCGATCAGACGCTTTGCCATACAGACATAACTCCCAACCCCCATAACTCCCAACCCCCATAACTCCCAACCCCATAATTATTCCTGGGGGGGAAAATGCTTTATGCACTGCCTGCTTATAATAATAATAATAATAATAATAATAATAATAATAATAATAATAATAATAATAATAATAATAATAATAATAATAATAATAATAATAATAATAATAATAATAATAATAATAATAATAATAATAATAATAATAATAATAATAATAATAATAATAATAATAATAATAATAATAATAATAATAATAATAATAATAATAATAATAATAATAATAATAATAATAATAATAATAATAATAATAATAATAATAATAATAATAATAATAATAATAATAATAATAATAATAATAATAATAATAATAATAATAATAATAATAATAATAATAATAATAATAATAATAATAATAATAATAATAATAATAATAATAATAATAATAATAATAATAATAATAATAATAATAATAATAATAATAATAATAATAATAATAATAATAATAATAATAATAATAATAATAATAATAATAATAATAATAATAATAATAATAATAATAATAATAATAATAATAATAATAATAATAATAATAATAATAATAATAATAATAATAATAATAATAATAATAATAATAATAATAATAATAATAATAATAATAATAATAATAATAATAATAATAATAATAATAATAATAATAATAATAATAATAATAATAATAATAATAATAATAATAATAATAATAATAATAATAATAATAATAATAATAATAATAATAATAATAATAATAATAATAATAATAATAATAATAATAATAATAATAATAATAATAATAATAATAATAATAATAATAATAATAATAATAATAATAATAATAATAATAATAATAATAATAATAATAATAATAATAATAATAATAATAATAATAATAATAATAATAATAATAATAATAATAATAATAATAATAATAATAATAATAATAATAATAATAATAATAATAATAATAATAATAATAATAATAATAATAATAATAATAATAATAATAATAATAATAATAATAATAATAATAATAATAATAATAATAATAATAATAATAATAATAATAATAATAATCGAAATAGATCCTTTCCTTGACCCTAAGGCCCACCTATTTCTTCATCAATCTTACTAGCTCTGGGCTTGATCCAGATCGGACTTCTTGGACCTCAGAACTTTATGCACGTATTGAGCCACTCGGTCCCAGTTACACTTCTTTTCAAGCATCACTGCAACAATATTATCCGGTGTTATATGTCTCTCCGTTTCATTAGCCAGCATCGCGCGCTGCTCGTCCCATTCGCGACACACAAAGAACGTATGCTCAGCGTTGTCCCTGCTTCCGGGGCAGTACAAACAGTCAGGTGATGCTGACTTTCCCATTCGGTGTAGGTAGTGGCGAAAGTAGCCATGACCTGAGAGAAATTGTGTAAGGTAGTAATCTACTTCACCGTGCTTTCTTTTAATCCACGGCTCCAAGTCTGTGATAAGACGCGCGGTCCATCTTCCTCTGCTGTCCCTCTCCCAAGAACTCTGCCATTCGGAGAGTGTACGGGATCTCTCCTCCTGGGGCGCGGTTTCCCGATCCCCAGCAGCTTTCCTCAAGAAAACAGCCCGCCGTTCCTTAGCAAGGAGGTGTATTGGTGTCACTCCAGCGATGACCAATACCGCAGGCTCCGATACCGTGCGATAAGCCGCAGCTACTCTCAAGGCTCCCCTGCGTTGAACTTGTGCGAGCCTCATCCGATAGATTTCTTTATTGAGAGAGTCCGCCCATATCTCTGCACCATAAAGTAGGACCGATTGAACAGCGCTCATTAAGAGGACGCGTTTGGTGGAAGCTGGGCCTCCAACATTGGCCATTAGCCTACTGAGCGCAGTCACGCCGCCTGCCGCCTTGTCTGCCGACTGCTTGATCTGGTGGAAGAAGCTAAGTTTGGAGTCTACCATTATGCCAAGATACTTGATAGCAGGTTTTGAAATAATCGTAGCCTCCCCCGACTTTCACCGAGACGATTTTCGGAATTCTTTTTTGGTCAAAACTACCAATTCTGTTTTGTTTAATGCAAGTGATAACCCATGCTCCGCCATCCAGCTTTCAACCTTTCTCATCACTTGATTGAGCTTGAGCTGTGCCCTTTCCAGGTCGCGCAGCCACCAGAACAGCTACGTCATCTGCATACCCAACCAGGCATGTCTCTTCTGGCATTTTTAGGCGCAGCAATCCGTCGTAAGTCGACGTTCCAAAGGTCTGGTCCTAGAATAGATCCCTGGGCCGCCCCGATGTGACCGCCTTTCTCTGCACTCCCTCTCTGGTCTCATAGAGTAGAGCGCGGTCAGTAAGGTAGGCATCGATCATTCGGAGCATGTAAGCCGGCACACCGAAGCTGTGCTCCAGAGCCTCCATCATATCTGCCCACTTAGCCGAGTTAAATGCATTTTTGACGTCCAGAGTCACAAAGAGTACAACTCGGCGTG
>JAECXP010000091.1:600000-985000 GCA_018152965.1 Scaptomyza pallida
GCTTTTAACAACTATCAAATTCAATAAATATGACAATTCTTGATCATATAAATGTCAAACAATGACTTTCCGTGATGGAACACAACCGGGGACATTGCGTGGAACACAACCAGGGATGACGCCATTTTTTTCCAACAGCTCATAATTTTTTCGGAGTGCAGAATTTTTCGGAAATTCTTTTTGCATGATTAAGAAGAGATCGAAAACTAAGTGTATGCGAACTGTACTCACTTTTTTTCAATAATTTACACCAAAAAAATTGATTTGATAAAATCGGCTAAATAACTTTTTGAGCAAAATTTTAACAGAGTTCTAAAAAAAAATTCAGAGTGGGTGTTTTCGGCACGACTTGCACTTAAAAACTTACCTATGAAAAGTTAAGACGCTGTACAGAATTTGACAGCACTACAATGAATGACAAGCGAGAAACGTCATGTGGAACACTACCGGGGATGGAACACAACCGGGGAATCTACCCTATGTGTGCATCGCCGGCCTCACTTCTTGAAAAAAAAACAAGTAAAAACGTTGCAGTCGGACGCAACCGACTGCGATATACTTTGATACCAGTTCACATAGCTGTGTTAAGGATTCTGAGTGCAAATAGTAATATATGAGGGTTTTGGGTATAAAATTGGATACTCTAGCTCAAAAACTGACAAAGATATAGAGGTGGGCGGTATAAGTGGGCGTGGCATCCAAAACATTGATGCAGATCTGTTACGGATGCCACTAACAATGTTCATACCAAGTTTGAAGAGCCTGGCTCAAAAACTGAGAGAGATATAGCGGTGGGCGGAATAAGTGGGCGTGGCATCCAAAACATTGATGTACACCTGCTACGGATGTCACTACCAATGTTCATACCAAATTTGGTGACTCTAGCTTAAAAACTGGCGAAGATACATGCCTTCCGGTTTTTTTTTAGGGCGGTGGGGCATATCCCGTTGTTTGGGGGCGTGGCATCCAATGTTTTGATGCATAACTTTGTCAGATGTCAGTATCTACCTTTATGTCAATTTTGGTGGCTATAGCTTCAAAACTGTAGAAGATACAGGCATTTTTGTTTATAATTGGAGGGGGCTGGGGGCGAAATAGGTGGGCGTGGCATCCAATCTTTTAACGCAGTTTTTTGAGAAATGTTACCCTTTCCATCAAATTTGGTGACTCTAGCTGCTAAAATGTGGGATATATTTGTGTTTTATCGATTTGCACATCGAGGTGTATCGACTTGTTATCGATTTCTCGGGCCCCCTGAGGTCGTAGAGCCCTACATTTAACACTTTGTTTGACGAAGACATGTACCAAGATATTTGCAAAGTTGCAAGGCTCTAGCTTTAAGGGTGTCGAAAAAAGTTGCGTTCATACGGACGGACGGACAGACGGACAGACGGACAGACAGACGGACAGACACCATGACGGACATTGCACAAACCCAATATACTATGATACCTTTGGTATCAAAGTATAAAAAGAATAAAGTACACATGCACCGCGCTGGGCTCTTGCTGGCCTAGCTTTGTCCAAATTTCAGTTTTGCATTTATTTTTATACTCTTTCTTACTTCGGTCGATGACACTAGCAATGAATGTTGTCATCGCAATCACCATGCATATGTTCACGCATGCATATAAATTCTGAAAAAGTATTCAGAAAATTACTGTGAAGATCTTTAAATGCTTTGCTATTCTTGTTGATATTTTTTTATTTCTTTTTATCTTTGGCCAGCGTTTACATGTGTGTGTACGTGTATGCATACACATCATATTTAATTGTATTAGTGGCAATTGTTTCACCATTTATTAGCGAGCATATTTTGCCTGTAAAATTCAAATAAAAATTATTTTTTTTATTATAAATGAAATTTTTTTTTAATAATTTCAATAACTATATAACATTTTTAAAATACATAACATTTCAATTGGTATTTTTGCCGATTTTTTGAGGTTAATTTTGAATGTTTGCTATTGAGGACTGATTTTCAACAAAATGATCATCAATATTAATTTTCATATCTAATAAACTTAACATTTCGGAACTATAGTTGCTTCCTTCCAAATCCTTTCGTGATCGCACATGTCTAAGCGATGCAAGAAGTGGACCCGATGAGGCTGCCAGCATGTTAAAAAGGTCTTCATTTTGTCGAGCCCGAGAAATTTTGCACGTATTTGTGTATCTGAACCTTTTGTAGTCCTTGTTTTCTTCTGTGCTTCTTCAGAAAGCTCTCCAATTGGTAAGCACTGATACTCTATTAAGTCCTTTCCATAAGCCAAAATCCTATGTACCTTGGGGGAAAGTTTTTTCTGAGGATACAAATCAGTCAAAAGTTGAGCTGTTTGCGATGTATATTCGACAAATTTTGCACCATTTATCATTTCCTTGCAGTTTATAACATTTAGGATAACAGCCAACCTTTTAATGATTTCATGATTAACACCTGTTATCACAGATGTCATTTTATCATTTTCAAAAAATCGCCTTGAAGTATTTCCTTCATTCGTATTTCCGTATCCATGCTTTGGGCAGTCAACTTTCAATCCCAACTTCCGAGAGAACTTAGCTTGTATAATTTCTTTTCTACTCTGTATATCCTCACGAGGTGTATTATCCGTTGCTGTTTCTCCTGGCCGAGGAAGTGTGTAGTCAAGCTTCAGATTAAATTCCATACACTTTATTCTGCAATGCAAAGGAGATTTCCATATTCGTAGCAGTTCTCGCCACTGTTGAGTCGTCTAAATTGTGAAAGTCCTTTTGGGTTGTTTTTACAAATAGGACACCTTGAAGTTCAGGCGGTGTGTGTAAGTTTATTTAAGACTTTTCTATCAATCATTGTCAGGAAAAATTGAAAGTTAATCGTGATTGTTTTTCCACTCTTGGTTTGAAAAACATTAGGTTTCAGTTGGCTAATTTGATCTGTATGTCGCTTACAGTTGATTTTATCAACTCAGAGGACTTCGCATATTTTAAGAAAATAGGGCGACAATAATGAATCGATGATGGTCGAAGATTTTTCCAATGTTCAGAAGTTTCACTCCTCAGGCGTAAGGGAACAACAGAAGCCATAAACATATATCTACCTGCCTTTCACACCCTTTTCAAGCCGGTAATTATAATCTCAAAATTTTTTAAAGGTGGAACATATACTCAGGTAGTACTCATAATTAAACATATAGCATTGTTATAAATAAACAACACACCCGCTACAGCCAAATTTGCATGCGCTCCTTCTTCCTTATACCTGCCGCGTGCTTTTAACGCGAGGTACACCTAGTTATTTGGATTTATCTCGATTTCCGCAGATTTCCGCAGATTTAGACCAAAAACATATGAAAGGTATATATTTCATCCATCACATGCAAGTGGTCCCACAATTATCCCGTATCATCCCTGTGAGTTCTATTCCACGAAAGTTCAAAAATAAGGAAAATTTAGTGCATTTCTTAAACGTTTCTAGTTAAATAAGTATTTCAGTTATATTCAAAATTTATACAACAAAATACTAACATTGAACATACTTTTCATAAAAAAAAAAAGATCGAAGATCGGTTGTTTATATTGCCCAATATTCACTTTGAAAGTGGCGAATTTTCGTTAAAATTGTTATTTATTCGAACTCACGAAATATTTCTCAACTTTGATAAGCTCTAGCAGCCATAATTTTTAACCGATTTCAAAAATCTTTTGGATCCATTATTTTTGAAGTATTCTCTGTCGATTACATGTTTTACTATTGCCAAACGCGTTCATGAAAAAAATGATTTATGCAACGCTTTTCCGGCAGAGGCCCCACTGTGCGTCGTCACTCAAAATCGTCCCCTCCATCAGGCTCAAAAAAATCAACTGGTATTCCGATAAAACCAATACAGCAAGGTGAAACAAGTAAAAACGTTGCAGTCGGACGCAACCGACTTCGATATACTTTGATACCAGTTTACATAGCTGTGTTAAGGATTCTGAGTGCAAATAGTGGTATATGAGGGCTTTGGGTATAAAATCACGCAGAAAGGGTAGGCATGACATTTATTTGTGGCGGATGGCACTTTCTATCCCCCTACCAAGTTTGGAGACTCTATCGCAAAAACCGACAAAGATATAGAGGTGGGCGGTATAAGTGGGCGTGGCATAAACAATTTATTTATGCACACCTGTTACGGATGTCACAACCAATGTTCATACCAAATTTGGTGACTCTAGCCCAAAAACTAAGAAAGATATAGAGGTGGGCGGTATATGTAAGCGTGGCATCCAAAACATTGATGCAGATCTGTTACGGATGTCACTTACAATGTTCATACCAAATTTGAAGAGCCCTGCTCGAAAACTAAGAGAGATATAGCGGTGGGCAGTATAAGTGGGCGTGGCATCCAAAATTTGTATGCACACCTGTTACGGATGTCACTACCAATGTTTCCACCAAATTTGGTGACTCTACCGGAAAAACTGGCGAAGATACATGCATTCCGGTTTTAAGTAGCGCGTTGGGCATGTCCCGTTGTTTGGGGGCGTGGCATCCAATGTTTTGATGCATAACTTTGTCAGATGTCAGTATCTACCTTCCTACCAAATTTGGTCTCTATAGCTTCAAAACATTCAAACCTTTGTTGCAGTTTTTTGGGGAATGTCATCGGCTATCTTTCCCCCAAATATGGTGACTCTAGCTGCTAAAATGTGGGATATATAAGTGTTTTATCGATTCGCACATCGGGGTGTATCGATTTCCCAGGCCCCTGAGGTCGTAGAGCCCTAAATTTAACACTTTGTCTGACGAAGACATGTACCAAGATATTTGCAAAGTTGCAAGGCTCTAGCTTTAAGGGTGTCGAAAAAAGTTGCGTTCATACGGACAGACGGACGGACACCATGACAGACATTGCACAAACCCAATATACTATGATATCTTTGGTATCAAAGTATAAAAAATAAATTAAATCCCACATCGCGTCTCGAAAAAAATTCTTCGGTGTCACCCGAATCAAAATCAACGCGATTTTCAAGCGTACTTCTAAAAAAGGATTTAAAGTCTAAACTTCCGCAACGTAATCTATATATATAAAATACACCCAACTCTTTTTTTACACGGTAGATACGTTCCTCAGAAATCCGTGTAAAAAAAAACCGTGTAAAAAAAGAGGCGTTTTCTATAGTAAAACGGGGGATACGTTCCATGTGATTTGAAAACCGTGTAAGATGAAATAAGGAACTATATTTACTTCGAAAAACCGTGTAAAAAAAGTTGAAAACTATAAAATTTCATACAAATTGTATGTTCATATGGCATTTTAATGAGCATTTAAACTTAAAATACATAAAAAAAAACTGTTAATCCAGAATTCAAGAACAAAAAAAATAGAATAGAAATAATAAAAAAATATTTACATAGCTTCATAATTATTCGTCGAATAGAAATAATAAAAAAATATTTACATAGCTTCATAATTATTCGTCGCTACTTGATAACAAGAGCAATTGTTTGCGACGATCTGGACTAAAGTCGGTATCACCACTGGAGATATTCATCAAATCCAATGGTGAGTGTCGTCCGGTAATAGAGTTTTGAACTGTCGGACTACTTTCCGAAAGGTCTTGCGCCGTCGACTTTTTTATTAAAAAATCTTTTATAGTACTTACACATATGTATGTGAAAAATATGTGTGTCAGACAGAGACAAAACATTTTCCAATCTCACGCTGACATTGTAAACGCGCCTTAAGGGGATTTCCCCAGTTACTACTATGTATGTTCATTTCAGCAATGGTGCCAAGTGTTGTAAATACAAATATAATTACAAAACCATACTAGATAAAAAAAAAAAAAAAAAATTTTTCAACCGTGTAACTTCAAATCCGTGTAAAAAAAAACGTGTAAAAAAAGAGTTGGGTGTAGTTTGTCCTGACTGACTGACTGACTGATTGTTGAGAGGCCCACAGCCTAAACGATAAGAGCTAGAAGGCTGAAATTTTCACCAAATATTCCATTTAGGCAGGATTTTTAATTTGGACCACTCCTTCGAGTACCTCCCATACAAATCAATTTTTTGCATTAATCACTTTACCTCATTCCACCACTCTGGCGCCTCATTGTCGCACAAGCTGTGAGTTTCAACGCCGCCGAGTTTACAAAAACAAAACACATGACCCTTTCCACTTCTGCCGTCTGTACAAGCGATTGCCAGCGAGCTTACAAAAACAAAACACATGCGCTGTGTATGTGTCTCCGTTATTCTCTTTTCTTCTTTGCGCATTTGACAATTGATTTTCGAGTCAAGTAGCGTTTGTTGTTGTTGTTGTTGTAACCGTCCTCTTTCCTACCGCAGGTAGTCGCATCCATGTTGGTGGTTGGGGAAGGGAAAGAAAGGAAAAAATAGACATTAATCACTACTCAGGTCCGGGTTAATCCTCGCAAGGTACGAGGTTAAGTATGCTGAGTAACCCGAACGTAGTTGTGCCAATGTGCACCTAGGTGCTCTCGGCAGTTGTTGCTCGGCAGGGCTGATGGGTGGGGGTCTGCCTCCTAGAACGACGCTAGGAGCTAGCGCTTCGAGTGAAGCTGCTACGGTGGCAGTGTGGACCTGTTTCAATGCCTCACTTGTGCTGGTCTCGAAGGGTAAGAGGTTTCTGATGCGTTTGTTGTTGTTGTAGGTGTTGTTGTTGGACTCGCAATGCTTCATTTTGTTGGTTTCATTGATTTAACACAAATCAATTACAACATATGTAACTTGGTTTTGTACACCAGAATATATTACGGGGGTGGTTTTACCTACATACATGCTAATTATCGAATTCAAACAAAACTTAACACACAAATACCTATTGCCATTGTTGTTTTGATATAATTTTCAAACTGACATTTGTAACTTTGGTTGGTGTTGCAAATGCACATATGTACATACATACACATCTAAGTTAAGGTTTAGTCGGGAAGACTACCTGAACAGTTTGAGTTGCATCCTAGTTTTCCTGTAAGTTGCTCTGGGAAACGAGATTGTGAATCAAGACACAAGTGAGATGTTTGGTTTTTGGTGAGTTTTATTGTAAGAAATAGTAAAGTGTTTCTCTGTAATGTTCTGCTCCTCGTCTGGATTGAATCTAATTGAGTCTTGCGAACGCTAGCCGCTTGAAGCCTAAACGTCGCTCCAATTGCATCGTCAGCAAAAGGCAGCGACAAAGTTGCAGCGGATGTGTCGCAGCACCCGGCAACGGCCAGTGCTTAGTCAACGCAACGTCGTCGTTGCGTCGAATATGCTGAAGTCGTGGTTTCGGGTGACAACATTGTTGTTGTGCCCAAAACGCTTGGCCTGCAGTTATACTTTACGAAGAAAGTGAAAGATTATTTATGCCATGAAGTATGATTGTTTATGCCATGAAGTATCGCCGTATGTTGGTATGATGTGGCGATCGCTGTGCGGTCGATGGTGTTAACTCCTCCCTCCTTCAAGATCTGCGTCTCGCAGATTATTAGGCTTTTGATGTTACTGTTTCTTCCAGATGCCGGGCCACGTCAGATGTTTTTGGGATGCCCTTGGTTGAAGTTAGCTTCCTCCAGATGTAATGCAACAATGTCATGATAACTAAAGCCAATGTTGCCTCCAGGGAAAAAGAGAATACAATTCCAGCAGACATGGTTGATAGTTTCTTCAAGTTCTCCAGGTTTAGATTGTGAACGTATTCTGCGGCAGTTACTTTGGTTAGTACAGCCGGCATAGCCATCAATTGGGTTGTCGTGTAACTGCTGTAGTTCCTGTCCTTTACGGTAATCGTCTCGTTATCGTATTGTACTATAAAAGAACCCGTCAAAAAATGTTCCTTTGAAGCAGTTCTAATAGTCCCGTTGAAATTGGACAAGAAGATCGTCCCATCGTCGACCAGTTTGATTACTTCCCTGTTGTCCCTTAAGTATTTGCAGGAAGCATATTCAATAGTCCTGGAATACAAGTGATTTCCTTCAACCGCTTTAAGTTCCTTTCCTGGCAAACAGTTGTGTTGCCTATTGACAGGCAATTTCCTAGAACGGCGAATGTCTCCTGATGATCTGTGGCCAGCTTTTGAAAATCCAGCACAACCTGTCTTCCTTCGATGGTTGTAGGGAAAAGAAGTATAAGTTGGTACCTTCTTTCTAGAACCTTGGGCATAGCCAAGATGTACAACAAGAATGTTCCATTTGTTAAAATGGATGGACGAGAAAACTCCACGGCTTCGATCGAATTCTGGTATGGGAGACTCTCTGTTTCCGACAATATTGCTGCTATCTCTCCGTGATCCAGCAAATTAGTGTTGACGACTCCGGATTTTGCCAGTTGGCAAGCTCTTGAAATCTCGTGAATTTGATTTCCAAGGATGATGGCCTTTTGCATTATGGTCGTGGAAATGTGAACGTCTTCGTCCACTGCATTTACTTTTCCTATGACGTTGTTAAGCCGTTGGAAAGACTCTTGGGTCGATTCGAAGAGCCGTGTGTTTATTTTAATTTGTTGATTGTTGTTTTTGACAAGATTTTCTTGTGACGTCAAAATTGTGGTCCAGTCCGATGCATCTGGTGATCCTGCGATCCATTTCCAAGCCGATCCTAGCCAGTTGATGGCGCGTTTTGTTTTCCTTGGTGCCTAAATCATGCGGGCAAGGCCTTCGCTTGCCTCCTCCAAGTAGTGGGTCGTAAGTGCCCTGAAACGAGGGTCGTTGACCAAGTTTGCCTCCTCCCTTACGTCGTCGATGATGCCTCGAATTCTCTCCAGGTCAATGACGTGAGCCAATTTGAAAAGCCCATTTACTCTCCAAACATAGCCTTGTTGTAGAGGAATGACAGGTGAGTTGTACTCGTAGATATGTAACGCGTTGGCAACATTGATGAGAATCATGCTTTTGGAAAGTGTTAGACATAAGTGTGTATTACAATAATAGGTTTGTGTATTTTAAACTTAATTAAAAAATAATTTTATGTGTTTGGTGTGATTACAGCTAAGTTTTTGTGTTCAATTTGTATGGAAAATTTTTTTTTTTTTTTTTTGTGTTTTTTCGTGTGTTTTTGTTTTAGATTACAATCAAATTAATTGAAAAGAATTTTATTATTATTTTATTTTTTCTTTAAATTTTTTGTACATCTTTGTAATATTTTTTTTTAAAAAAAAATTTTTTTTTTTTTAAATGCAAGCGAAACGTCTTCGAGTTAATCATACTCTTACAAGTTTCACTCCCATAGTATTTCTTCGTTTCTTTGTGTTTAATCAAATATTTTCCTAGCTTCTAAGGTCTGCTTTATGGAAAATTTTACCTGACTTGACGGTGACCGTCCTATCTTCCTGAATTTCATCTTGTTTATAAAGCGGTTTTTCTTTAGTTTTAATCTGCTTGTTTTTGATGAAAACTTTGTCACCTTGGTTATAAGAGGCAGGCTCTGTCCTACTCTTATTTTTGTTGTGATTAGTTGTTCTCTGTTTGTGTTCGATTAGACCTTTAATGTCCTCTAAAGTTTGCTGTTTAAAATTAGTCAAACCTTGGTAATTTATTCTGGACAGTCGATCAAAGAATATGTCTACTGGTTTCTTACCCGTTACTGAGTGGATTGAATTGTTGTATCTATCCACTGTTATCGGCACCAATTCAGTGATCTTGAAAGAAGGGAATTCGAACTTTAAACATCTGTATATTTCTAGGAAAGTGGAATGGAATCTCTCGACTTGACCATTAACTTCACTTCTTTGAGTCGGAGTATGATACAATTCGATGTCCAATGTTCTTAGATAGTTCAACACGGTAGGGCACAAAAGACTTCTTTCATTGTCTGAGACTATCATTTTTGGTGCTGTGAAATAGTGTTAGACTTCCACCAATTTCCCACGCAAGTGTACTGCCGACTTTGACTCTAATGGAAAAAGTTTGGCGAATTTAGTGAATTTATCTATACAGCTTAGGTAAATTCTTTTCTCTAACGTAAAAACGTCAATGTGGAGAATCTCGCATGGGTAATTAGGGATAGGTGTTGGTTGTAAATCCGGTGTGGTAGGGTGTCTATTGTACTTGTATATATTGCAACATTCACAAGTGGAAAGTTGGAGGCGTATTGAGCTGCATGCGTACCTCTTTGGGACCCCTATGCGCTCTACGATGTTCTTTTTCAATAACATCGCAGATTTCATTTACGTCAGATAAATCTGTAACCAATCTGTGTGTTATGCGAATTTTATACAATTTAAAATTCTCGAAACACTGCGTTTGGATAAACTGCAAATACGTTTCTGGGATCTTAATGCCATTAATGATCGAAGGTTTTAAATACTTCTGTAAAGAAGTGTTCAAACTTGATAGCATTTGACTGTTTATGGGTATTGAATGGCGAACGTAGCCCATATGAGGCTGTTCGCAGGAATATTCCGTGAAATTTGGGTCAAATATTAATTGGTTTCTGTAAACGTTAATGGGCCCCAACACGTGAGGTACAAGACCCGAGGCGTCTTGAAGAGCGCAATGCACGGTGGCCAAGGAGTCTGTTTCAGACGCGGTGGCTGTATCAGAGCCCAAATGGTTAACGTATGTCGTAATACGAGAATGCGCGTCTGCGACAACGTTTGATTTCCCTGGTTTGTATATTAACTCGCAATTATATTCTTCTATGCGAGACTTCCAACGCTTCAGTTTAGCATTGAAATTTCTGTTCCCTAGGGCAAACGTGAGGGGTTGATGGTCTGTATAAACTTTAATAGTTGTCGCACCATAGAGGTATGCTCTAAGATTATCTAATGCCCAAACTATTGCGAGCATTTCTTTCTCGATCGTGGCATAATTTTCCTCAGTCCTGTTTAACGAACGTGAGATATAGGCTATGGGTCTGTCTTTCCTATCTTCGTCTTGGGAAAGGACTGCCCCTATGGCGTAGTTAGAGGCGTCCGTTGTCAAATGAAAGGGTATATTAAAATTTGGAAATGCCAGTACCTCAGAAGAGGCAAGGATGGATTTTAGACTGTTAAAAGCTTGCAAAGCTTTTTCATCTAGTTCAATTGGTATCTTGGCGGACTGAGAGGCCTTAATATTAGCGAATTTCCCTCTAGTTAAATTGGTAAGGGGCTTTGCGACATTGGCATAATCCTGTATAAACTTCCTATAGTATGATGTTAAACCTAAAAAACTTTTTAATTCTTTTACGGTAGCGGGAGGCCTCATTCGGTTAATAGCTTCTACTTTCTTATTATCTGCCTTGATGCCTTCTGCGGTTACAACGTAACCCAAGAAATCCACTTCCGTTGATAGGAAATGTGTTTTCTCCAAATTTACCTGAAGGTTTGCTTTTTTCAAGCTATCGAAGACAGCGCGAAGGTTTTCCCAATGGCTATCATAATCCTCACTGAAAACAATTATGTCGTCAATGTAGACATAACAACGCTTTCCGATGTGTTCTCGCAGCACATCGTCGATCATACGTTGGAAAATAGCTGGAGCATTTTTCAACCCAAACGGTAATCGCAAGAATTCGTACTTTCCGTTTAATGTAGAAAATGCGGTTTTAGGAATGTTGCTTTCTTTCATGTGGATTTGATGAAATCTCGAAGTCAGGTCGAGAGTTGTGAAATACTTGGCTTTGCCAAGGCTAGCCAAGGAAGAATTTATGTCTGGTATTGGGTAAGTGTCCGATATTGTGACAGCGTTTAATCGCTTGAAATCAATAACTAATCGGTATTGTTTTTCTCCGTTTGGTTTAGATTTTTTGGGAACTATCCAAAGTGGAGAATTGTATGGGCTTTTAGAAGGTCTGATTACTCCATCACTAAGGAGCTCTTCTAACTGCGATTCGACTACTCCTCTCATACAAGGCGGGTAAGGGTATGGTTTGGTGTAAATTGGATCTTCGGTTTTCGTGTTAATATCCGCTTTGACTACAGTATCTACCGCCGCGCCTTTCGAGATTGGCTCGAAAATCTTAGAATACTCCTCGATCAAAGCGTTAAGTATACGATTTACATTTTCTGAATGACCAACATTGACCAGTGTGTGAACTTCTGAAGATGCCCTAGCTAATAGAGGAAGTTTAATTCCTGGTGTTATTATTAACAAATCTTTCTCTCTATCAATTAACGCTTTAACTGCTTTGAGAGTATCGTCGCCGATAATACCGTCGAATGAAAAGAACCCAGGGAGAACAAAAAAGGTGAGAATGGAATTGATGCCATGCTGCTTAAAAAATTGACCCACGAGTTTATGTGTGATTTTAACACAACCAGTGGCTGCTTGGACAAAAAAAGGGGTTGGTAACGGGGTGCTTCCGGCAGTTATCCTCGGACTAATAAAGTTCTTGTTTGCGCCGGTGTCTACAAGAAACTGTAACTTTAGTCCGGTGTCTGTGTCATACTCTAAGTATGGTACACTGGAGAGGCGTTTGTCATAAAATTTGCATCTCCTTCGTTCCTGCAACCCTGCTCTTCAATAGTTACGTCTTGAGCTCCCTCGTGAGTTGGGCTTACCAGCTCGACAACTCCATTATCGTAACCATGATGAAATAACATAAGGTGGTCCCGTCGTGAGCCGAAGTTTTACGAAGTATCCACTTATTTCAGTGCACGTATGCGAAGGGTTAATCAACAAACACATTGCCGCCTCACTCACACTCAATACGACACTATTAACTATGTTCCTTTCACTCGCACTTATTGCAAGCATACAATAAGTGGATGTCTTTTGCCGACGGGACCACCTTATGTTATTTCATCATGATCGTAACTGCCCTCGTATACGACTCCCTGTTCTATACCCTGTGGCTGTTCGCCCTGGTTGGATGACACAGTTGTAGTCATATGATAAAGTCTTTGGGCTTTTTTAAATGGGTTTAAAGAATTAGCAGAGGCGTTTGAGTATCTCTTACCACCCTCATCTTCTTGGCGAATGTTTGGGTGTGATTGATACGAATGACCAGATCTATTAGGCTCCATTTTGATAGCCGGTCGAGGGCCCTGGAATCTTTGATAAGATTGTTGAGTTCTAGGTGAACCTCCATTTTGGAACGGGACCATCTGAGTTCTAATAGGTTGCTGATAGTTATTTGCAAACCTAGGGTTATTAGTTGGGCGATATGGTTGTGGTGACCCGGTATAAGTTGAGTTATTGAAATTTCCCCTATACGTGACATTTTGCAATTCTAAACAAAAGGCGTATGCTTCGGGCAAGGTCTTTGGACTGCGGATCACCAAAAGTTTAGAGGCGTCACCGTCGAGTCCTCTTATGAAAACATCCAATGCTTTATCTCTGTAAGTTTCGATTAAAGCAGCTGTAACATTAGGTGGATGATTTCCTGCCTTTAACTTGTTCATAATCAAAGAGAAATGGTTGCCAACTTCCATGTAATACTCTTCCATTGTTTTACTTCCCTGATTTAATTGACTTAATTGATATTCTAAAGTCCGCACATCGCGCTTGTCTGCGTAGTGAAGTGCCAAAATTCTTTTAATTTCTGGCCAGTCATCATCTTGTACGGAGTAAGAGCAGATTGCTGCATCCGCAACACCCCTTATCTTCTGCCTGATATGCAAAACCATGGATCTATACAAAGGCTTATCTCTGACGATTTCATAATCGTTCAAAATAGATTGAGCCCTGCCAATCCATGAAACATATTTCTCAGGTTTTCCCTCAAACGTTTGTAACTCCTTAACGCAATCAGGCAATGTTGAAGTTCCCTTCAACTCATACTCGTTGCGTGGACGCGTCAAAGGTAAAGGTTGGGTCACTACAGGGTTTCGGCTTTCATGTTCTAACTCTAAAGTAGTCAATCTACCACTGACCTTCCTAACGTCATCTTTAATTGACATCACTTGGTTTAACAAGGCCTTCAGTGACTCATCGAATTTTCCTAAAGTTTCCTTAATTTCCTCCATAATGAAGTGATATAAAAGGTAGGTCAATCTTTGAAAAACTTTTTGAAGGTAAATAAAATTTTTGTACTTTTATTCTTTTAGGCTGACGCAAAATATTTTAAATTGCTTTTATCTTGTATAAAGAAACGAAAAACTCCCGGGGTAGAAAGATTGCAAAGAAATTAGAAAACGCTTCACTCACCCGTTACAGTATGTTTGTTGTTGTTTATGGTTGTAACTTATGATGTAATAAAATTCTTGTAGCTTATGGTGTATTGGTGTCGTGTAGTTTTTACTTCTCGATGATTCTGTTTAAAAAATGGAATACGTTTAATAGTGTTTGACTGAGGTGTATAAAAAAAATAAACCAGCGAAAATTCGTGATTGTTGCGTGCGATTGCGTGTGCTCGAAATTTTATTTTTTTTTTATTTTTTTTATTTTTTTATTTTTTTATATTTTTTTGTAAGTCTTATAGAATTTTTCCCTAATTGGCATTGGGCGCGGTGGTCCGTAGTTATCCTTTTTGGCGTTTCGCCTACTAAGGTACGGTTGCCACACAGTCCACTAGGCTGCTTTTTTTGAGTGCATTCCACACCACTAAGCGTATCTAGCAGACTACCACACACCTTTTTTAAATTGACACATAACTTTTTATGCCCGCAAATGTCGCACTTCTGTTTGAATCATTTGCCGTCGGCAAGTTTGTCGAATTTTTTATTTTATTTTATTTGATTTCGATCTTTTTGCACCCGCAATATTAGTCTCACTACTGTTTGACTATTTTGCCGTCGGTGGGTTGTCGAATCTTTTTATTTTATTTCACTTAGATTTCGATCTTTTTGCACCCGCAATATTAACTATATTGCCGTCGGTGGGTTGTCGAATCTTTTTATATTCTTTCATTTTTATTTTCTTTTTATTTTGTTATACTTTTTTTCTTTTCGAACACACTCACGCAACACGACACATCAATTTTTTTCACTTTTTTTACATGATTTTTTTCTGGTTCAACTCTCCGCAGAGAGGATCCGCTCGGGCGCCAGTTAAGGTTTAGTCGGGAAGACTACCTGAACAGTTTGAGTTGCATCCTAGTTTTCCTGTAAGTTGCTCTGGGAAACGAGATTGTGAATCAAGACACAAGTGAGATGTTTGGTTTTTGGTGAGTTTTATTGTAAGAAATAGTAAAGTGTTTCTCTGTAATGTTCTGCTCCTCGTCTGGATTGAATCTAATTGAGTCTTGCGAACGCTAGCCGCTTGAAGCCTAAACGTCGCTCCAATTGCATCGTCAGCAAAAGGCAGCGACAAAGTTGCAGCGGATGTGTCGCAACACCCGGCAACGGCCAGTGCTTAGTCAACGCAACGTCGTCGTTGCGTCGAATATGCTGAAGTCGTGGTTTCGGGTGACAACATTGTTGTTGTGCCCAAAACGCTTGGCCTGCAGTTATACTTTACGAAGAATGTGAAAGATTGTTTATGCCATGAAGTATAATTGTTTATGCCATGAAGTATCGCCGTATGTTGGTATGATGTGGCGATCGCTGTGCGGAGGTCGATGGTGTTAACTTCTATCTAAGTACATTTAACATTTTTTTGTACATAACAAAAAAATGCAAGTGCATATATTGGTTAATGCACGCATACATTGTTGTATCTGTAGCAAGCTAAAAGAAAGCAATAAACATGTTCACCAATACAGTGCAAAAAACAAACACACTAACAAATAGGATCTTAAGAAATGTAATCTATATATATAAAATAGTTTGTCCTGACTGACTGACTGATTGTTGAGAGGCCCACAGCCTAAACGATAAGAGCTAGAATGCTGAAATTTTCACCAAATATTCCATTTAGGCAGGATTTTTAATTTGGACCACTCCTTCGAGTACCTCCCATACAAATCAATTTTTTGCATTATTCACTTTACCTCATTCCACCACTCTGGCGCCTCATTGTCGCACAAGCTGTGAGTTTCAACGCCGCCGAGTTTACAAAAACAAAACACATGACCCATTCCACTTCTGCCGTCTGTACAAGCGATTGCCAGCGAGTTTACAAAAACAAAACACATGCGCTGTGTATGTGTCTCCGTTATTCTCTTTTCTTCTTTGTGCATTTGACAATTGATTTTCGAGTCAAGTAGCGTTTGTTGTTGTTGTAGGTGTTGTTGTTGGGATCGCAATGCTTCTTTTTGTTGGTATCATTGATTTAACACAAATCAATTACAACATATGTAACTTGGTTTTGTACACCAGAATATATTACGGGGGTGGTTTTACCTACATACTTGCTAATTATCGAATTCAAACAAAACTTAACACACAAATACCTATTGCCATTGTTGTTTTGATATAATTTTCAAACTGACATTTGTAACTTTGGTTGGTGTTGCAAATGCACATATGTACATACATACACATCTATCTAAGTACATTTAACATTCTTTTGTACATAACAAAAAATGCAAGTGCATATATTGGTTAATGCACGCATACATTGTTGTATCTGTAGCAAGCTAAAAGAAAGCAATAAACATGTTCACCAATACAGTGCAAAAAACAAACACACTAACAAATAGGATCTTAAGAAATGTAATCTATATATATAAAATAGTTTGTCCTGACTGACTGACTGATTGTTGAGAGGCCCACAGCCTAAACGATAAGAGCTAGAATGCTGAAATTTTCACCAAATATTCCATTTAGGCAGGATTTTTAATTTGGACCACTCCTTCGAGTACCTCCCATACAAATCAATTTTTTGCATTATTCACTTTACCTCATTCCACCACTCTGGCGCCTCATTGTCGCACAAGCTGTGAGTTTCAACGCCGCCGAGTTTACAAAAACAAAACACATGACCCATTCCACTTCTGCCGTCTGTACAAGCGATTGCCAGCGAGTTTACAAAAACAAAACACATGCGCTGTGTATGTGTCTCCGTTATTCTCTTTTCTTCTTTGTGCATTTGACAATTGATTTTCGAGTCAAGTAGCGTTTGTTGTTGTTGTAGGTGTTGTTGTTGGGATCGCAATGCTTCTTTTTGTTGGTATCATTGATTTAACACAAATCAATTACAACATATGTAACTTGGTTTTGTACACCAGAATATATTACGGGGGTGGTTTTACCTACATACTTGCTAATTATCGAATTCAAACAAAACTTAACACACAAATACCTATTGCCATTGTTGTTTTGATATAATTTTCAAACTGACATTTGTAACTTTGGTTGGTGTTGCAAATGCACATATGTACATACATACACATCTATCTAAGTACATTTAACATTCTTTTGTACATAACAAAAAATGCAAGTGCATATGTATATTGGTTAATGCACGCACACATTGTTGTATCTGTAGCAAGCTAAAAGAAAGCAATAAACATGTTCACCAAATATATACAGTGCAAAAAACAAACACACTAACAAATAGGATCTTAAGAAATGTAACATACATATATACGAGTTGACAAAAACAAAACACATGAGTTTTTTCTTTTCTTCTTTGTGCCTTTGACAATTCATTTTCGAATCAAGTAGCATTTGTTGTTGTTGTAAGTATGTGTTGTTGTTGGGATCGCAATGCTTCTTTTTGTTTGTGTCATTGATTTAAGCAAATCAATTAAAACATAACTTGGTTTTGTACACCAGAATATGTTACGGGGGTGGTTTTACCTACATACTTGCTAATTATCAAACTAAACTTAACACACAAATACCTATTGCCATTGTTGTTTTGATATAATTTTCAAACTGACATTTGTAACTTCCCTGCAGTTCGATTTGGAGCGATCGCTTCCAATGCAGATCTGAGTTCAGATCTGAAAATGCAGGCATGAAAGCAGACCTGAATTTGCATCGAAGGCCGCAGCGAACGTCGCAGCGTTCGCAGTGGCCGTAGCTTGAGAGCGATTCGGAGAGCGCGTGAAGTGAGAGCGTATTACTCTCATTGCAACGAAAATAACAACACTTGTGTTAACATGTTCAAGCGTAAAGCAATCGAGAGAAAATCACAGTTATATATAGGATGCAAAATGCAAAAATAAAACACGCAACGGTTTTACATGTTCGGCGACTCTAAAGCAGTGTACTTGTGATATTTGTGATTTGTTGCTGTTCTTTTGCATTCGGCAATTTGTGTCTCTAATTTTTCAATACACTTAAAAATTTTGTATTTTGTTTATTCTTTTGTTGTGAACAGTGTGTGAAAGCAGGTAATAATCAAAATAAGTGGTAAGCGTACACTCCGTAGGTTAAGGTTGGTAAGTTTCTATTCCCAAAATGTTGGGGCATTTGTTAATTAATAGTGGAATTATCTATTTCAGAAGGTATACCCGTTTACGAGCAGTCGGGAAATCCAGAGCAGAAGTTAAGGACGGCCCTAAAGCGGTAAAAAAAACCGCATATATAAAATGTCAACAAAGAGCGCAAATAAATAAAATTAATTATTAAAAATATGTAATCACTTTGTGTCAATAATTTTATTTTCCCAATTAAAGGCCTGCAAGCATGCGCCTTCGCTTCACTTTTCAGGGCTGCAGCATGCCTGCACATTGTAGGCATGAGCCTTCGCTTCTCTTTTCAGGTCTGAAGCATGCCTGCGTCGTTGCATGCATGCACCTTCGCTTCTCTTTTCAGGTCTGAAGCATGCCTGCGTCGTTGCATGCATGCTGCCCTAGGACAGCCCCGGGTTAAATTCATGCCTAAAACGCGTGTTATTGCATCGAACGAGCATGCATGGCCATGCTTTTTGCATGCGTGTTTCATGCATGTTTCAGGCCTGAAAAGAACTGCAGGGTTTGGTTGGTGTTGCAAATGCACGCATGTACATATGTACATACATACCAGTGTTGCCATTTTAGCTTATTTCAGGCTAGTTCTAGCATTTTTCAAAATGGAAAAGCTTATAAATTTAGCGAATAGCTTATAGCCTGAAATCTACCATATTTTAATATTCATTAGGCTTATTTTGGCCTAAAAAATATATTGCTTAAAAATTAAATATTTTATTAGTTTAAAGCGTTTCACGGGCATACAAATATCGAAACCTGTTAATTTTTGCGGATTTATAATCGCGTACATTGATATCGATACAATTTTTGATGACTTTGTCTTTGTTAAAAGTAGTAAATTAATATAAATATGCCAAAAATAGCTTACAAGGGATGGCTTCTGCAAAGTAACTGGAGATTCAACAAAAGCATACTGCTGCTATTGCAAATGCACAGTAGCAGCCAAAATATTTGACCTTCGTCAGCATGCGGAAGCAAAAAAACACATTTCAGCTGTAGGCTCAGTTAAACATGCGGGAAAAAAGAGATTTTCCCAAAAAATCTTTAAAAAAAGGAGGAGCATGAAGCGGCGCTGTGCATGTATATAGCGGAGCACACAGCAAAAGCACCAATTGACCATTTGTCAGAATTGTATGCAAGTCAATTTAAAGCTTGTATTGACGTTGTATTGGCAAATTTAAATTAAAACAAAAAATTTAAAAAGCAAATATTGTGTATTACTATTTATTTAGACTTAGCATATTTTTCATCATATTTTTTATTTTTTTTTTTGGCTTATTTTTAGGGCAGATCTAGCTGACTCTCGTGGTTGAAATCTGGCAACACTGATACATACACATGTATGTACGTACATTTAATATTCTTTTGTACATACATATATATAACAAAAAATGCAAGTGCAAATACATATATGTATATACAGTGCAAAAACAAACGCACTAACAAATAGAAACTTTAGAAAATGTAATCCGCATACATATGTATATATAATGCAAAATAGTTGTATAGATATGTACATATGTACATACATTCAATTGGTATTTGTTTTTTATATCGAGCCCTTTGTGCAAAAATAAATAATCTTGAACATCTTTGTATAGTGGTAGATTTGCTTACTTGCTGCTTATCTAACTCATACGTTACGTCGTACCACACAAATATTGTTGATATACAATTTCGAACAAGCAAGCAAAGCACATATGTAAGTTTGTATGTATTTGAAACATATGGGGGTTTTGGGTATAAAAAGGCAGGCAGAAGGGGTAGGCGTGACATTCAAATTTGTGATGCATATCTGTGGCGGATGGCACCTTCTATCTCCCTATCAAGTTTGGAGACTCTAGCGCAAAAACTGAGAAAGATATTACCTACCTTCCCTACTCTACCTTCCCATCAAATTTCGTGAGTATAGCTTTAAAACTGTGGGAAAAACAGTCATTTTCGATTATTACTAAAGGGGTAGCTGGGGGCGGAAGAGGTGGGCGTTGCATCCAAACTTTAAAAGCAGTTTTTGAGGAATGTCATCGGCTATCTTGCCCACAAATTTGGTGACTCTTGCTGCTAAAATGTGACATATATATATGTGTTTCATCGATTTGCACATCGAGGTGTATCGATTTGTTATCGATTTCCCAGGCCCCTGAGATCGTAGAGCCAAATTTAACACTTTGTCTGACGAAGGTATGTACCAAGATATTTGCAAAGTTGCAAGGCTCTAGCTTTAAGGGTGTTGAAAAAAGTTGCGTTTAAACGGACGGGCGGTCGGACGGACGGACAGACACCTTGACGGACATTGCATAAACCCAATATAATATGATACCTTTGGTATCAAAGTAAAATGACGCGTCCGATTCTCAACATCAATGGTGGCGTGAAAAAGAGAATATTAAATACTTTGCTAATATGTTGTTAAACATTAACTAATTTTTTTATCTATATATATAAAATAGTTTGTCCTGATTGTTCAGAGGCCCACAGCCTAAACGATAAGAGCTAGAAGGCTGAAATTTTCACAAAATATTCCATTCAGTTTGAAAGGATTTTTAATTTGGACCACTCCTTCGAGTACCTGCCAAAATCTAATTGCATTAATCACTTTACCTCATTCCACCATTCTGGCGCCTCATCGTCGCACAAGCTGTGAGTTTCAACGCCGCCGTGTATACAAAAAAAAAAAAATACATGACCCATTCCACAACTGCCGTCTGCGCACAAGCTATTGCGGCCGCATATACGAAAACAAAACAAATCACCCATTCCACTTCTACCGTCTGTAGATGTGTCTCCGTTATTCTCTTTTCTTCTGTGTGCATTTGACAATTGATTTACGACCCAAGTAGCGTTTGTTGTTGTTGTAAGTGTTGTTGTTGGGCCCGGAATGCTTCTTTTTGCTGGTTTCATTGATTTAAAACAAATCAATTAAAACATAACTTGGTGCGTCTAGAAAACTTTTGCACACCAGAATATGTTTCGGGGGTGGTTTTATCTACATACTTTCTAATTATCAAACAAAACTTAACACACAAACACAAATACCTATTGTCATTGTTGTTCTGATATAATTTTGGAGCTGACATTTGTAACTTTGGTTGGTGTTGCAAATGCACGTATGTACATATGTACATACATACACATGTACGTGCGTACATTTTTCATTGTTTTGTACATACATATATATAACAAAAAATGCAAGTGCAAATATATGTATATACAGTGCAAAAACAAACGCACTCACAAATAGAAACTTAAGAAAATTTAATCTGACATACATATGTATGTTTATTTAATGCAAAAAAGTTGTATAGATATGTACATATGTACATACATTCAATTGGTATTTGTGCGAAAATAAATAATCTTGAACATCTTTGTATAGTGGTAGATTTGCTTACTTGCTGCTTATCTAACTTATACGTTACGTCGTACCACACAAACATTGTTGATATACAATTTCGAACAAGCAAGCAAAGCACATATGTAAGTTTGTATGTATTTGAAACATATGGGGTTTTTGGGTATAAAAAGGCAGGCAGAAGGGATAGGCGTGACATTCAAATTTGTGATGCATATCTGTGGCGGATGGCACCTTCTATCTCCCTATCAAGTTTGGAGACTCTAGCGCAAAAACTGAGAAAGATATTGAGGAGGGCGGTATAAGTGGGCGTGGCACACAATATTGCATATTTGTTACGGATGTCACTAACAATGTTTCTACCAAATTTGGTGACTCTAGCGCAAAATCTGGGAAAGATATCGAAATTTCAGATTTTACGAGGTGGGTGGAAAAGGTGGGTGTGACATATAAAACTTTGATGTAGATCGGTTACGGATGTCAATAACAATGTTTCTACCAAGTTTGGTGACTCTAGCCCAAAAACTGAAAACGATATAGAGTTTCCAGATTTTAGAAGGTGAGCGGTATCTGTGGGTGCGTGGCATCCAAAGTTTTGATGCATATCTTTGTAAGACTTCAGCATCTACCTTCCCATCAAATTTCGTGAGTATAGCTTTATAACTGTGGGAAATACAGTCATTTTCGATTATAACTGATAGCGGAAGAGCGGGAGAGGTGGGCATGGCATCCAAAATTTCAAAGCAGTTTTTGAGGAGTGTCATCGGCTATCTTGCCCACAAATTTGGTGACTCTTGCTGCTAAAATGTGATATATATATATATGTGTCATCGTTATTAACAACGAGGTATCGATTTGTTATCTTTTTCCCAGGCCCCTGAGGTCGTAGAGCCAAATTTAACACTTTTTCTGACGAAGGTATGTACCAAGATGTTTGCAAAGTTGCAAAGCTCTAGCTTTAAGGGTGTTGAAAAAAGTTATGTTCAAACGGACGGGCGGACGGACGGACGGACAGACACCTTGACAGGCATTGCATAAGCCCAATATAATATGATACCTTTGGTATCAAAGTAAAATGACGCGTCTGATTCTTAACCTCAATGGTGGCGTGAAAAAGAGAATATTAAATATTTTGCTAATATGTTGTTAAACATTAACTAATTTATTTTATATATATTGCTAACATTTTGTAAAAAATATTGGCGCAGCGAAGCAAGCGAGGGCCTTACTAGTCCATAAATAAAAAGGTCATTCAAGAGAAATCAGACAATGTCTTTAACAAACTTAATTTCCGCCATAGACAAACTTGACCAGTTTGAGGATCGCGTCATCACTCCCGCATCCGAAGATGATAACATTTTAACAAATGAAATTTGCCGCTATCGTCTACAAGCGTTTCGGGATAGAGTTGAAACGGTATATGCAGTTTGCTCCAGCGCACTTAGACAGGAAGGAAGCAATAATGATATGGCCTCCATGGAGGCAAAAGATGATCACAGCTACGCGATTTACGAGAGATGTCTGTCTCGCTTGGAGTGTTAAATTAAGGGTGTGAAAGGGCTGGAAAACCCACTTCTTTGCCCCTCTCTGGGGTTGTCGTCTCTCTCCGCGTGAAAGAGGTGTTTTACAAAGATTACTTGCGCTGCTTAACGTTCCGTGATCTTTTTTTTTTGCTATTTATACAGCAATCCAAGGATGACTCCGGTTGAGAAGTAAAACTATTTCAATTCCAAGACAGCGGGTGAAGCCAACGAAAGAATTGCAAAATTCCCGCTTACAAACAATGGCTTTGCGACTGCTTGGACAGCACTTTGCAAACGTTTTGAAAATAATGTTGCTGGTAACCAGATATCTTTTAATCTTTTTAATCTGTCCCTCGTTTACAAGAAATTTTGGTGCGTCCATAAATTCCCTTTAAATCCCAAATATGCTTGACTGCGCTAGGGCGTTTCGGAATTAAAATGTGTACTCCTATTGCAGATTGCATTTTAGTTTTTCTGTGCACGTCAAAAATGTCAGAGCTCCTTAACGAACACTGTTTCCCGTTCAAAGCCATTGAGGACGTGATGCCCAATTTCATGCCCAACCATTCCTCCGCTTCTACTTAATACCTACTCGGCACGGCAGTCGTAAATGTATCGGAGATGCATGTACGCCTCTCGTGCTTTAATTGACTCAGGATCAGAGGCAACATTCATCTCTGAGCGATTATATCACTCGATAATGCTGCCATTACAATCCGTGTAACCTTGGCTTTCCTACAAAGCCTAGGTTACATTAAGAGGCATCAGCGTTCGTACTTCCGCAGCTGGCGGGTAACTTACCATCAGCCCCCATTCTACTAAGTTCATTAATAGACCAGCCAGCAATTGAGCATACTGATCCACGGTTCCATCAAAGCTCGCAAATTGATAAGCTGATCGGTGCGAATGTCCTTCCGTCTATCATTTTAAGCAGGTCACATCAAAATATTTGCGGCTCGCTTCTTGGGCAAGAAACTGTTTTTGGCTAGATTCTCGCCGGCCAACTTTTAAAGACTGTACCGCGGTCCGTTTCAACCTTCTCAACGCGAATTTTGGCCAATGAAGGGATGAAGCTGGATCAGCTTATGTCCAAATTTTTGAAGGTGGTGGATGTTCCAGTAAAGCTGGTCAAGGTAGTCGAGTCCGTATATGAATCCAATTTTGTCCAAACGACTGCACATGATGAGAGTGGCAGATATATAGTGACCCTTTTAATCCAAATGACATCGACATAGGTCATTCAAGGTCTATTGAACCTGCCCACTTTCTTAAAAACGAGAACCATTTATCCAGAAACGCCATTCTACAAGAGCAATATAATTCCGTGCTCCAAGAATATCTCGATTTAAGTCACATGCAAGAAATTCAAGCAAGAGCCTGAATGAGAGAACCTATTCTTCATTCCGATCTCACAATGGAGATCCTCAAGTGGTATGTGTTCAATGCTGACATCACGAAAATTTATCGGCAAATCCTATTCAATACTAGGCACACTCCTTTCAAACGGATCCTCTTTTGAAAGGTCGACGGCAAGATTGCAGATGTGAGCTAAACACCGTCACCTTCGGGGTCAACTTCATCAACTCGTAAAAGACGTACGCTTGCTGTATCCACTTGCAAACAAGGTCATATCCGAGCTTGTGTACGTAGACGATATCCTCGCTGGGATAAACACATCGACAGCCTCCAGTTTTAAACTATTTAATTTGACAGATTCCACTATTGTGCTGTCCTGGTTAAATAAACCACCTTGCAAATGGACAGCTTTTGTTACCAACAGAGTGTCGAATATTGCAGAAGTCAGCGATCCTTCCGAGAGGTCGCACGTCCGTTCGGAGCAAAACCCGGGAGATTCAGCAAGTCGAGGAGTCCGAGTGCAAGATCTGGTAGACAATATTCTGTGTTGGCATGGGCCGGAACAGCTTCGATTTCCTCAAGGTCAGTGGCCAGTCTCATCTGTTCTAGTTCCAGATACTTTCTTCAAGCAGTGCACAATCTAATTCTAGTGAGTTGCCTGAAGCTCAAGAGCTGATGATTCTTCTTACGCAGCGAAAGCCAAGGTTAAAAACTTGGATATAAAGCAAGAAAAGTCTCAAATCATATCCGTTACTTGAATCCGTTTCTCGACAGTAAGGGAATTTTAAGGGCTTGCGGGTGCATGAGAGACTATTAGTCTTCTCGCTATGATGAGCGTCATTCAATCATTCATTCTTATTCTTTAACCTTTGCAAGGTTATTAGTTCGGTTCAAACAATATGTCTCGTCCGTTCCAAGTCCGATGAGCGTCCTCCCTGGAGTGAAAATCTTTGATATCCGGGACTTCGTCGACCGGTGCAGCCCCATAAGCAAATCCCTCGCAACGGCTTCCGCAATACCCGTCACCCGTGTTGGTGCGGTGATCCGAAGATCAGGGGTGACTGAATTCTGCAGGGAGGTCATCCTCCACGTCAACCGCAACTTCGGCTGCCGCACTTCGCTAAAGCCCATCACCGCTGACATCGAGCACTTCAAAAGCATCGTTCTGGCAGTTGATGGTTCCAGCCATATTTTCTTGTCACTTGAGGCAGATGTGTATTCTCGCATCATTCTCAACGGGGTTCTCCCGAGTGACCATGGTCTACCGATGGCCCAAAACTCGGTATTTGGCTGGATTTTGTTCGGGACCTGCGGCCAGTAGCTCCATTGCAATGCATTGCAAGTGGAAGAGGATGTTGTTGGCAGAAATGTAATCGACGTAAGACCATAATTCATTGAAGCTTTCAATGTACCGTTGAAGTTGCTACCAACACTAGCAGAGCTGTAACGTTTGGTTCTGTCGAATTCAGTCTTAATTACACATTCAAGCATACACGTCAATGCCGTATTAAAATTTTACATAAATGAGTCGCTGTATTAAATCATACAATTATACATAAATAAGTTATAAATAAAATTGGAAATAATGCCAAACGGAGAAAAAACACACAACATTACGACTTGTCTTTTGAATCCACCCTCAGTCAAGGATCACATACTACCCCGTGAAAGATTAAGGATCGTCAAGTGGACAACTGCTGCGATTCAGCCCGATACAACCAGTCCTATTAAAATAATTTATATGCGCCCTATTTTTTATACCCTTAACCCATAAAATGGGTAAATAAGGGTATAATGGTTTTGTGCAAATGTATGTAACAGACAGAAGGAAGCATCTCCGACCCCATAAAGAATATATATTCTTGATCAGCATTAACAGCCGAGTCGATCTAGCCATGTCTGTCTGTCCGTCTGCCCGTCCGCGCCGATTTCAGAGACTATAAGAGCTAGAGACTTTAAACTTGAAACTTAAGCTCTCCTATACCATGAGCAGCTCAAGTATGCTTTAAATTTTCGATAACATTTCTGGTTTCCGATATACACATGTGATCGATAACAAAAAAATCTTGAATTTTAAAATTGTGAAAATGAGGTTAAAAACTACGGATAAAATAATGAACATTTAAAAAAATTTGATCAAATCGGTTCAGAAACACCGGAGATATCGCAGCTTGAAGTTTGGTCGTATTGGTCACTGATTTAATATACATAAGTAACTGTAATGGTTAAGTATCGGGTTAAGGGTATGTCCAAGTTGGGATTTCTCGACTTACTTACTTACTTGTTTTCCCTTTAAGTGTATCGATTTGTGTTAGATTTTTCTGATCCTTTAATGTCGTGGCGACTCTATGTCACTTATGTCACTATGTCTGACTCAGGTCTCTACCCAGACAATCCCAAAACTTCACGGCTTAAATTTTAGGGTGATATGAAGTCAGACAGATTTATACCTCGAGGTGAAAATCGATAAAAACTTATGTATTGTGTATCCCACATTTTAGCAGTCAACAATATTTTTGGAATTGCAGCTGGTGGCCTTTCCCAAAAATGTGCACTAAATTTTTGGATATCATGGGTACCCCTGCACACAAATCGAGAATGCCTGTGTCGTCTTCAGTTTTTAAGCTAATAATACCAAATTTGGTAGTGTTATGACGATTCAGATGGTTCGATTCTATTATTTTATTTTAAATTTAACATTAGCAATAAACTTAAGCGTCTCGTTCACTCAATATTCAATTCAATTATTAGTGATCGTACCTTGATCTTCTTATGCTTATCGATATATCGGTATTTACAAAGTATCGGTTAACAACCGATAATCAGCTGATCAATAGTTTAAATACCAAGGTTATACATAATATAGTCTAATACAGCCTAACAGCTCGGCCATTCTGACAATTTAGATAGTCCTCGATCTACAGCTGAATTATAGTAAAATTGTATATTAAATTACATAACTAAAATAAATAATTAAAACTAGTTAACAAAACATTTATAAGATATTAAGAACTATATACATATGACTGATATAAATTTTATTCAGAGTCAGAGCAATTTCCACACTGATCACGCCAATCTGCCCACTTACGCAAACGACACGCCTCTACTATGCCTTCATATGGCATTTGTGTAATTTGACCATTTTCAATGTCTTCTACAACGTAACGATCATTTGGTAATACCTTTTTAATACAATATGGGCCTTTATACTTAGGGACAAATTTTTTATTTGTTCCAATCGTGGTATCAATGTTTCTCAGTACAACAAAGTCACCAATCTCAAACTTTAAATGAACTTCTTGCTTTTTCTCAAACTGCTCAGCACTTTTTCGTTGATTTTTCTCAATGTTTGAAGACGCTTCTTTACGAATTTCTACTAGGTCGCGATGAACATTATCTTTATCGTCTAAATATTCCGTTAATGCATCAATATCACTACCTCGCTGCTGTACTCCGAATAAAAGAACTGAGGGCAATGCCTTAGTTCCAGCATGAACAGAATTATTGATTGCATACTCAGCTTTGTTGAGCAATTTGCACCAATCTGAGTGTTGAACATTCTCTGTGATTTTCGCTAACATAGCCTTCAAAGTCCTATTCACTCGTTCAACCTGGCCATTAGCCTGGGGCGACGCGGTTGCTATTTTCATATGTTCAACATTATTCTTAAGTAGAAAATCGCTAAACTCCAAGGAAGTAAAACACGAGCCCCTGTCACTAATGATTCGACGAGGTCTGCTATAGTTTTTAAAATATTTACTTAGGCAAGCACAGACCTCTTTACTACTTGTAGTATTTGCAGAAAACCATTTGACAAACTTAGTGAAGCTATCTATAACAACCAAAATATGTTTTTTCTTAGATATAATAGATGGAAGAGGTCCGAAATGGTCAATGTGCAGTGTGTCAAAAGGCACTGGCTTCTTTGGTATATTATGCAAAGTCCTATTATTAGCATGTGAAGGAACGGTAAACGTAATACACTTCAAACAATTTTGTATAAATGAATCAACCTTAGCTATCATATTTGGGAACCAATAGTGTTTCTTTATTTTATTTACACATTTTTCCGTACCAAGATGACAAAGCTTTTCGTGTACGCTTCTAATCAAATTGTCTTCCATTTCCGAAGGAACATACAACAATTCATTATTATTTTCTGTTTGTCTATAAACAATTCCATCATCCAAAGTAAAGTGCTTAACCAACCCATTTTCTAATTTCTCTTTCAATTTAACTATATTTTCATCCCTGTTCTGCGTTATCTGAAGCTGAAAGTTAATATCATCACTATTTACTACTGCAACAATTTGGTTCTTATCATTATCTTCTGCTATTGTTACTTTGGGTTCATACTTAAACTCCTCAAACAATGGAGTGTATCTACTCAATGCATCAACATGGGTCATATATTTGTCACTTCGATGTACAATAGTGTAATTATAGTTTTCAAGTTCAACTGCCCACCTTGCAATTCGTGCATTAATGCGATTCCTTCCAGATATATTCTAAACTTGTTTAATGAATATATAATAGCTAAGGTTTCTAATATAAAGCTATGGTATCCCTTTTCAGCTTTTGTTGTCGATTGGGAAAAATAGCAAACTGGATGAAATTTGTTATCAATTTGTTTTTGCATGAGGATTCCTCCAAATCCATCGGAACTAGCGTCGCAATGCAATTCAGTCTCTTTTTCTGTATTATATAAAGCCAATATTGGTGGAGATGTAAGTTTCTCTCGCAAATATTCAAAAATGGCACAGCACCTCTCATTCATTTCATATTTAGTATCTTCTTTTGTCAAATCATTCAAGGGTCTTACTGTTCTGGAATATCCAGGAATAAATCGTCTAAAATAAGAAAACAAACCTAAACACTTTTTCATTTCAACAACGTTTTTCGGAATCGGAAGATGTTTAATTGCAGCAACGTGTTCATTATAAGGACTAATACCATTCCCCGAAACTGTATATCCCAGAAATTCAATACTCTTATAGCAAAATTGACACTTACTTAATTTAATTTCCAATTTATATTCCACAAGTAATCTCAGCACTCTGCCTAAAACAACGAAGTGCTCTTCAATAGTTTTGGTGTCAATGGCAATATCGTCAATATAAACGATAACGCTACCTTCTCGAATTAATGGCTGCAAAACAAAATTAATAAATCTTTGAAATACTGAGGGTGCATTTCTTAGCCCAAATGGCATTCTTAGGTATTCATATTGTCCACCTGGCGTAACAAATGAAGTGTACTGCACTGAAGTTTCTGCCATTTTAACTTGATGAAAGCCGGATTTTAGATCAAGTAAAGAAAAATATTTGTTACCATCCATCCTTTCCAGACAATCATTTATAAGAGGCAATGGATATCCATCCCTGATAGTAACTTTATTAAGCTGTCTATAATCCACACACATTCGTTTTTCACCTGTCTTTTTCTTAACAAGCACAATTGCAGAAGTATATGACGAATTACTTGGTCTTATGTGGCCTTTAGCTAGCAAGTCTTCTACAATAGCATCCACCTCTTTTCTATCCTGATAAGACAATCTTCTTGGTGCTGAGCAAATCGATGCGTCTGCCTGAAGTTTAATTTTCATTTCAAATCTACATAATTTACACTTATCAAATTAATAATCTTATTTCGATACAATTCTTCTAATTTTGGGTCAACATTTATCGGTTCCAATTCAATGTTCAATATGAAATCACTGAGGTCACTATTCAGTATACAATCATTGGGAATTTCCGATAGATTTTCATATTTAAACGCGCTTTCAATACCTAAGTTCTCACTTATACACACATTCTCATTTTTTGTATTTTCTTCAACAGAAAATTCAGATGTTGGTGTAGGATCATCTTGGATGATCATCGATTGATTTTTCAATTTAAAGGAAGAATTATTAATCAAATCAACGGTTGGCAATTTATTCTGTAACACACTTTCAATTTTGTTCACAGATGTTAATATAATTTTAAACAAACTTAAAAATGTTCTACCCAGAAGCAATTCTGTTGATAAACAGTTATCTGGTACAATATAAAACCATAAAAGCTCTTTTGTTTCATTAAATTCAATATAAAGCTCAATCCTTCCATATACTAATAACTGAGTTCCACTGATACCACGATATTCAATTGGGTACAAACTCATTCCAAAATTTTTATAAGGCAAGGCTGAACATCTTATAAGGTTAATACAGCTACCTGTATCAAACATAGCGGAAGAAATTTTTGAATTAGACAAAGGCGTGCTGTCAGTTTCACTTTCCAATACGCCCGTAGCGTCGCTTTCTGATGCGTACGTGACTTTTAAGTCTGTCTAGACTGCACTTTCAATAGATATAAGTGTTCACTTTCCAATACGGCCGTAGCGTCACTTTTGGTATGTATGTATGTATGTCTTATATGTGCAGATATAAAATATGCACAAGCACTTTATTAGTGAATTTTTTTCGTTGTCAGGAACGAAGTGGAAAAATAATAGGCGCAATGAATTCAATCCCACTTCTGACGTTGTTATGACGATTCAGATGGTTCGATTCTATTATTTTATTTTAAATTTAACATTAGCAATAAACTTAAGCGTCTCGTTCACTCAATATTCAATTCAATTATTAGTGATTGTACCTTGATCTTCTTATGCTTATCGATATATCGGTATTTACAAAGTATCGGTTAACAACCGATAATCAGCTGATCAATAGTTTAAATACCAAGGTTATACATAATATAGTCTAATACAGCCTAACAGTAGGAAGGTTGGTTTTGACATCTTAAACTGATCGGCATCAAAACTTCAATTGCTGCGCTCCAAAAACGCTTCAAGACGTACCACGTTTTTTGAATGTGACTGCATTAACTGTTTTTCAGTTAGAGTCACAAAACTTGGTAGGGTGGCATATGGTAACATCCCCAAAATCTGCATTGAACTCATTTACTCCACCCACCTTTTATAATCGGATATCACCATATCTTACTCAGGTTTTGCGATTAAGTCACCATATTTGGAGGCAATATAGCTAGCCACGTCCACCATTAATCTGAAAAATTCATCTTGAAACCACGCCTATTCCTTAACATTCCCCTTAAGTCAAAAACTCTAATGTCTTTTCGCAGCATAAGCTTGTATACTGCTACCAGAGTATACCACACGTGCTCGTTTAAAGTAATATATTCTTCAAAAGCAAAGTGAGCTGAGCTTGTTACTTTTATCGGCTTAACATTACATTATTCTTTAAGTTTTATGTCCCGGATGTTTGCTTTCAAGAATCTAGCTTAAAGGGTTTCGAAAAAGATGCTCTAATTTAGACGATTATAAAGAACACTCAATCCATGTTGATTATATCACCAAGGCCAACAAGCTCACGTCTTTGGAGGCATACTTACTGCACATCGCCGCCCCCGTCCTTGCGTTTGGCCAACATTAGTGCTTGGTTAAGCAGCTCAATCTCAATAATAGAAGGCTTAACGCGACAAGCTTCCCCATCAACTTGCATTGGAATGGTGCGTCTGGTTATAATGCGTGCTTTGCGGCATTGACAGATACAGGTTCCGTGCAAGCCCGCCTGCAACATTGGCAACTGATATGTTGTCATGCCTACAACTTCCATGAGGCCATCTGCAATAGTCGGCTTTGACGATCCATACGAATCATTCCAGGGATGAGTGCCTCCGCCATAGCTAAAGAGTTGACTTGCTAGGCCATTAGTAAAATAATGGTTAAAGTGAAAGTTATCTCACCTAGGTATGTTTAGAAATAGGACAGCATGGCAGCCAGCCTCACGCAACTTGCTTGTAAAGTCTTGACCGTCGCATTCAAGCGTCACCCACTGGGAAAGATTGCGATATTGCCGCAAGATAAGATCCTTGCCACCCATCTGGCCGTAATACATCTTGTTGCGAAGCCGAGAATTAAAACGATTCGGATGTGCTTCGCGTGCTTCATGAAACTCTAGGGCAATATGCGCATCCACGCCGAAGCTAAAGTAATTGTTTATCACATTCAACGGTACGTTCGGCTTGCTGCGATCAACATGATCGTCTGTCGCATCATCATTGGGTGCAATTTTTACACGCCAGCGATCCATTAACACGCACTGCGACATCCCAATGTCACGTAGGACTTTTCCAATGGGCTCATCCGTGTAGCCCTGCGACAGAAGAGCGAATCAACACAAGCATATCAAAATTAGCAGTTAACTTACGCCTCCCCAGCCAAGGGACCGCGCCAGATCATTGCCGGTGCCAAGTGGTAATACGCCCACTGCTGGCGTAGGCTGCAGTGGTGGATATATCTGGTCCAAGACTGATAGTACCCAACCAACAGTACCATCACCGCCGCAGGCCAGCACCCTCAGATTGGGGGCCTTTCGGAACATTTCTAGACTGCAAAAGATACATGAAGAAAACAAAAGCCGGAGTTAAGATCAGTTGAAATATCTAAATATTGGTATTAGGAAAAATTTTATTGTGAAACAATATGGACATAACTTTTGCGCAAACTTGAGTTGTTTTTTGAACTGCCAAAGCTTAGGCATTTACGGCAGTTATTTGCTTATACAGCCATTTAAATTTTAAATATTTTTAACACATCCGAAAGCACTATTGATTCTTTTTTTTTAAGTTTTACGTATGTATATACAAATGAATAAGCAACAAAGTTAGGGATGGTGAAGTAAGCTTATTTTTCTCAAGAACAAATAGCAAATTGAAAATGACCTAACTAAAATTTTGAATGCACCGTTTTGTCTTCGTGTTTTAATATGCTTATTCTCTTGTCTTGTCTGTAAAGTTTGTTATTTAAAGGCATTTATATTGACTAAGTTTTTATTTGTCCGCTTGGAACTCGTTATATGAAAGTTCAACTGTACCTTTATATATTTTAATCGAACTTTTGTAACTAAGCTTTGCTTTTGAACAATTCACCATGAGTTGTAAGCCAAGTTAAAAGCATACCTGTTAAATTGGGATTACAATTACTAATCAATTAAATTATTTTTGGAACGAAAACGTTGTGATTATATTGTTCGCTGGTAAAAATTAATGATTGTATAGTAACTACGATTACAAACAAGTAAAAACGTTGCAGTCGGACGCAACCGACTGCGATATATTTTGATACCAGTTTACATAGCTGTGTTAAGGATTCTGTGAGCAAATAAATAGTAATATATGAGAGGGTATAAAAATAAGGCGTGACATTCATCTCTGACATTCATCTGTGGCGGATGGCACCTTCTATCTCCCTACCAAGTTTGGAGACTCTAGCTCAAAAACTGACAAAGATATAGGGGTGGGCGGTATTAGTGGGCGTGGCATCCAAAATTTTGATGCACTCCTGTTACGGATGTCACTAACAATATGCCCACCAAATTTACTGACCCTAGCCCAAAAACTGAGAAATATATATAGTTTTCGGATTTTAGAAGGTGGGCGGTATAAGTGGGCGTGGCATCAGAACTTTTAATGCAGTTTTTTGAGGAATGTCACTAACAATGTTCCCACTAAATTTGGTCACTCTAACTTAAAAACTGGCGCAGATACATGCATTCCGGTTTTTATTAGGGCGGTGGGGCATGTCCCCTTGTTTGTGGGCGTGACAACCAAATTTTTGATGTATATCTGTGTCAAATGTTAGCACCTGCCAATATACCAAATTTGTAGGCCATAGCTTCAAAACTGAAAGAGATGCACCAATTTTTGTCTAAAATTTGAGGGGGGCTGGGGGCGGAAGAGGTGGGCTTGGCATCCAAACTTTTGATGCAGTTTTTTGGGATATGTCATCGGCTATCTTTCCCAAAAATTTGGTGACTTTAACTGCTAAAATGTGGGATATATATGCGTTTTATCGATTTGCACATCGAGGTGTATCGACTTGTTATCGATTTCCCAGGCCCCCTTAGGTCGTAGAGCCCTTAATTGTCTGACGAAGGTATGCACTAAGATATTTGCAAAGTTACGAGGCTCTTGCTTTAATGGTGTTGAAAAAAGTTTCGTTCATACGGACGGACGGTCGGACTATGATACCTTTTGTATCAAAGTATAAAAATCATACATAATCAAAAGTTATCGCAAATTTTCAAAATAATATATTTATAATAATTTATTGTTTTAAGTGAAAATGTTGTAAATGTTGAAATGTTGTAACCAACAAATAGTCACAAATAGTCACAAACAGTCACAAATAGTCATAAATAGTCAAAAACAAACAAAAATAATCAATAATTCAATAATCAGAAATAATCTTTCTGATTATTTGTGTAAAAGTTGTGTTGTGTAAAACCAAAAATAGTCGTAGTGTAATGACAAGTTCAACTTTTCAACATAAATAATTTAACTGCTAATGACTACAATTAGTAATCGCTACTTAACAGGTATGGTAAAAACGTTGCAGTCGGAAGCTACCAACTGCGATATACTCCGATACCAGTACAAAAATTAGTAAAAGGAAGGAAGCCACAGATTTGCATTAAGCGTTGTTGATGTCCAACTCGACGTGTTTTGACCTGTTTTTGTAGCGCCTGAGTTTTTTTTGTCTGACAAAAGCTTGTAGCTTTGAAGGTGTACCGTAGCACATTTTTGTTAGCTGTAGTATTATGGTGTGTGGGTATTAAAAAAATAGAATGAAAATATATTTTTGAGTTTAAAAAGAGTGTGAGTTCTTATCTGGAGTTGTTAATAGAATTTAAGGTCCATAGTGTTCATAACGGACCCCAAGCGACAGAGAACAAATAAAAAGACAGACGAGCCATACGGAGACTGCTACAGCGACAGCAGCAGCCACAGCCGAACGAAGCAGCGCAACAGTCACAGTAGCCATAGCAGCAGCCGCAGTAGCGACGCCAACCGCAGCAGCGAGACGGTGCAGCCGAATAAGCGAGAAGGGCACAATCAGTTGAATTTGAGTCACGGGTCGAATTAGTCGAGAAAAATATCAAAGTGTAACCAAGTAAAAGTGTTGCAATCGGACGAAACTATACTCTGATACCAGTTAATGTACAGTGGCGAAAAAAATTGAGTTTATGTTTACGAAATTGATTTTCGTCGCTAATACAAATTTAATCCGTCATTTTATTTGCGATAGCATACAATAAACTAAACAAGATATTGGACAAACACAAAAATCTTGAATTTAATGGCTATGCCGATGACTACACAATAGTCTATAAACTAAATAAAAAACAAACCCTCTTAAATATAGACCCACTATTTAATGACATTAATCAATGGTGCAACTATTCCGGTGCCTCACTATCTCCCAGCAAATGCAAAACTTTGCATATCTGCAGAAAGAGAACTTGCAACCTTACGCTTCAATCAAACAGCTACACCCCGCAAAAGGTAGATTCTGTCAAAACCCTTGGTATCACCATCGAAAAAAGATACAGATGGAACAAACACATTAAAAATCAATCCTTACAACTATCCAAAAGGCTTAATGTAATAAAATGCTTGTCAAACAATGAATTCAACTGCAACATAAACACGATTATTTACGTAGTAAAATCTATAATCATGTCCAAAATCGACTATGGCATCCAATTTTATGGGAAAGCACCCAAATCTTCACTAAGCAAACTCAGAGTAATCTACCACTCTGCTATAAGAATGGCATTCAATGCTTTTCGCACCACACCTATCCACAACCTACTTCATGAAGCAAACATATTACCAATAGAATACAGAACCCTATACGCTTCACAAAAAAACTTCAAGATCATAATGCACTCCAAACACTCTCCATTAGAAAAATCATTAATAAAATAAAAAAATCCAAAAGAACACCTAAACTGTTATCCTCACTTCATGACACAATAGAACAATGCAAGCTTAAAATCCAAACGTCCCCCATCACATATAAGAATGAAATGCTATGTAATAATTCTAACATTAATACATCGCTGCACACCTCCCTTAAGTCAGACACTTCACCATTTATATACAAACAAAAGTTCAAAGAACTTAAAAACACAATGACAGATAGAAAATTTCTATACACTGATGGATCCAAATCGAATGACTTGGTATCATACAGTGTAACAACAGAAACAGAAATAATTTCATACAATCTTCTACCGCAATACTCCTCAATCTTTACAGCGGAAATAGCTGCTATCCTTACAGCATACAACTACGCCAGCAAACAAAGAGGCAAATTTAGCATCTGTTCAGACTCCCTGTCGTCATTACTAGCAATTAATAACATCAATAGCCAAGATTTCTACACCTCCTCCATTAGAAATATTCTAAACAAACACAAGAACAGTAAACTACTACTTATATGGATCCCAGGACACTGTGGTATAAAAGGAAATGAGTTAGCCGACGATACGGCAAAAAACACCCATAAATTTCCCCTTATACTTGAGACTAACTACAACGCATCTGACATAAAAAAATTTATAAAAGAAAACTCCCAAATTTTTTTTAATACTTTGATACCAAAGGTATCATAGTATATTGGGTTTGTGCAATGTCCATCATGGTGTCTGTCCGTCCGTCTGTCCGTCCGTCTGTCCGTATGAACGCAACTTTTTTCGACACCCTTAAAGCTAGAGCCTTGCAACTTTGCAAATATCTTGGTACATGTCTTCGTCAGACAAAGTGTTAAATGTAGGGCTCTACGACCTCAGGGGGCCCGAGAAATCGATAACATGTCGATACACCTCGATGTGCAAATCGATAAAACACAAATATATCCCACATTTTAGCAGCTAGAGTCACCAAATTTAATGGCAAGATAGCTGGTAACATTCCTCAAAAAACTGCATTAAAAGATTGGATGCCACGCCCACCTATTTCGCCCCCAGCCCCCCTCCCATTATAAACAAAAATGCCTGTATCTTCTACAGTTTTGAAGCTATAGCCACCAAAATTGACATGAAGGTAGATACTGACATTTGACAAAGTTATGCATCAAAACATTGGATGCCACGCCCCCAAACAACGGGATATGCCCCACCACCCTAAAAAAAACCGGAAGGCATGTATCTTCGCCAGTTTTTAAGCTAGAGTCACCAAATTTGGTATGAACATTGGTAGTGACATCCGTAGCAGGTGTACATCAATGTTTTGGATGCCACGCCCACTTATTCCGCCCACCGCTATATCTCTCTCAGTTTTTGAGCTAGGCTCTTCAAATTTGGTATGAACATTGTTAGTGGCATCCGTAACAGATCTGCATCAATGTTTTGGATGCCACGCCCACTTATACCGCCCACCTCTATATCTTTGTCAGTTTTTGAGCTAGAGTCTCCAATTTTATACCCAAAACCCTCATATATTACTATTTGCACTCAGAATCCTTAACACAGCTATGTGAACTGGTATCAAAGTATATCGCAGTCGGTTGCGTCCGACTGCAACGTTTTTACTTGTTTAAACTAATACTAAACAATGCATCCCAACACTACAAAATGATCTGCCACGACAAACCAACAGAAACACTGATCAAAAACACACCACGAATGGACTTTTTAAAATTCACAAGATTAAGACTAGGACATACAAATCTAACCCATCACTATATCCTGAATAAATCCGCCCCACCTACTTGTACCAATTGTAAAAAAAATCTCACCATCACACATATATTAATCGAATGCCCACTATATTATAGGGAACGAGCCTTGTACCTCGAACAATCCATAACCGAAATAACCTCATTCAAAAATATACACAAAACAATAGACTTCTTCAAAAATACAAATATCTATAATTTAATTTAACGTTAATAGACTGCTTATGTAAATAGACAAAATATATTATAAGATCATACATACCATGTAAATATAAATATTTATAACACACACTACAAGCTTAAGGCCTTAGCTGCTATAGCTTAGTATCCTGTTAGACCTTATTTTAAATTAAGTTCTAACTCATTAATAATAATAATAATAATAATCACACAAGCAAATGTATTGGTAGGATAGGTGCTTTAAGATCCGTTTTATGATACAATACTCTTCTTAACCCATTACGTACCCGTTGAAAGTTCTTAATTCTTGTAAAAGTCTATTTTCACACTTTTTTTTCCCGGGCTTGAAGCTGCCTTCACACGGTCGGTTTTTCATCGGTTTTTTATTTAAAAAAGCCAGCGCTCTCGTGTGAACACACAAAATTTTTAAGGTCCGGTCAAAAACCGACGCAAAGATGAGAAAAATAGAACGCGTTATATTTTGCTCATTTTTGCGTCGGTTAGTTTGAGCTACTAACATGTATACGTAAAAAAAATGCGTTTTTGGTGTTTTTTTTTTTTAATTTTTGGCACAAGTTCAAGCAATTAACTGGAGAAAGTGACCAGATTTTGTGACAGCACAAAAAGTGGCGGGATTTTGGATTTAACCGATGCGAATAATGTGAATGCCAACATTTTTGGTCGGTTAAAAAAAGCTACAGAAAAACCGACCGTGTGAAGGCAGCTTAAACAAAAAATGGCGCATGGCACCTTTTATGCCCCTTTTAAGTTTGGTGACTCTAGCGGAAAAACTGAAAAAAGAGATAGAAAATTGAACATTTTAAGATGTGGGCGTGGCCTAACTTTGTCACTAACAATATTTCTGACGAAACTCTAGTGAAATTACCATTTAGGTGGTTGGAATGGGAACATGTCATAACGCCCAGTGTCATAACGCCCGTGGACGTTATGGCACAAAAAATAGTGTCATAGCGCCCCCGGGCGTTATGACATTTCCAAAAGTGTCATAGCGCCCATTCTCAAAGTTTTTTTAAAGCTTGCAAAATGCATCAAGAATCAATGAGCTTACCAAAATTCGCTATTGCTCTGCCCATATTGCAGACAAATAGTTAAAAGTAGTGAAAAAGTTTACCAATAAAATATGAATTAATTATTATTCAACCGCAACATTTATTTGGGAAAGGATGATTGCAACAATTTTATTTCAAAAGCTATTTATAATTTATAAAGTAAAGAAATATTGAAAATTTGTATACAAAAAAATCGCGCGATTTTTGGTATACAAAAATATTAAAACGATTATTTTCCATTATTTTCAATTATTTTCAATAATTTATGGTAATTTTCCATTATTTTTGATTATTTTTAATCGTAATCATTAAATAATTGTGTGAAACCGAAAATAATCGTAATTTAATCATTAGTTCAACTTTTAAACAAAACTAATCTAATTAATAATGACTACAATTAATAATAATTACTTAACAGGTATGGATAAAACCAACATGTTACCTTCAATAACAAAGTAAAACAAGTAAAAATGTTGCAGTCGGACGCAACCGACTGCGATATACACTGATACCAGTTTACATAACTGTGTTAAGCATTCTGTGTGCAATTGGTCATATATGAAGGTTTTGGGTATAAATATAAGACAGCAAGGGTAGGCGTGACATCCAAATTTAAGATGCATATCTGTGGCGGATGCCACCTTCAATCCCCCCCCATTCCAAGATTGGAGACTCTAACGCAAAAACTAAGAAAGATTTAGAGGTGGGCGTGGCATACAAAACTTTCACTAACAATGTTCCTACCAATTTGGTGACTATCCCAAAAACTAAGAGAGATATAGAGATTTCCAAATTTTATGAGGTGGATGGTATAGGTGGGCTTGGCATCCAAAACTTTGATGCAGAACTGTTACAAAAATCATTAACAATGTGTCCACCACATTTGGGGAAACTTGTGCAAAAATAAAAAAATATTAAGGGTTTTTGGATTTTACGCGGTGGGTAGTAAAGGTGGGCATGGCATCCATAACTTTGATGCAGATCTGTGGCGGATGTCACAAATAATATTCCCACCAAATTTAGTGACGCTATCGCAAAATCTGAGAGAGATATACAATATTAGATTTTTAGAGGTGGGTGGTATAGGTGGACGTGACATAAGAGGTCGAAAGGGCGTCCAAACTTTTGATGCAGTTTTTTGGGTAATGTCACCAGCTATCTTGCCTTTTAATTGGCTTGACTCTAGCTGCTAAATTGTGGGATATATGTGTGTTTTATCGATTTTCACATCGAGGTGTATCGACTTGTTATCGATGTTCCAGGCCCCCTGAGCCCTAAATTAGACACCATGACGGACATTGCGCAAACTCAATATACTATGATACCTTTGGTATTGGAGTTTAAAAACAAGTAAGAAGACTAGTCGAGAAATCCCGACTATTTACCCAGTGAATAATATGACCAAAACGACCAAATTTCAAACTTTGATATCTTTGGTGTTTCTGAACCGATTTTCATCAAAATTTTTTAAATGTGAATTATCTTATTTATAGCTTAAAGCACCGACAAAATATATAATAGACTTGTCAAAGTGATCATACTCACGCGAACAAAAACTATCGGAAGCCTGGCGCCACGTCTCTCTCGGGTGTTGAGAGAGGCCAGCCGAACGCAATGCGCCGCTCAATTTGCAGGCGTAGCGTGGCGCTAGGGAATTACAAGGCATTGTGTCGCTGGCTTTCGCTGCGAGCACAACAAAAAACCCACCCCCTTTATGTATGCGCTGCTAGGCCAGCGATCCTATGTATACACACATACATATATATGTATATACATATGCACGCTTTTGCCAGTGCGTCTGTTTGTGATCTGCTTCAAGTGGACCTAGCCGAAAATTAGCAAAAACAACACAAGAGCGTATATATACCTACATACATATATATGTATGTGTGGGTATACGTCAGCATTTGTTTTCATATTGTCGGACTCTGGCTTCGAAGCGATTTTTGATATTTTACTTTTTCTACTCTTTCTAACTTTTTTTTTTCTAAGACACTTGTAAGTAACTTTGTCAACGCAGCTACCGTATATATGTTAAAGAATGTACAAAGGTTCAAAAAGAGTATTTACAAGTGCACTTGTGTCAAGATCTAAAAATGCTTGTGTGCGTTCATGTAGGTAATTAAGTGAAGAAAGTGACCATATTTTGTGGCGGGATTTTGGATTAAACCGATGCAAATAATGTAAATGGCAACATTTTTGTTTGGTTAGAAAAGCTACAGAAAAACCGACCGAAGGCAGCTCAAACGTAAGAAACGTAGAAAGAATATACAATACAAGTAAAAACCTTGTAGTCGGACGCAACCGACTGCGATATACTTTGATACCAGTTAACATAGCTGTGGTAAGGATTCTGTGTGCAAATAGTAAAATTTGGGGGTTTTGGGTAAAAATATCAGGCAGGGGTGGGCGAGACTTCAAAATTTGTGATTTATATTTGTGGCGGATGGCACCTTCTATCCCCCTACTGGTTTGCAGACTGTAGTTCAAAAACTAACACAGATAAAGTGGTGGGCGTTATAAGTGGGCGTGGCATCCAAAACTTTGATGCACATATGTTACGGATTTCGGTACTAAAGAACTAGTGAGGTGGTTCTGAGGTGGGCTAGCTGAAGCCACCGAACAGGTCGCAGGTTGCGGATAGCGCAAGGCCTCCGGTTTAGGTTAGCTGCGAATAGCGACCTGTCGTGAATAAGCAGTCCCGGACAACAGCGGGTACCAAACCGTATGTGGTACCGACAAGGCGCTTGTCTGACCGTCTTTAATATATAGTGTTACACACACCCAAATCCCTACACGTGTTCCTACCCACATCCTATCCCCAACATCTCACAAGGGCAGTGGTGACGTCCTGAGGCAAGGGTGCCACTTCACCTCCCTAAGCCAGGGTGTTATGCGTTCCGTGCCCATTGGTTGGTTTGCAGTCAGGGGTATCCGACTGTATTTGGACGGAGCCTCACCGATGCCTGGCCGCCTCGGTGAGTATACCTGGCCCCAGCGTGTTAATGGGGGCTATGACACGCTGGTACCACTCTCCCCTACACTCGTGGGATTTTTTATGGATAAAAACCTTAATATTAGCAAATATAACAGGCGGGACTTAACCACATCACAATTAGCAGAGCGGATAGAGGAGGCGGCTCTGGACGATGGTGGTGAGCTGTCGCCACGAAGGGGCTTGGCCCCTCACCCGAAGAGTGCTGCAAAGCTGAAGGGCTCGACCCCGAAGCAGAGCGCCTCGAAAGGTGTAGAGACTTTCAAGTCTTAAGTGGCAGTGTGAGGCACCAAACGGACTGACAGCAGGGGGGCGGGTCCGCAGTGTCTGGCACTGCTCCGGCGGCTGTCCCGCTGGCGATCGTTGCCAGCAGGAGAGACGCCGCAGCACCCTCTTCCGGAAGGTCGAAGCAGCCGCCTTTTCCGGCGGCAGGTCAGCCCGGGGGACCCGGAGACCCACTGAGACAGGGCCTTAGCGGTGCTGGCCGTAAGTGGTACCTCGGGTACCATGGGCGTGGCATGAAGCTGGGAGAGGCTCGAAGGAAAACCCTGGAGCATCGTGCTCCAACGCGTCTCCTGTGGAGAGAGTCGACAGCCAGGCCGTTGCGGGGAGGAAAAGGCAGCTGCAACACACGTCGCCGTCTGATCTCCCCAAGATCGACCCGAAGAGGCAGAAGAACGCTGCAGTTCTGGAGGGCTTAAGGACCTCACTTGGCGCGAAGCGTCCGAAAGCGGCCACTTACGCCAGTGTAGCCAAGGGCACATACTTGGCTGTTCTGGCAAGTGATTACCCAAAGAGGCTTCTGTCGAAGGAAGAGCTGTCGGCGGTGGAGAAGGCACTTGTCGATGAGGAAGGGACCTCAGCTCTCAACTTCAATGGCATCCAGTTCTAGGATGGTCTAGACTGTATGGACAATGATGCCAATGAGTGGCTAGAGCTGAAGGTGCCAGACATCAGCATCACGGTGGGCGCGCTGTTTCTCACCTGTCTGCAGAAGGACCTGCCAGTGACCAACATCGTCAGGCTCTACCTGTCTCGCACGGTTGGTGAGACGGTGGAGAGGTCTCTTAGTCTGCTCAACGAGCAAAACAAGGGACTTCTTAGTGAAACATGGCGAGTGATCCGGCACCTGGAGTCGAGTGGCGGTAAGGTGCTGACTTTGGGCGTGGATGACAAGGCGCTCACTCTTCTTAAGAATCGGAGCATGCTGGTAAGTAAACGCTTCGGCCAGCTGAAGAAGGAGCCTGTGGATGTGGGAGCGTCCACGGAGGCAGCCAAAGTGGTTGAGGCAGCAGAGGCTGAGGTTCTAGCGGCAGTAGATGCCGAGTTGGACTCGGATTCTCTTCAGGGGCTGGACCTGTCGCGCCTACACGTAGAGAAGCATACCAGCAACGAGGAGCCATCCGATGATGAGCAGACTCTCTCTGACGCTCTCGGAGGGTGAAGGCAGCTTCGGCTGTCATCGGCAGGTTGGTCTCCAGGTCTGACCTGGGGCTGGTGCTCATCCAGAAGCCTTGGGCCGTCAGAGGCAGGATCTGCGGCCTAAATCAAGTGAGTATGCAATTAATTGCAGACGTTAGGGAGGCATACCGAAAGCTTGTATCTTGGTGCGAAAGAGCATTAACTTTCTCTGTCCTTTTAAATTTCTCAACAGAGATCTAGTAGCGGTGATAATCACTGGCGAGTTCGGGAGTACTGTGGTGGCGTCAGCATACTTCCTAGGAGATGTGACGGATGCCCGCCCACCAGAGGTCCAGGATCTGGTCCAACACTGCAGCAGCAAAAAACTACCCCTGCTGCTAGGATGCAATGCCAACGCACACAGTGATGCATGGGGAAGCACGGACAACAACAGCAGAGGTGAGTGTTTACTTGATTATCTATCCAGGGATCTCACCGTCTTCAATGTGGGGGCTGAACCCACTTTTATTACTAAAACTAGGCCCGAAGTGCTTGATATCACTTGATATCCAGGTTGGTTTACAACTGGAAGGTCTCCTCAGAACCGTCAATGTCGGATCACCGAATCATTCTCTTCGACATCCACAGCAACCTCAGTTTCAGCAGGGTTATCATGAATCCACGACGGACTGACTGGTCACTCTATCAGTCCTGTCTAGGATTAAATCTGAGCAGACTGAACCAGAGTAGGAGAGTATCCTCTCCGGAGGATCTCGAACAACTCTCAGAAGAAGTAGGTGAAACTATCTTGGATGCGTATCATGCAAGCTGTCCTGTCAAACAAATAGACTCCAGCAGGGACAATCCTTGGTGGAACAAGAAGCTAGGGCTGCTTCGTGCAGAAGTTAGGAAGCTGTTTAACACAGCTAAAAAAATAACAATAAATGGGAGCTATATACCAAAAAGCTATCAGAGTATAACAAGGAAATTCGGTATAGTAAGGCTCACTTGCGGAAATTCTGTTCCAGCATAGAGCAGCGGTACCAGCGGCCAGAGTGCTTAGGGCGATCTCAAAAGGTAAAGTACTCTCTGAACTTTGCGTAAAGAGATCGGATGGTTCGTTCACAGAGGATGAGAAGGAGAAGGCGGAACTCCTCCTGCAAACTCACTTCCCTCTTTGCAGAACCATCTCAAACGCAGACAACAGTTACGAAAGGATCCCCAACAGGAGACCTGACTGGAGCCTGGCTGCAGCGATCGTAACTGAGCAAAAGATTAGGTGGGCAGTGAGTACACTTAGTCCCTACAAGGCTCCGGGGATGGATGGCATCATTCCCATCCATCTTCAGAAAGGTGTTGAACAGCTAATGTTGTTCCTTTTAAGTATTTTCCGGGGGAATCTAGCTATGGGCTACTTTCCTAGGGCTTGGAGAACGGCTAGGGTGATCTTTATCCCGAAGGTGGGAAAGAAAGACCCTTTTCATCCCAAATCCTTTAGGCCGATCAGCCTAACCTCCTTCCTTCTGAAAACCCTCGAAAAGATTGTAGATAATCACATCAGAAAATCGCACTTGATGCATAGTCCTCTGCATGTGCATCAGCATGCTTATAGAGTAGGTAAGTCAACTGAATCGGCTCTCCTGAGCCTGCTTGACAGTGTCCAGCGCTCTGTAGAGGCCAAAGAGGTAGCTCTCTGTGCCTTAATGGACATAGAGTGTGCTTTTGACAACACAGCTCATGATGTTGTGGTTAGAGCACTCTGCAGAAGAGGAATTGAGACAGGACTCACGTTCTGGTTGGGTAAACTTCTTGAAAGTAGAATAGCGGAAGTCACTGTCAGCTGTGTGACAGTTAGAGCTCAAACCACCTGAGGATTCCCGTAGGGTGGTGTCTTGTCACCACTACTCTGGAGCCTCGTGGTGGATGAGCTGCTAGATAAACTTACAGAAAATGGGCTCGAATGCCAAGGCAATGCTGATGATATTACTCTGATCTGCAAGGGTAACTTTAAGAGCACAGTGTGCGACAGGATAACACTGGGTCTAAAACTCAGCTTAGACTGGTGCAGAGACGTGGGGCTGAACATCAATCCAGCGAAAACCAGAATTGTAGCCTTCACCAATCGCTATAAGCTGAAATCCATTAGGCCCATAACCATTGGGGGTATAGTAATACCGATCTCCACAGAAGTCAAATATCTGGGTGTCATCCTAGACAAGCGATTACTGTGGAGACAACATGTGGAACATGCTGTTCGCAAGGCCACTATGGCCCTTATGAGCTTTAGGTCTCTTGCAGGGAAGAGTTGGGGCGTGTCTCCAAAGATTCTGCTGTGGATGTACATTGCCATGGTGAGGCCCATAGTCAGCTACGGGGCTGTGGTTTGGGCAAAGCGCGCTGACCTTGATGTCACGAGAAGGCAACTGGGCAAACTCCAGAGACTTGCCTGCACGTGCATCTCGGGCGCTATGCGCACTTGTCCATCCACAGCTCTGGATGTGCTGCTCGGACTCCCACCACTGCATTTGTATATCAAACACAGTGCGCGTAGATCCATTATGAGGTTAACAGTGGCAAGACCAGCTGACTCGGCTGCGACTGCAACTGACTGTTGCTCGAATATCCGCAGGATGTTCAGATAGCCCAGTTTAGTTTCGATAAACTCTTCAAAACAGAACTTAGCAACAAGTCGGAGTGGACCAACATGTCTACCACCTATGCTGTGAAACCACATGCTATTAGATGGTACACTGACGGCTCACTAACAGAGGACGGGGCGGGTGCGGGTGTCTGCGGACCTCGACTCAAATACCACGAACCTCTTAGGAAATTCGCCAGCATCTTTCAAGCTGAAGTGCACGTGATTGAGAGATGTGCCTCCTTCAACATTGAGACGGGTTACCATCGTAGGGACATTTTCTCAGATAGTCAGGCAGCAATCAAAGCCCTTAGTGCACACACGATTGTTTCCAGACTAGTATGGCAATGTATAGGATCCCTCAATAGGTTGGGTAGTAATAATAGAGTTACCATCTACTGGGTACCAGGGCATGCGGGGATTCGCGGCAATGAAGTGGACGACATCATGGTTAGAAAGGGGGCTAGTACGCCTCTCCATGGTCCGGAACCTTTCTGTGGGCTGGGCCCAGGGGTCATCAGACAGAGCAGTCATGCGGATCTCATGATTGCTTGCGAGAACTTCTGGCGATCGTCGCAAGGGGCAAGGCAGAGTAAACGTCTGCTAAGTAGTTACAACAGCAAAAGGGCCAAGGAATGTTAAGAGTTGAGCAAAGAATCTCTCCGAATAGTCACGGGTTTCCTGACCGGGCATTGCAGACTGCGTAAGCATCTGCGCAATCTTAAGATAGGGGAGGAGAGTCTTTGCAGACTCTGCTTAGAGGAAGACGAGACTCCTGAACACCTACTAGACTAATGCCCAGCCATTAACCAGTTAAGGCTGCTCCATTTAGGGGTCTTACACTTACCACGCAGGAATTGAGGGCTCTTCGACCGGGCGACATCATCGCATTTTTGCATTCGATTGGCCTATTTTAGGAGCTTTAGCTCAGAAACTAGGACGAGGGCACAATAGACCCTAGTGGTCGCAGTACAACACCCTCAGACAAACTATTATTATTATTATTATTATGTTACGGATGTCACTTACAATTCTCCCACCTAATTTGGTAACTCTAGTTTAAAAACTGGAAGAAACACGCATTTCGGTTACTTTTAGGGTGGTCGGGAATGTCCCGTTTTTAGGGGCGTGGCACCCAAAGATTAAATGCATATATGTATGTGTCAGATGACACCATCTAACTCTTCAAAGCTGTTGACGATACAGGCATTTTTGTTTATAATTGAGGGGGGCTAGTAGCGGAACAGGTGGGTGTAGCATCCAAACTTTTAATGCAGTTTTTTGGGGAATGCCATTGGCTATCTTGCCCCCAAATTTGGTGACTCTAGCTGCTAAAATGTGATATATATTTATATATGTTTCATCGTTATTAATGGAATGAGGTAAAATGATAAACGCAGGACCTTGATTTGTATGGGAGGTACTCGAAGGGGTGGTCCAAATTAAAAATCCTTTCTTAGTGCTCACTTTCTGCCTGAATGGAATCTTATGTGAAAATTTCAGCCTTCTAGCTCTTTTCGTTTAGGCTGTGGGCCTCTCAACAATCAGTCAGTCAGTCAGTCAGTCAGGACAAACTATTTTATATATATAGATATATATAATCGTTTGTCTTTCGTTGGTGACGGTTGTATTTTTGAGTGCTCCTGCTAAAAAATTATTTTTCGAGTGTTTGTGCTGTGCATTAATTAGTTTAATTGTGGTAATTATACTAAATAGTGATCGCTGATACACGTTGTACGGATTTTTGTGTTAAAAGTTACTTTGCTTAAACATTTAACTCATTTTATTTTGCAGCCAAGCTGACGCTGCTTTGTCTTGAAAATACATACATACATACATACGTATATTTGCTCTCGCTTGCTTTCGTTTGTTTTCGTTTACTAACAAAAATTACCTATTAACGCACTCTTGCTCTCCAGCATCAGTTCTTTCTCGCTCTATTTCACCGTACTTGCGGTTTTATCTGCCTACGCGGGCACGCCTTTTCACTCAAGTGCTATTGTACTCAAGCGCTCTCCCACTATTGTCCGTTATATTGCGCTCTTTGCTTCGCTTACATTCTTGCACCTACTTTGCTTTGATCAAGCACATTAATTTGCCCATATTTTATTTTATTAACTTATAATAAAAATGTTTGTCTGCTGCAGTAAGAGCTGTAAAATTGTTGGTGCATCCAGCGCTGATATTATCGTATGTAGGATGTGCAATAACACGATCTACTTAAAATGTGCTGGTTTCACTGCCAAAGTCAGAGACTGTTAAGGAACTGACTCTGGCCTTAAATGGTTTTGTGATGTGGTTGAGAAGGAGATATCAAAATACATGAGGCAGACTTATAATTGTTTAAAAGCTGTGCATCTTGCTTTTGAATATCTTCATGCCACTTTTAAAGAACTCGAACTAAAATTTAAAAATGGAAAGATGCTTGACGACTCTCCAAATCGCAAAAAGACTTCGGGCTCTTGCCCTTCTATTGCCCCTCTTGTCCTGCCTACTAAGCCATTTCTGGCTGCCAGTATGAATAGCCCAAATCCAATTGCGGGCCCGTTAATGGTATTTAACTCACCGGCATATAATCCGATACTGCCCGGTGGTAATATTACCCCGTTACACGTTCCTATTGTTAAACCGTCTGGTTCAAATGTTCAATTAACCATTTCTAGTAGCGTAGCTGCAGCTCATAAGCCGCTTGTAGTTGTTTCTATTAGAAAATATATTTTTGTATCTAGGCTAGCTTCTGATACCTCCTCAGAAGATGTTAGTGCCTATATTAAAAGCAGAGCTGCAAACCCCTGAAAAAACGGCCAGGGTTCGGTTCGGGTTCCGAACCCTAGGTTCAAAATTCGCAGAGGTTCCAAAACCGGGTTCTGAATATTTTGAAACCTCGGGTTGGGTTCCGAACCAGGGATCGTCGAGTAAAACGACGGTGTAGTCGCTTGTGCCGCCGCAGTAGATGACCAATTTTGTGGCGCCTTAATGCCGACTTGCGCACCGACTGCGAGCAAACCACAACAACATATTAGTATAAGATCCAAACGCATTTTAAAAGTGTGCATAAATATATGTACATATGTATGTGATACATTTCTATGTATGCACTCAAAGCTAACTCAGTTCTGTCCAGAGAGCCGGGTTTATTTTTTGTGGCGTCAGGCTGACGCACAAGCTTAAACAGATCGTTACAAATGTATGTATGTATATATGTATGTACATTAGAGCGGGTCAATTTGTGTGGACCAAAAAAAATCGACCGGGAGTATAGCAAAAACACAATCTACGGCAAATTCTAAGAAACTTTTCCCAAGAAACTATGGGTCAGAGATCACTTTCGAGCCAGCGGTTTTTTGGGTGAAAATTTGTCCATACGAAAATGCAAAAATATGTGACATATCATCAAAAAATCTGTTGAAGGTGATGAAAAACTGGTTTGCATCCTTCTCAAAACAACTTATTTGAACAGAAATTTTCTTCTTCTTACAAATACATTGTACATGCATAACCTTTTTAAACGAAATTGTGGCCGAGCTTCGGACTTCATGCCGGGCGCGCACAGCCTGTATACAAAATGCATGTACTTAGTATTTGAGTGCTCGCTCTTGATCAGACCCTCAGCTTGTGCTTCAGTCTAGCGACAGATGCACATACCTAGTAGGTAAATACATATGTATTAATGTTATTCGTGATATTTTGTCTCCTCTTTACTCAGTAACATATGGAAATTCGACTGTAACAAAAATTACACTCAAATAATAAGCATATATTTTTTTTTGACCGAACCCTTAAACAAAAATGGAACCGGTTCGGTTCACGGTTCCGATACATTGCTTGGGTTCGGTTCCACATAGCGAGGAACCCGCAGAGAACCGGTTCCACAGGGTTCGGTTCCGGACCGGTTTGCAGCTCTGATTAAAAGTAATATCGACTCCCCGTTGATTTTTGTTGAAAAGATTAAATTTAAACACGCTCGTAACATATCTTCGTTCAAGTTGAGTGTTCCGCCTGAACTTTTCTTGACAATTTGTTCTGAAAAGTGTAGGCCGCCGAACATCCTCGTGAAAGAGTATGTGAACAGGCGAAATAGCAATAATACTAACAGTAATACTAGTATTGCCATCCCTGTTAGTAACTCACTTCCTTCTACGTCTGTATCCAAAAACTAACTGAAGTAATTAGTCTAGCCTATCAAAATGTAAGAGGCCTTAATACTAAACTTTCAAAACTTTACATTAATAGCCTATCCTTTGATTCACAAATAGTTGCGCTTACTGAAACCTGGTTAAAACCTGATATTTCTGATTACTCTGTTTTTCCAAAGAAATATAACTTATACCGATGTGATCGCACAACCCGTAAGGGTGGTGGGGTTCTTATCGCTGTTGATTCCTGCATTTCTTCTGAACAAATTCAATCCAATGATCTTCCGGATACAGAGTTTGTATGTCTTAAAGTATCTTATGGTAGTCGTTCATTTTTTATTACCTGTTCCTACATTATATACACATACATTTTAATTGTGATACTAACATTTATGCGTACCATTCGTACCATTTAAGTGCTTTGCAACATGTTTCGTCCTTATTGTTAGGCACGGATCTTCTGATTATGCTTGGTGATTTCAATCTGGCAAATGTGGGATGGTCTGCATGTGACTCATCTTCCACACAATTACCAACCACATCTGATGATTTTACAGATGGTATCCTAGAGTTGGGGCTATCGCAAGTAAGCGATATACTTAATTGTAGTGGTGGAATGTTAGACTTAGTATTTGTTTCTGATGTTGATTGTTGAAACGTAAACAGAGTACCCCCCTTAGTGCAGCCGGAAGATTCTTACCATTCCACTTTAGAGCTTTCCCTTGAAATACTAAACCCTAACTCTAATACTAATATTTCTGCAAAATCACGTTGTTTCCGTTAGACTAACTTCACTTAATTAAATCAGCTTCTGTATGCAACTAATTGGTCTCAGCTTTATTCCTGTAGTGATTAAGAAACTGCAATTGCCATATTTTATGGGACTTTAAATTTGCATTTGGAGTCCAAATTTTGGACAGATGTGTTCCCCTTTGTCACTCCTCAAGTAATAACAAACCACCTTGGCTTACAAGGGAATTATCAAATCTGAAAAATGCGAAGACAAGATCTTAAAAAAAATTCAGAAAATCGGGAAATACTATTGACTTATCAACTTATATAATAGCAAAGTCTAATTTTTTTCTGTTTACACATCCTGCTATAATAACTATCTTAATAAAAGTTGAAATAATTTCTCTCGAGATCCTAAACAGTTTTATAAATTTGTTAACTCTAAACGTAAATCCTCCTGCCTGCCATCCTCAGTTTTTCTTGATAATACGAAAGCAAATTCGGATCAGGCTGTGGCCGATCTATTTGCTGAATATTTTCAATCAGTATACTCTTTGATTTCTCATAGTTACTTATCCCTTCCAAATTCAAACATCAAATTGCATATTTGTCCCAGTCTTAACTAAGTGTTCGCTGCTAAGTGACCTTAACCTGATCAAACCAGGCTTCTCGCCTGGTCCTGATGGAGTGCCCGGTTGTGTACTTAGATATTGCGCTGATACACTGTGCAAACCTTTACTAAAATTAATCAAATTGTCTGTTGAATCTTCAGTGTTCCCTGATATGTGGAAGCAATCTTTTATTATTCCACTTCATAAAAGTTCTTCAATGTCCAATGTTAAAAATTATAGAGGGATTTCAAAACTGTCTGCCATTACGAAAGTCTTCGAAAAACTTATTTGCTTTCAATTGCAACACTCATGTAGTGCAGTTATGTCGCCTTATCAACATGGTTTTGTGAAGCGTAGATCTACTACCACCAACCTCCTAGAATTTACATCGCTTGTTATAAAAGGGTTTCAGAAACTGATGTCATTTATACCGATTTTAGTAAGGCATTTGATTCTGTTAGGCATTCACTTTTGATTCATAAGTTAAACATTATTGGGCTTCCAACTAACCTCTTTTCATCTCTTTCTGAGTACTTGTGTGGCCGTACACAGAAAGTTGTCTTTAAATCATCTGTCTCCAAACCAATTTATGTAACATTAGGTGTCCCCCAAGGTAGTCACCTTGGGCCTTTATTATTTAATCTCTTTATTATTAATCTTCCTGCGGTAATATCTTACTTGTACGTGTACATGTTTGCTGATGACGTTAAATTATGTTTATCCTATAATAAACCTTCTTTCAGTAACTTACTACAGTCTAATCTTAGTGCACTATCTGATTGGTGCAACTTTAACCAACTTAATTTAAATTGTTCTAAATGTAAAGTAATGTTTTTCTGTAGAAGTACTCCTCATACTGCACAGTACTTGCTTGATAGCTCACCACTCGATCGCGTATTAGAAATGAAGGATTTGGGTATTATTATTGACCCAAAATTAAAGTTTAATTCTCATATATCGTGCATGGTTAATAAAGCCATGAATGTCGTTGGCTTCATCAAGCGGTGGTCGAAAAAGTTTAACATACATACATATACATCCCTAGTGCGACCCATCCTTGAATATGGATCTTGTGTGTGGTCTCCGCAATACAGGATTCATCAGGATAGAATTGAATCTGCTCAGAAGAAATTTTTTGTATTTGCACTTAGGATTTTTGACTGGGTTCCTAGAGTTGATTTGCCTTCGAACTCAAGTAGACATCTATTAATTAACCTTCCTTCTCTTTTAAACCGTAGAACTATGCATGGAGTGTTATTTGTTACTAATCTGCTCAATGGTGAAATCGAATCACCCGTTTTATTAAGTCGAATAAAGTTAACTGTCCCTATACGATCTTCTTGTAACTTTGTACCTATTAACCTTGATCGTTGCTTTAGCAACTATCTAATGCATGAACCGTTTCGAGTAGTGTGCGCAGACTATAACAAAATGTTTTCACTTGTTTCCTTTGAGGCCTCCATACTAAAAAGATCCATACTGCTTTACTTATCTAGTCATAGTCACTAATCACTAATCTTATGATCTGATTGGGTTTTTCTGGGTTTTTCCCAATCCTTGCAACAAATGTTGGATCATTAAATTTTTATTGAATTCCCCAGAATATCTTCATTTTTTAAACTTTTTCATTTCATTTCAGTTTGCTTACTGATTTAAATTTAAATTTTTGTAGCTTAAGCTCTATTTTTTAATTTGATTTAATTTTAAGTTTATGTCTACTGATATTAGTTGACAATAAACAAATAAATATTTAAGTGTTTTATCGATTTGCACATCGAGGTGAATCGACTTGTTATCGATTTCCTAGGCCCCCTGAGGTCGTAGAGCCCTAAGTTTAACACTATGTTTGACAAAGACATTTACCAAGTTATTTGCAAACTTGCAAGGCTCTATCTTTAACGGTGTCGAAAAAAGTTACGTTCATACGGACAGACGAACGGACAGACGGACATTGCAAAAACCCAATATACTATGATACGTTTGGTATCAAAGTATAAAAACTATGGAGTTTGAATATAAGAATAGAAATAAGAAAATTTATTTAAATTTAAATGATCTCGAAAATGGAATGGAAGAAATATTGAAGAATCATATCATAAAAGACAAAGTAGGAATATTCAGTGAACATAACGATCATCAATACAATAAATTTCAAAACAAACCCATCCAAATTTTCGAAGGCAATAAAAATGTAAAGTTTGTAAGATGCTCATTTCACGCCAAAAACATTCGTGGTGTTTACAAAGTGTTGTATCATTGCACATGTGTTTCGACACAATACTGCTATCGTGAACACCCAATTGCACAGCACGAGTCTTGCAAGCTTGCTATCTCTGAGTAATAAATAAGGAATAGATTGAAAAATGCCTTTTCAAAGCGAAGAAACAGCTATTGTAGAATGGAAAGCATCCCAAGCACTTGAGGAAATTCTTGCGATTAAGGAAATATAGGTTAAACTGCATTTTGTGGTAGTTTAAGTACGTTAGTTAATTATTATTGCACATATAATTAAACATTCAAAAGGCCTATTCTGCATCGGTCGAACTTTGGGATGATTTTGTCCATGATGTAATTTCCATTCATAAGAGCCGCAGAGGTGACATAGTTAATGTACCAAAGTCAATTTGTTGGCGGGATTACAATTGACAGCTGTTTGATTTGATTCAGCACCTAAAGCACTTTATTATACCAAAAAATAACAAAAAATCATCTGTGTTCTTGGCGACTTTTGCAACACTTTTCAAGTTTTTATTGTTGTTTAGCACTAGTTTCTATGCAATACTTACGACGATTTTTGTAGTCAAGGGTTGGGGTCTAGCACAAAGTGCAAACTACACTTAGTACAAATTGTTGTTAGAGAGGCTTGCACACTTGCTCTTGTGCTTTGATACAACACTTTGTGAACACCCCAATTGAAAACGAAGAAGATGTGTATAAAGAAATTGAACGATTCCATAAATATGATACTGGTCATTCAGGTACAAATGAAAATTACCAAAGCTTAAAAAAGATTATTTACTTTCCAAAACTTCAACATTACATTCAAAATATATAAACAATTGTGCCATTTGTAAACGGTGTAAATATGATAGCAACCCAGTACAAGAAAAATTTAAATATACGGAAACACCAAACGTTATCAGAACAAGTAAAAACGTTGCAATCAGACGCAACCGACTGCGATATACTTTGATACCAGTTTACATAGCTGTGTTAAGGATTCTATGTGCAATTGGTAATAAATGGAGGTTTTGGGTATAAATATCAGGTAGAAGGGGTAGGCGTGACAACCATATCTGTGGCGGATGGCACCTTCTATCCCCCAACCAAGTTTGGAGACTCTAGCTCAAAAACTGACAAAGATATAGAGGTGGACGGTAAAGTGGGCGTGGCATCTAAAATGTAAATGCACATTTGTTTCGGATGTCACTAACACCAAATTTAATGATTCTAGCTTAAAAACTGGCGAAGATACATGCTTTCCGGTTATTATTAGGGCAGTGGGGCATGTCCCGTCGTTTGGGGGCGAGGCAAATAAAGTTTTGATGCACGTCTTTACCAGATGTCAGCATCTACCTTTATGGCAGTTTTGGTGGCTTTAGCTTCAAAACTGGAGGGGGGCTGGAGGCGGAAAAGGAGGGCGTGGCATCCAAATATGCAGTTTTTCGGGGAATGTCATCGGCTATCTTGGTTCCAAATTTAGTGACTCTAGCTGGTAAAATGTGGGATATATATGTATTTTATCGATTTTCACATCGAGGTGTATCGACTTGTTATCGATTTCTAAGGTTGTTGACCCCTAAATTTTTAAATTTTGTCTGACGAAGGTATGTACCAAGATAATTGCTAGGTTGCAAGGCTCTAGCTTTAAGGGTTTCGAAAAAAGTTGCGTTCATACGGAAGGGCGGACAGACGGACAGACGGACAGACACCATGACGGACATTGCACAAACCCAATATGCTATGATACATTTGGTATCAAAGTATAAAAAGAATGGAAAAAAGTTGTTCGTGTCTGAGCGGAACATTTGTTCAGCATGATCAAAGCATAAAGTGTCTTCTCCTACCCTTTGCTGAATTTGTTCGTACATAACTGTTTTTTTCAGACACTGTTGAAGTGTTGAGAGATATTTGCGAGCTCTATTTTATATTAACAACAGATTTATTCAATAGGAAAATAATAATGATAAATATCCTATTTTTACAGATACTGCCTCTCTCAAGAGCTCTCATGTCAAACGTCAAGTTTCCATCTTGTGGCAAGTTTTTAGTACCATCTATTAAGATGGTAAAATACAGAAACTCCTAAACTGTTTTGTATGTATTCCATTTTGTCAAAATGGGAATGACTTCCGGTGGAACAAATTCGGTTCGAAGGCAAGTTTAAATGCATCGGTCGTCTACGTAATACGGTGAGCTGATATCATTGTTTTCCGTGAAACAGAAGATCGTAAAATATCTAACCTATTGTAAAGGTATCAACCATAGGAATATTTGCTGAATTGTACAGTCTTGTATTTGATACATATTTCTTATAGCCGCTCTCAGGAGCTCTATAAAGTCCAGTATATGTTCTTAAACAATTTCTTTCTATAATCCTCAGTCTTTCCATGTAGGAGGGGATATGTTAATCGAAATATTTCAGCCATATATCAAAAAAGGTCGTATAAATGCTTGATGAATAACCACTGTGGGAACCAGCACCAAGATGCTGGAAGCTGACGACACTCTCTCTCGCGCTCTCGATTACTGGCCTCGTTGTAAAACACATATGTCATAGTAGAGTAGTTGATGAACGACATTCACCGCGATCGCACTGAAGCAATAACAAATATAGTTGAATAATTAAATACTGTTTTATTAATTGATTTAGCGGGTTGTTACATTGGCGACGAGGTAAAACCATGTTAAAATAAAACCAAAGTTGTTCAAGTGAGCCGAATTAACAAATTAATACTGTATAAAAATGTGCACGTGCAAGCGAAAAGAAAAAGAACGGTGCAAAGCCCCGTTAGTTTTTGTTCTTCTCTTATATGTTCGTTTGGCCCACAGCCGTCAGGTACTACAGGGGGATGATCGCGCAGTGTTCAGTGCTGGTACTTGTACTGGTATCTAAGCTGCGTGCCGTATCTGTAGTGCACTAGCGGAAGTGCGACTATACTCTCCTCGTGAGGGCGGCTGGAAACACGCTCTTGGTAAGGTCATGTCTCTGCCAATGAGTGCTGGCAAATTGTAGTCGGGCGAGAGAAGACAACTCTCCAAATCACCTCAAGCCAAGGTGGAACAGCATATGCCGATGGTTGCGTAGCCCAGGGGAAGCTCGGTCGCTAGTATGCGGACTCAGGGGGAACAGCCGACCCACCCTGTTTTAATTAGGCTTCCCGCGGTACATGGGCTCTGCCGCAGGTGACGATCCCCTTCCCTCCCAGCAAGCATTTTTAATCACAAGTGAGTCTTTTTCGAGTCGTCATCTGATTGAAAGTAAACATTTATGAGCTCTTTTTCTGATCAAAAAGATACTCTCGTCGGGAGAAAACGGTTCCCGAACGCGACTCTTTTTGAGGGGTCGCTTGTGACCGCAGTTTCGACTCATTTTCGATTCGTATTTCGAATCAAAAGCGGGTCTTTTTAGAGTCAAAAACTAGTCATATTTCATATCAATTTCGAAACGCATTTCGAATCTAAAGCGAGTCTTTTTCGAGTCGTATTTTTTGACAGCATGTTAAAAAAACTTTTTTTTGTTTTTCATCAAGATTAACATTTTTATTTTATTTTAAGTTTAATTATAATAATTCTTACAATTGTGTATAACAGTACCCCTTATGTATTACAGTTGTATTAACGTTAATGTAAATGTTAGCACTTAATGTTTGCCAGTTAATGTTAGCAGTTTATGTTAATGAATGCATGCAATTTTTACTTACCTTTTTTTACCCCAAGGAGGGTTTGAACCGGGGACTTTCGGTTTGATTGGCGTCTTAGACAACACGACCATCAGGCGTCATCGACTAGCATGTTATAATTGCCCATAAGATCTATTTATGATGCAAAGCATATTTCAATCACCTGCATGTTCATTTTTTGACTTCCGTACATTTCGTACATGGTGTAGTATGTTGTATACCATATGAGCATATGGCCACAACATTGTAGAGTATACAATGTAACAAGTGGTCATATGCCCAACTTAAAGTAAGAGTAACAACTCACAGGTCAACGACGCTTTGTCGTTACGTTTATGCTGACATAATTATGCATACGCAAGTGCAGTAATATGATCCGTCACTTATGCGGACTGGCCGTAGCGTGAGAACGCTAACGTAAGCACTTCTTAAGTATGTACCTTCTGTACATATATACATACGTACTCCGACTCTCTTTCTCTCTGCCGACGTTCTTAGCGGCAGAGCCCATTTTAGAATAAGGTATGTAATAAGAAATGTATAAAAATAAATGAAATGAAATAAAGAGAATCAATTATAAAACACTAACCATTAGCGTCAAACGTGTTATCAATTCGACCAAACTAGTTTCAACTTAACAATGGAATCATTTTTTGAGCATGCAAGCGAGTCGCTTTTGAGTCGCTTTTGAGTCGCCAAGCTGTTCAAAGTAATCGTGCATGACAAAGTAAGCATATTTCAATCACTGGCATGCTCAATTTTTAATTGCTTCAAATTTTGCGCGATTCATCATATTTAAGGCATACATGCGAGTCGTTTTCGAGTCGCGCTTTAATCGCATAAACGATTAATCTTTTTTAAAGCATAAATGTGACTTGAATTAGACTCGAAATGGGGTTTCTGATCAAAACAATCTTCCAATTGCTTGCTGGGCTATTACTCGTGGGAACAAAATTATGAATCCAAATACTTATCAAAACAATGAGGCCGACACTCGCCCAATGTCGGATGGGACTAACCCTCCATGACTAACTAACCCTAAGCGCACCGCAAGCCAAGCAGCCGCGTCGGCAGCTAGGAGTTAAAACCTACGCCGAGGTGACGAAGGGTAAGGTCCTTCTCAGTGTCCTGGACAAAGGCAAAGAGGGGGGCCAAATCCCGAGAAACCAGTGGCCGTGGGTGGAGAACGAGTTGCAGTGTGCCTTCATGCGCACTATTATGGAGAAGGGATGTCCACCGCCCGTTTGCCAAGATGCCGGTTGACATCAAGGCTGCGTGAAGGTCATCGCGTGTGCCGACGTACAATCTGCCCAATTGTATAAGGAGGCCATTTCCGCCCTGGGTGAGGTCTACCCTGGGGCCCAACTGGAGGCTGTCGATTGGAAGGACGTGCCTAACAGGCCTAGGGCTCGTGTGTGGGTGTCGGCTAAACCCGACGACCCAGCCGAGATCCTCAAGGTCTTCCAATTTTGCAACCCTCAGTTGCCGTCAGGCGACTGGCGGGTGGCAAAATTGGAAAAGGCAGACGAACCCCGGCGTCAGATCATCATGGTGCTGAACGACAAGACGGTCGAGCACCTTGCCAAGTCTGGTACACTGCAGTACGGCTTTAAAACCGTGGCTGTGAACGTGTACCGCTCCGACAGCAAGAATGGGTCGGTCGCTCAAGAGCCGGAACTGGAGTTGGAGAGCGACCAAGACGAAGACACGTCCCCAGATCCTGCAGGCTACGTCTCCGAGACATCGGAGCTAGTTCGTGATCTCTCCCGACTAAGCCACGGCGGGAATGATCCTGTGGTCAAGGACGACGAAGATGCGGATGTTACTGTGGTGGAGAGGGATTTGAAAGATGTCCTTGAGACTCCTTCAAATAAACCTCCACCACAGTAAGGCAGCATCTGCCGCCCTCCTACTGTACCTGGAGAGGGGTACAGTAGACCTAGTTCTTATTCAGGAACCCTGGGTGTGTGGTGGCAGGGTTTCTGGAATGAGGACGCAAGACTATAAGCTACTAGTAGCTGGAACTGAAGGTAGATATAGAACCTGCATACTCGCAAAAAAAACATTTACACATATTTTTGCTCCCAAAATACAGTGACTTAGAAAACACTGCAGCATGCCTGGAGCTGGAGAAGGAGAAAATCCGGCTAGTCTCTAGCTACTTCGCCCACGACCATCAGGGTGATCCTCCGCATCCACTGCTACGCCAGCTGATTGCTGACTGCGAGCTGGGAGACCTCCGGCTAATAGTGGGCTGCGATGCAAATGCCCATCATCATCAGTGGGGAAGCACTGATACTAATGCAAGGGGTGAGTTGATTTTTGACTACCTTCTCAATACAAATATGCTCTTATGTAATAATGGTCGGGACCCGACCTTTATTGTTAAAAGCCGCAGGGAAGCTCTAGATCTCACTCTAGTCTCTGCCTGTTTATGGGATCAAATTCTCTCTTGGAGGGTGCTAGATGAGCACTCCTTCTCAGATCATAGGTATATTGAAACTATACTACAGATCCGTAGTCCCAAACCAATCCAGTTCAGAAACTTAAGAAGAACTGATTGGAAGAAATTCACTGTTTCACTGCAAAGACAGCTCCCTGAAACTCCGCCTGAAGGGCCACATACCGCCGAGTATGCAACTCGGCTCATAGGAGTATTCAACAAAGCGTGTGAAAACGCCTTAAATGAATCTTGCCCCGTTAGCAGACCAAAGAGGAAAAAGAAACCCCCTTGGTGGACTGCTCAAATTGGAGATTTGAGGGCGGCAGCCAGAAAACTCTTTTATAAAGCTAAGGCTCAAAATGACAAACAGTCATGGGCTGACTATAAGGCAGGGCTCTCCGTTTTCAAAAAGGGGCTTCGCAAAGCAAAGCGGACCTCTTGGAAAACCTTTTGTTCGGAGATAGAAAGCAATTCCGAAGCAGCCAGACTAAGGAAGTTGCTAAGCAAAACTCCTCAGACTCTAGGGTTCATTAAGAACGCAAACGGTGGGTGGACATCATCCAGTGAAGAACCACTGACCCTACTCCTGGACACACATTTTCCGGGGGGAAACAGATCACCAAGACCTTGTGATCTGCACTTTAGCGGGGAGACATAGAAGCTATTGTTACTGTTCAACGATAGGAAAATCCATTGGGCAATCAAGAGCTTCAAACCCTTCAAATCGCCGGGGACGGATAATATGATTCCTGCTCAATTACAATCCGCGGGGAAAACGGCCATCAAATGGCTAAAAGACATTTTCTCCATGATTTTCAAAAGTGGTACAATCCCAGGGCTATGGCTGGAATCGAAAGTTGTATTCATTCCAAAAGCCGGAAAACCCCCACCCACAACATCAAAAGATTTTCGACCTATCAGTCTCTCGTCTTTTCTTTTGAAAACGAAGGAGAGGCTGCTCTGTCTCCATCTGAGAAGTACTATTCCCATATCGCTTCTCTCACCAGTTCAGCATGCCTACTCTTAGGGCAAGTCGACCGAGACTGCATTGCATGCGCTTACTGCATACATCGAAAAGTCTCTACATAGGAAGAACTACACGCTAGTAGCCTTCCTAGATATAGAGGGAGCCTTCAACAACGTCACTCCTAAGACTATCACTGACTCGCTGACGGATTTGGGGGTGGACTCCCTGACAGTGCACCTGATCGATCAGATGCTATAATGCAGGATCGTAAACGCCACACTGGGGGCAGCGACTGTCACCAAATTCGTCGATCGTGGAACCCCACAAGGCGGAGTCCTCTCGCCTCTTCTATGGAACGTAGCAGTCAACCAACTACTACGATCCATGGATGGGGGAGGGTGCAAAGTGGTAGCCTATGCAGATGATGTTGCTATCGCCTTTTCAGGCAAATTCCCGCAGACGCTATGTGACCGTATGACGGAATCTCTTGCGAGGCTTTCCAGCTGGGCGGAAAGATCTGGGTTAGGAGTCAACCCTGCAAAGACGGAACTGGTCTTGTTCACAAGGAAATACAAAATTCCGTCTCTTCAACCTCCGATCCTCAATGGGGTTTAACTGTCCTTTAGTGACTCAGGTAAATACCTAGGTCTAATTCTTGACAAGAAATTGGACTGGAACCTCAATACTGAGGAGCGTATAAAAAAGGCAAATGTTGCCCTATACGCCTGTAGGAAGTCAATCGGACTTAAATGGGGCATTAATCCACAAATCGTCCATTGTCTCTACACTGCGGTAGTCAGACCGATACTGTTGTATGGAGTGTCTGTCTGGTGGCCTGCACTTGACAAAGTAACAGTCACCAAAAAACTAGGAAGGGTGCAGCGTACTGCTGCACTCTGCATCATTGGAGCTTTGCGCACGACCCCGGATAACGCTCTCGTCGCCATACTGCATCTCCTACCTGTCGAAATGATGGGGCGGAAAATAGCAAATATGTCAGCGCTTCGGATGAGGGGAGCCAAACAGTGGATAGGCCAGGGTTTTGGACATTCAATAATCTTGGAAGACAATCCACTCATACCAGACAATACAGACTATCAGATCTCACAGGTGTATATAGACACTCCCTTTAATACTCTAATCCCAACGAGAGAGAACTGGAAAGAAGGCTTGCCCGCAAGACCTGCGGAAGCCGTAGAAATCTTCACAGACGGCTCTAAGTTGGATAGCAAAGAAGGAGGCGGCATCTTCTGCGCAAGATTTTACCTACGCAAGGCTTTCAGACTCCCTGATCACTGCAGCGTCTTCCAGGCTAAAGTGCTAGCAATTCAGGGGTCGCAAAATTGCATTCCACATATGTGCAATGCCAATGAAATCTACATCTTCACAGACAGCCAGGAAGCAATTAGATCGCTGGAGTCGAACACATCGAACTCTAAGGCTGTTCAAAACTGTCGCAAATCTCTATGCGAGTTGGCAGAGCAGTTTAACATATGCCTAGTATGGGTCCCAGGACATAGGGACATAGAAAGCAACTGCATCGCGGATCAACTGGCCAGATTAGGAACTACCATGAACCTCTTTCCAGATAAAGAGAGCATTGGTATACCTATGGCATCTTGCAAACTCAGACTAAGAGATTTCTTCGAGACAGAAGCCAACAAAGTATGGCAGGTCTCCAACCACAACTCACGCATTGCTCATCAGACCTGGCCAACTTGATGCCGAAATAGATCAAATGAGCTCTGCCTTCTAAGCCGAAATAAGTACTCAGCTGTCACCAGGGTAATGACCGGGCATTGGCTTGTGGGGGCACATGCGGCCAGACTACTGGTCCCACACAATGACTTCTGCAGAGGTTGTCGGGATGAGGAGGAAGAAGAAACAGTTCTTCACCTTCTTGGCACATGCCCAGCCCTATGTAAAACTAGGCGAAGAATCCTTTTTGACTTTTTCTTCGATAATCTATCAGAACTCGCGAGCAAAAGATCCAAAGATGTAGCAAGGTTCATCCAAGCCGCAGGATGGACTCTTGAGGCGGATTCATACCAGGAGTAATAGAGGGGTCTCAGAGCCTTCGCGGCATCACAATGTGCCGAATGCGGCCTAAGTGCGCTAAGGGGGGTATCCCTCCTTGGTAACCGCTGTAACATAACCCAACCTAACCTATATGTTCGTTTCATTTCTCATTTTGTGAGTTCTGAAGTGAGCGTAAAAGACGTAGACGTGTACAAACTAACTCAAGTATTGAGTCAAGTGATTGCAAAACAAGAAAAAAAACAAGTAAAAACGTTGCAGTCGGACGCAACCGACTGCGATATACTTTGATACCAGTTAACATAGCTGTTTTAAGGATTCCTAGTGCAAATAGTAATATATGAGGGCTTTGGGTATAAAAATCAGGCAGAAGGGGTAGGCATGACATTTATCTGTGGCGGATGGCAATTTCTATCCTCCTACCAAGTTTGAAGACTCTAGCGCAAAAACCTACCAAGATACAGAGGTGGGCAGTATAAGTGGGCGTGACATAAACAATTTTATGCACACCTGTTTCGGATGTTACAACCAATGTTCATTCCAAATTTGGTGACTCTAGCCCATAAACTAAGAAAGATATAGAGGTGGGCGGTATAAGTGGGCGTGGCATCCAAAACATTGATGCAGAACTGTTACGGATGTCACTACCAATGTTCATACCAAATTTGGTGACTCTAGCTTAAAAACTGACAAAGATACATGCCTTCCGGTTTTTTTTAGGGCGGTGGGGCATGTCCCGTTGTTTGGGGGCGTGGCATCCTATGTTTTGATGCATAACTTTGTCAGATGTCATCATCTACCTTCATGTCAATTTTGATGCCAATAGCTTGAAAACTGTAGAAGATACAGGCATTTTTGTTTATAATTGGAGGGGGGCTGGAGGCAGAAAAGGTGGGCGTGGCATCCAAACTTTTGATGCAATTTTTTGGGGAATGTCATCAGCTATCTTGCCATCAAATTTGGTGACTCTAGCCTTAAAACTGGCGAAGATACGCACATTCCGGTTTTTTTTTAGGGCGGTGGGGCGTGGCCCCTCGTTTGGGGGAGTGGCATCCAAAGTTTTAATGCATATCTGTGTCAGATGTTAGCATTTACCTTTATGCCAATTTGGATGGCTATAGCTTGAAAACTGTAGAAGATACAGGCATTTTTGTTTATAATTTGAGGGGGGCTGGGGGCGAAACAGGTGGGCGTGGCATCCAAACTTTTGATGCAATTTCTTGAGGAACGTCACCAGCTATCTTGCCATCAAATTTGGTGACTCTATCTACTAAAATGTGGGATATATATGTGTTTTATCGATTTGCACTTCGAGGTGTATCGACTTGTTATCGATTTCCCAGGCCCCCTGAGGTCGTAGAGCCCTAGATTTAACACTTTGTCTGACGAAGACATGTACCAAGATATTTGCAAAGTTGCAAGGCTCTAGCTTTAAGGGTGTCGAAAAAAGTTGCGTTCATACGGACGGACGGACGGACAGACGGACGGACAGACACCATGACGGACATTGCACAAACCCAATATACTATGATACCTTTGGTATCAAAGTATAAAAAAGATTTTAAAACAAAAAAAAAGAAGAGAGAAACAACGATAATGAGTGGTTAAATATTAAAAGAAGTTGTAATCGGCATAAGCGCAGAAAGCACATTCAGTTATGTATGCACTTCCAATTATGTATGTATTAGGAAACGGTAAAATTTGACAAGGGTCAGTGTAGAGTGCCGTAAGAAATATTAAACAAATGTTTAAAAATTTGCGGAAATTATCTGGCATCAGCCAGAGGCACTTTGCTTATGCGAGTACTAACAAATGCTAAAAATAAAAATAAAATTGTTTCTATCTGACAGTGGTCAGAGGCATGAAGACAAAATGCCGATAAATAGTAAACGCAGGGTTAAAAAAAGAATTATATAATAAAAAAAGAACCACTGAAAAAGAAAAGAATTCTATCTGACAGAGGTCAGAGGCAAGCGGCCGATGAAATATAATGAATGAATTGAATCTGACAGTGGTCAGGGGCCGAGCGCCGTAAGAAATAAAAAAAAAAATGTGATTGTTGATCAAATCTGGAAGGGGTTTGGGCTCGACGAAAAGCCTTTAATAAATCTTTGTTTTCTAGACACAGAACCTATTCGAGATGACAGAGAGCATAATAAGACCGGTCCTATGTGAGAATGTTGAGAAGGCATTGCTCCGGAATGAATGGGAGAAGTGGCTTCGAGCTTTTCAAATATATCTGGAGGTTGAAGATGTCAAGTCGGTTTCCCAAAAGAGAACAAAGATGTTGCATTTGGGCGGAACGCAATTACAGACGGTTGCGTACACACTGCCTGAGGCTATAGTTGAATTCGACGCGGAATCCCAGAATGATGTCTTCTCCGTACTGGTCGAGAAATTAACATCGTATTTTTCCCCGAAACAAAACTCAACATTTGAAAGACATCTCTTTAAGAAAATATCTCCTGAACAAGGCGAAACGGTGGGGAAGTTTATTCTGCGACTTCGTCAGCAACTTCAAAAATGTAATTTTGGTTCCACAAAAGCCGAAATGAAAGAAATATGCCTAAAGGATAAACTTATTGACAATTGGGCTAATCCGGAATTAAAAAAGAAACTGCTAGAAAAGGAACTTACGTTAAATGAAGTTCTGGACGCGTGCGAAGTAGATGAGGAAATAAATAAGCAATCTCAACTGATGCTACCGAAACATTTTCCGGACACCGTTAATAAAATCTCGAACTGGAAATCACGGAAAACAGATAACAGTGAGTGTGGAAGGTGTGGGCGTTCAGGTCACAAGGAAGATGATCGGTGCTCTCAGTTGGGCCATTTTGCCAGCAAATGCAGAACTAACCTAAAACGCCCGTACCCACAATCGATGGATCGGAAGAGCACGGGAAACTTCAAGCGCAGATCTGTACATCGAATTGAAGACGAAAGCCCGGAGGAAAATAAAAGCGAACCTGAATCTTTTCGCGCAAGACGATTGGTATGCCTTGCAATCAAGGAAAGCTACCGTTTTCAATGTTCGTCCAAACACTCATAATCAGTTTAGGGGATACGCCTCAGACGAAATTTTAGATGTAATTTGTGTCTTTGAGGCACCAATAGCGATCGAGCAAAGCCCTGAGTTAATTGCATCCTTTTTCGTAATTGGAAGAGGACGGCAGTCATTACTTGGCCGGGAGACGGCAACAAAGTTGAATGTTCTTCGAGTTGGATTACCAGTCAACCACGTTAAAATTAAAGCGCCGTTCCCAAAATGGAAAAACGTTAGCGTGAAACTAACAATTGATCCGCAGGTTGACCCTGTTAAACAGCCAATAAGACGTATTCCTGTGGCGTTGGAGGAAAAAGTGAATGTCAAATTAGAAGAAGCACACCGTTTAGATATTATTGAACCGGTAAGTGGTCACAGTCCCTGGATTTCCCCGATTGTAATTGCTTTCAAAGAAAATGGTGACATTCGACTATGTCTGGATATGAGACAAGCCAACCGAGCAATTCTTCGAGAAGATTACCCCTTACCTACGTTCGAATCTTTTATGACCAATGTATTCACTCCAAAAGCCGGAAAACCCCCACCCACAACATCAAAAGATTTTCGACCTATCAGTCTCTCGTCTTTTCTTTTGAAAACGAAGGAGAGGCTGCTCTGTCTCCATCTGAGAAGTACTATTCCCATATCGCTTCTCTCACCAGTTCAGCATGCCTACTCTTAGGGCAAGTCGACCGAGACTGCATTGCATGCGCTTACTGCATACATCGAAAAGTCTCTACATAGGAAGAACTACACGCTAGTAGCCTTCCTAGATATAGAGGGAGCCTTCAACAACGTCACTCCTAAGACTATCACTGACTCGCTGACGGATTTGGGGGTGGACTCCCTGACAGTGCACCTGATCGATCAGATGCTATAATGCAGGATCGTAAACGCCACACTGGGGGCAGCGACTGTCACCAAATTCGTCGATCGTGGAACCCCACAAGGCGGAGTCCTCTCGCCTCTTCTATGGAACGTAGCAGTCAACCAACTACTACGATCCATGGATGGGGGAGGGTGCAAAGTGGTAGCCTATGCAGATGATGTTGCTATCGCCTTTTCAGGCAAATTCCCGCAGACGCTATGTGACCGTATGACGGAATCTCTTGCGAGGCTTTCCAGCTGGGCGGAAAGATCTGGGTTAGGAGTCAACCCTGCAAAGACGGAACTGGTCTTGTTCACAAGGAAATACAAAATTCCGTCTCTTCAACCTCCGATCCTCAATGGGGTTTAACTGTCCTTTAGTGACTCAGGTAAATACCTAGGTCTAATTCTTGACAAGAAATTGGACTGGAACCTCAATACTGAGGAGCGTATAAAAAAGGCAAATGTTGCCCTATACGCCTGTAGGAAGTCAATCGGACTCTACACTGCGGTAGTCAGACCGATACTGTTGTATGGAGTGTCTGTCTGGTGGCCTGCACTTGACAAAGCAACAGTCACCAAAAAACTAGGAAGGGTGCAGCGTACTGCTGCACTCTGCATCATTGGAGCTTTGCGCACGACCCCGGATAACGCTCTCGTCGCCATACTGCATCTCCTACCTGTCGAAATGATGGGGCGGAAAATAGCAAATATGTCAGCGCTTCGGATGAGGGGAGCCAAACAGTGGATAGGCCAGGGTTTTGGACATTCAATAATCTTGGAAGACAATCCACTCATACCAGACAATACAGACTATCAGATCTCACAGGTGTATATAGACACTCCCTTTAATCCAGAGATGGGCGCCTCGCGACTTTCCTATGCACACGAGGCAGCGTGTGCATAGGGCCTCTGCCGCGGCCGACTGCACAAAATCACACGTACGCTATGAGCATTGAAAGCTATTTATAGAACACGAACGTTCGGTCGTCGTCGGTGGTCGGCCGAAGCATGCATTCGACTTTACAATGTACGTTTAATTGACGGCGAACAGTTGACGAGCAAACACCACGCAGCGCATTAGCGAAAAAAAATCAAATTTTACAGTGCGCTTTAAAATGTTTATGCCCGAATGGGAGAATCTATTTTTCTTTATAGAAAATGAAGATGGCATGCCACATTGCTTAATATGTAACAAAGTTTCATGTCGCAATGCTTATTTCTTTTTAAGACGGCATTATTTACTTTGTCATATGCAATATGACACATACACAGGGGCGCAGAGAAAATTAATTCTTTTGCAATTGCAAGCGGAATATTTTCTCCGTTTCATTGCCGTTGATAACAACATACATATGAATATAAATGATGATAATGATAAGGATGACAATGATAATGATAATGATGATAATGATAATGATGATCAGCAGATTAACTTGTCTTGCAAAAAAGCATCCTATGAAGTTGCATTAGCTTTAGCAAAACATTGTTGTCCTTTGGAAAATTGTCAGTTATTTTTAAATATGTCTTCAGTCGTATGGAAATGTTTCGGTAAAAAAGGGCAAGATATTCTGGAAACCCTAAAAAAATTCCTTTGTCGCGACGTACAGTAACACGTAGGACTGAAGACATAAGTAATTTCATCTACATGGAGATGAAAAATAGATTACAAAATTGCAAATATTTTTCTATTAGTTTGGACGAGAGTACGGACATCAATAGCATTTGTCAACTAATCATTTGTGTCAAAACAGTTGATAAAGAATTTAATTCGTTTGAGGAAATCTTAGACGTCGTTTCATTGCATAGTAATGTCACCGGCGAAATTTTATACGACGTTTTAGCTTCAAAAGTTTTTAGTATTGTGGGTAGAGAGAAATTAGCCGGATTATGTACAGATGGGGCGAAGGTTATGGTCGGCACAAAAAATGGCTTAGTTGGTCAATTAATAAAAAACCATATTAAGATACCCACTTTTCACTGCATTATTCACCAGCAGGCACTATTTGCTAAAGGAGAATATTTAAAAGATGCAATGGATATATCCATTAAATAATAAATAAGATTAAGGGTGGTCATAATTCCTTGAACCACCGTAAATTTAAACAGCTTCTTGACGAACTAAGAGCAGACTACGGTGATGTTTTATTGTTCACTAAAGTTCGATGGCTAAGCAGAGGTAAAAGCCTTCAGCGGCTTTTCGATCTCAGAAAGGAAATCACTATGTTCTTCGAACAAAATTTAAAGACAGATGGGGGGGATTTTGTAAATAAATTAAAAAACAAAAATTATTTATTTGACCTCGCTTTCTTATGCGACATTACCGGAATATTCAATGAGCTAAATTTAGAGCTCCAGGGCAAACACAAACTTATTACCAAATTAATTACAATAGTTGAGTATTTCGCTAGAAAACTTAAAATTCTTATAACACAAATGGACAGTAACAATTTTCAAAATTTTAAAAACATATCTATAGTATTAAGTCAGTTAAAAACATTAGATAAAAACATAGAGTACAGTACAATTCTTAAACATTTATTAACAGACTATGAAATGCGTTTTAAAGATTTTAATAAAATACAAAATATAATTGATTTGCATGAGAACCCCTTAAATTGTGAAATCGAAAAGCAAGACCCTGAGCTGCAAACAGAATTAGAAAAAATGAAACAAGATTTTTCAATTCCTCTGCTATCTGGCGTTAATTTTTGGAAAGCAGTTGATGAAGAAAAATATCCTAAAATTAAAGACCAAATATATAAAATGTATTCGATGTTTGGGTCCACATACAACTGCGAATCGGCTTTTTCAACAATGAAAATAATCTTAAACAAACAGAGAAATCGCATAACTGATAAGCATTTAGCCGATCTCCTTCGAATCAAAACGTACGAACAAGAAATTAATATGGATTCAATTATATCAATACAAAATAACGATTAAAATTTCCTCAAAAGCAATTTTGTTTTCCATTTTACATCTCAGTGTAGTTGAAATTACCTTGGGTAAGTTGAGGTTTGACAAAGGGGGTGCTTCAAGTCTTTAGGACAGGACATATTTCATAGAAGTCAGTCACTGTATCGTGCGTAACTGCATTTCACCTCCTAACAAAAAAAAAAAAAGGAATACTCATATTTACATGTAAACATTGTGTATTTTTATAAATTTTGTTAATACTCCTTCTAAGCGTTTGAAATTAACGTATAATAATAAATAAACACAATGAGTGAACGTTAACTTGCAGCATACACTATACTGAAAACACTTCGTATTTTCGCTGCTGCGCACGAAAATTGTGCTTGTATGCGTGTGAAAAGTGTGACGATTTGTGTGCGTGCCCATCTCTGCTCTAATCCCAACGAGAGAGAACTGGAAAGAAGGCTTGCCCGCAAGACCTGCGGAAGCCGTAGAAATCTTCACAGACGGCTCTAAGTTGGATAGCAAAGAAGGAGGCGGCATCTTCTGCGCCAGATTTTACCTACGCAAGGCTTTCAGATTCCCTGATCACTGCAGCGTCTTCCAGGCTAAAGTGCTAGCAATTCAGGGGTCGCAAAATTGCATTCCACATATGTGCAATGCCAATGGAGTCGAACACATCGAACTCTAAGGCTGTTCAAAACTGTCGCAAATCTCTATGCGAGTTGGCAGAGCAGTTTAACATATGCCTAGTATGGGTCCCAGGACATAGGGACATAGAAGGCAACTGCATCGCGGATCAACTGGCCAGATTAGGAACTACCATGAACCTCTTTCCAGATAAAGAGAGTATTGGTATACCTATGGCATCTTGCAAACTCAGACTAAGAGATTTCTTCGAGACAGAAGCCAACAAAGTATGGCAGGTCTCCAACCACAACTCACGCATTGCTCATCAGACCTGGCCAACTTGATGCCGAAATAGATCAAATGAGCTCTGCCTTCTAAGCCGAAATAAGTACTCAGCTGTCACCAGGGTAATGACCGGGCATTGGCTTGTGGGGGCACATGCGGCCAGACTACTGGTCCCACACAATGACTTCTGCAGAGGTTGTCGGGATGAGGAGGAAGAAGAAACAGTTCTTCACCTTCTTGGCACATGCCCAGCCCTATGTAAAACTAGGCGAAGAATCCTTTTTGACTTTTTCTTCGATAATCTATCAGAACTCGCGAGCAAAAGATCCAAAGATGTAGCAAGGTTCATCCAAGCCGCAGGATGGACTCTTGAGGCGGATTCATACCAGGAGTAATAGAGGGGTCTCAGAGCCTTCGCGGCATCACAATGGGCCGAATGCGGCCTAAGTGCGCTAAGGGGGGTATCCCTCCTTGGTAACCGCTGTAACATAACCCAACCTAACCTATATGTTCGTTTCATTTCTCATTTTGTGAGTTCTGAAGTGAGCGTAAAAGACGTAGACGTGTACAAACTAACTCAAGTATTGAGTCAAGTGATTGCAAAACAAGAAAAAAAAAAGATTTTAAAACAAAAAAAAAGAAGAGAGAAACAACGATAATGAGTGGTTAAATATTAAAAGAAGTTGTAATCGGCATAAGCGCAGAAAGCACATTCAGTTATGTATGCACTTCCAATTATGTATTTATTAGGAAACGGTAAAATTTGACAAGGGTCAGTGTAGAGTGCCGTAAGAAATATTAAACAAATGTTTAAAAATTTGCGGAAATTATCTGGCATCAGCCAGAGGCACTTTGCTTATGCGAGTATTAACAAATGCTAAAAATAAAAATAAAATTGTTTCTATCTGACAGTGGTCAGAGGCATGAAGACAAAATGCCGATAAATAGTAAACGCAGGGTTAAAAAAAGAATTATATAAAAAAAAATAGAACCACTGAAAAAGAAAAGAATTCTATCTGACAGAGGTCAGAGGCAAACGGCCGATGAAATATAATGAATGAATTGAATCTGACAGTGGTCAGGGGCCGAGCGCCGTAAGAAATAAAAAAAAAAATGTGATTGTTGATCAAATCTGGAAGGGGTTTGGGCTCGACGAAAAGCCTTTAATAAATCTTTGTTTTCTAGACACAGAACCTATTCGAGATGACAGAGAGCATAATAAGACCGTTCCTTTGTGAGAATGTTGAGAAGGCATTGCTCCGGAATGAATGGGAGAAGTGGCTTCGAGCTTTTCAAATATATCTGGAGGTTGAAGATGTCAAGTCGGTTTCCCAAAAGAGAACAAAGTTGTTGCATTTGGGCGGAACGCAATTACAGACGGTTGCGTACACACTGCCTGAGGCTATAGTTGAATTCGACGCGGAATCCCAGAATGATGTCTTCTCCGTACTGGTCGAGAAATTAACATCGTATTTTTCCCCGAAACAAAACTCAACATTTGAAAGACATCTCTTTAAGAAAATATCTCCTGAACAAGGCGAAACGGTGGGGAAGTTTATTCTGCGACTTCGTCAGCAACTTCAAAAATGTAATTTTGGTTTCACAAAAGCCGAAATGAAAGAAATATGCCTAAAGGATAAACTTATTGACAATTGGGCTAATCCGGAATTAAAAAAGAAACTGCTAGAAAAGGAACTTACGTTAAATGAAGTTCTGGACGCGTGCGAAGTAGATGAGGAAATAAATAAGCAATCTCAACTGATGCTACCGAAACATTTTCCGGACACCGTTAATAAAATCTCGAACTGGAAATCACGGAAAACAAATAACAGTGAGTGTGGAAGGTGTGGGCGTTCAGGTCACAAGGAAGATGATCGGTGCTCTCGGTTGGGCCATTTTGCCAGCAAATGCAGAACTAACCTAAAACGCCCGTACCCACAATCGATGGATCGGAAGAGCACGGGAAACTTCAAGCGCAGATCTGTACATCGAATTGAAGACGAAAGCCCGGAGGAAAATAAAAGCGAACCTGAAAATTTCTTTAAAATAAACAGTGACTAGGAACAGGAAGAAGTAATAAAATGTCAAATTGGTGGCGAACGTAAAGCATTGTTAATTGATTCCGGATCTCGTTTCAATCTTTTCGCGCAAGACGATTGGTATGCCTTGCAATCAAGGAAAGCTACCGTTTTCAATGTTCGTCCAAACACTCATAATCAGTTTAGGGGATACGCCTCAGACGAAATTTTAGATGTAATTTGTGTCTTTGAGGCACCAATAGCGATCGAGCAAAGCCCTGAGTTAATTGCATCCTTTTTCGTAATTGGAAGAGGACGGCAGTCATTACTTGGCCGGGAGACGGCAACAAAGTTGAATGTTCTTCGAGTTGGATTACCAGTCAACCACGTTAAAATTAAAGCGCCGTTCCCAAAATGGAAAAACGTTAGCGTGAAACTAACAATTGATCCGCAGGTTGACCCTGTTAAACAGCCAATAAGACGTATTCCTGTGGCGTTGGAGGAAAAAGTGAATGTCAAATTAGAAGAAGCACACCGTTTAGATATTATTGAACCGGTAAGTGGTCACAGTCCCTGGATTTCCCCGATTGTAATTGCTTTCAAAGAAAATGGTGACATTCGACTATGTCTGGATATGAGACAAGCCAACCGAGCAATTCTTCGAGAAGATTACCCCTTACCTACGTTCGAATCTTTTATGACCAAGTTACGAAACGCAAAATTATTTTCACGGTTGGATCTCAAGGACACGTACCACCAATTGGAGCTGGATGAGTCAAGTAGACCAATCACTACCTTTATTACAACGCGAGGACTATTCGGGTATAAACGATTAATGTTTGGCAGAAACGCGGCACCTGAAATTTTCCAACGACGACTCGAACAACTCCTTTTATCGTGCGATAATGTAATGAACTATATCGACGATATAATCATTTTTGGAAGTAACAAGAAGGAACACGACGAAGCAGTTAAGAAGGTTCGTGATGTTTTCAAAGAACAAAATGTACTTCTAAACAGTAAAAAGTGCATTTGGAAGACGACCAGAATAAAGTTTTTGGCCCACATCTTGACAGAGAAGGGCATTGATGTTGATCCTGAGAAAATTGCAGCTATTAATTCATTTCGGGCACCCAAAAATAAAGAAGAGACGCGAAGTTTTCTGGGACTAGTCACATACGTGGGAAAGTTCATTCCAGACCTTGCGGATTTAACTGAGCCATTACGGGAGTTACTTAAAAAGGATCAGAAGTTTATTTGGGGACCAACTGAAGAAAATGGTTTCCAAAAGCTTAAGTCAGCGTTAGCTAAAGTTCCAAGTCTCTCATACTTCAACCCCAAAAATAGAGCTAGATTGTTAGCTGATGCTAGCCCTGTAGCTTTGGGGGCAGTGTTATTACAGTTTAGCGACAATCACAACCCAAATATAATTGCATTTGCAAGTCGAAGCTTAACCGACGTAGAAAAAAGATACTCACAAACGGAGAAGGAAAGTTTGGCTTTGGTTTGGGCAGTAAGAGATATTATTTTTATTTGATTGGGTTGGAGTTTGAACTGGTGACTGACCATAAGCCCTTAGAGGTAATTTTTAAACCAACCTCTAGACCGCCGGCGCGGATGGCTGCTGCGTCTCCAGGCATACAAATTTAAAGTTTTATATAAATCCGAAAATGAAAATATTGCTGACAGTTAATCACGGTGTGCAAGCAAGCACCATCATCTTGCAACGATATCAAGGGCGAGCACAGCATTCTTTTAATTATTGAAAATAATATACCAACGTCGATGGATATATCTGAAAGTGCTGCGGAAAGTACTCATGACGAAGAAATTATCCACGCAATGATGTGTCTTCAACAGGGTTCTTGGAACTTCGCGCCCTCAAATAAACTATACCCATTCCGACACGAACTTACAATCATTGGAACAATTATGCAAAGGGGAGTACGTATTGTCATTCCATCTACACTGAGGCGGAAAGTGTTGATGTTGGCACACGAAGGTCATCCTGGCGAATCAGCAATGAAGCGGCGGTTGAGAGCTAAAGTATGGTGGCCCCTGATAGACAAAGACACCGAAAAATACGTTAAGAACTGTTTAGATTGTATTTTGGTATCCCAGGCAACTAATCCACCGCCAATGAAAAGAACAGAATTCCCAAACGGGCCATGGCTTTCCATTGCAACAGATTTATTAGGTACACTGCCAAATAATGAATACATTTTTGTCTTAATCGATTATTACTCTAGATATTTGGAGTTTAAGTTTTTGCGCTCTATTACATCAGAATCGCTTATTAACGCGTGTAAGGAAATTTTTAGTAGGCTCGGGTACCCAAAAGAAATGCGCACTGATAACGGCCGACAGTATATAAGTGCTGAGTTTCGGAATTACTGTAAGTCGTGCGGTATTGACCAAATTACAACGCCTCCCTATTGGCCACAGGCTTACGGCGAGGTAGAAAATATGAAAAAAGCTCTCGTCAAGCGTTTAAAAATAGCCCACCTAAACAAAAGGAATTTTAAGGATGAAATTCGATCTTTTACTTTTTTTAATGTACAATGTCACCCCTCATGGAACCACGGGAATGGCTCCAACGGAGCTTATGTTTAATCGAGTCATTCGAGATAAGATCCCGAGGATACAAGACATAATAGGCGAAGTTTCAGATTCTGCAGAAAGGGAAAGAGACGCTATAAATAAACAAAAAGGAAAAGAAATTGCGGACATAAGGGAGGGGAGGTGTTGGTGACAATGTGGTGTTGAAGAATGTAGTTTTTCCCCACAAGCTTACATCAAATTTTGACACTACGGAATATGAAGTGGTAGAAAAGAAAGGGAGTATAGCTCAAGTCGTAGGGATTGGCAGAACACTTATGAGAAACGTGAGCCATCTTAAAAAGGTTCCCCACCAGACTAATTCATCTGATGCTCCAAGCACGGAGTCCTTACCAGTGCTCGATGCGGACCAATCTTCAGATCCAGAAACACATCCCGGGCCGCAGACACCCCAAGGGGACAACACACAACGCCGAGGCACTGAAGCTGAAGCTGGTGAGGAAGGAAGGGATGTGGGAACCAGCACCAAGATGCTGAGAGCAGAGCGACTGACGACACTCTCTCTCGCGCTCTCGATTACTGGCCTCGTTGTAAAACACATATGTCATATGTCATATGTTGAAACTACGCAGTAGCAAACGCAAAGCCGCACATAACATAAGCACATTTGTACATATGTAAAGTTGTCTTCTTGTGCATATAGGTACATGAAAAATGAGACCTACACATACACCGGTACAAAGGAAAAAGAACAAAAAAGATCAGCAAGTGTGTACAAGCAAGAAAAAGGAACGCAAATAGCAAAAGTGAAAAAGAACTGTTTCAAGAAAAAGACTTATTGGAATTTGACGAAATAGATGAAGCAGTTGAAAAAATTACAGCAGCATCGACAAGTAAAAAAGACAACGTAAAAGGTCAAAGTGAAATAGAATCATTGCAAGAAATAAACATGTTAAAAATGGAAGAAGCAGTTGAAGAAAACAGTAAAAGTTGAAAAGAAATGATTAAGTTGTTATCGCTTAAAATACGGGTGGACGAAATCGAACACGCGGAAAGTAAAATAACGCCGGACAGTTTAGCGAAAATTATACCAGACTTTGACGGTCACAGTGTTCCAGTCGAATATTGGTTTAATAATTTCGAACAGAATGCAGAAGCATACGAGTTAAGTGAGAAACAAAAATATGTACAAGCACGAGGCAAAATGTCAAAGTCTGCTAAGTTGTTTCTAGAATCTGTATTTGTGAGTACATATCGGCAATTGAAAGACGCCGTAGTGGAAAAATTCAAGCGCACATATTCTAGAGCAGATGTGCACAAAAAATTAAGAGAACTCGCCAAGTTGCCTGATAAATCCTTTCACGATTATGTTTTAAATATGCGAAAGCTAGCCGCTCTAATTTCCGACATAGACGTTGTTTCAGTGATCCGCTACATAGTCGATGGCCTACGTATCAAAAACGAATACAAATACAATATGTACATGTGTAAGGCATTTACGAATTGCACGAGAAGTATGCGGTGTATGAACAAGTAAAGGAAAACGAAAATAAAAGAACACAATTAGACAGTAATGGCAAGAATGTTGTGCAAAGTGTAAAACAAAGTCGTTGTTTTAATTGTGGTTCATCAGAACATTTGCGAAAAGATTGTAAATTGGAAACTAAGTGTTTCAAGTGTATAGGTAATGGGCACATTTCAAAAAATTGCCAACAATTAACCAGGAACGTTAACGTTGTAAAAGAGAGCAAGCGTTGCAAAAAAGTTGTTTTGAATAACGTCATAGTCGAATGCTTGGTTGATACCGGTTCTGACGTATCAATAATAACAAACAGTGTATACAAAAATATGAAAAACCTCGAATTGCAAAGAAGTCATTCAGTTTTGCGCGGCCTTAGCGCAGTACAAACGCTGCCGATAGGTGAATTTTCGGGAGCGCTACAAGTCGATGGTATCACAGATGTACAGAAGTTCGTCGTCGTGCCAGACGCTAAGATGGAGTATGACGCCTTACTCGGATACGATTTTGTATCTAAGTTTACTATGGTGCTGGATGAGAAAGGGTACACATTCATGTTGACAGCGGCGTGGGAGCACGATGAACCCCTCAAAGAGTTAAGTATATATAATGTAGTCGAAACTGATTCGTTGATTGAAGCATATAAGCCATCAGAATTACCTATACAGTCTACAGTCAAACTGAAAATCATACCAGATGGGCAAATAACTCCGTTTCGACAGCAGCCAAGTCGTCATTCGCCAATCGAATGTGAGGCCATTCGAAAACAAGTTGACGAGTGGCTAAATACAAACATTGTTGTCTACATCAAACTTCGCAAGCAGAGTGGTGATCGTAAAGAAAAAGGACGGCTCAAACAGAATTTGCATTGACTTCAGGCAGTTGAACAAAATGGTGCTTAAGAATTGTTTTCCGGTTCCGCTAATGGATGATGTACTAGAAAAGTTGCAGGCTGCCAAGATTTTTATCATTATGGATCTGAAGAATAGTTTTTTCCACGTACCCATTGAAGAGGAGAGTCGCAAATACACTGCATTTGTGACAAAGGAGGGTCTGTACGAATTCAACAAATTTGGATTTACCAATTCACCGGCAGCATTTATACGGTTCGTTAATACTATTTTCGAGGGTCTTATCAGACAAGACGTGATGCAATTATATATGGACGATAAAAAAATTATAGACTATCGGCGGATGAATGCGTGACGAAGTTGAAGATAGTGTTAAAAGTCGCGTCGGATGCCCAGTTGAAAATTAAGTGGAAGAAATGTCGTTTTTTGGAAAAGAAAATAGAATTTTTGGGACATAAAGTTGAAGGTGGAAAGATCTGGCCTGGTAAGGAAAAGACGAACGCAGTCAAGCAGTTTGCAATGCCCAAAAATATAAAGGCAGTATAGTCTTTCTTAGGCTTAACGGGTTTCTTCAAAAAATTTATTAAAGGATACGCACAGATAGCTCGCCCGTTGCTGTTGAAAAAAGACTTGAAATTTAAGGTGGGGACTGCTGAGATGAAAGCCGTTAACCAGTTGAAGGATGCGCTATGCACAGAGCCGGTTTTGCAAATTTACAGTAAATATGCACAAACGGAATTACACACAGATGCTTCAGCTGACGGATTTGGTGCAACCTTACTTCAGCGATTTGATCAAGAACTACACCCTGTATTTTTCTGATGCAAGAAAACGTCGTCATCAGATGCTAAGCGTCACAGTTATATACTGGAAGTCAAAGCTGCCCATCTTGCTATGCAAAAGTTCAGACATTATCTTTTGGGAGTAAACTTTACGTTGGTAACGGACTGCGCAGCGTTCTCCCAAACCGTCAAGAAAAAGGACGTTCCAAGAGAGGTTGCGAATTGGATCATCTGCATGCAGGATTATTCTTTCGAAGTGGTACATCGACCAGCAACAAGAATGAGACACGTAGACTTTCTCAGTCGATATCCCGTCGTGCCTACAATTGGCTCTGAAGTCTCTGCACGTTTGAAAAAAGCACAGAAAGACGATGCATTAATCAGCGCCATAATGGAAATTCTTAAAACACAGCCGTACGATGGATTTAAGCTTAAAGGACAATTGGTCTATAAAGTCGTTGATGGAAATGAGTTTGGTGGTGGTGCCTAAGAAAATGGAGCACGAGATAATATGCGAAGCGCACAATGTAGGACATTTTGCGGTTCAGAAGACCATGCACGGCATTCAGCAGCAATTTTGGATTCCGCATTGAGAACGAAAAGTTGCTCAAGTAGTCAAGAGCTGTATAAAATGCATTATTACAAACAAAATGCTTGGTAAGCAGGAAGGATACCTTTGCTGTATTGACAAAGGTGGTCAACCGTTGCACACACTCCACGTTGACCATCTGGGTCCAATGGACGCGACGTCGAAGAAGTACAAATATATTTTTGCAATGGTGGATGCATTTTAGTAATTTGAATGGGTTTTTCCAGTAAAATCAACCGGTTGCGAGGAAGTGCTGAGGAAACTACAGGATTGGTCGGCCGTTTTCGGTATGCCATATCGTATAATTAGCGATCGTGGATCCGCGCTTACGTCAAACGCGTATAAAGAGTACACAAACGTGAATGCTATCATGTTTTGAGAACAACAGGAGTTGCAAGGGGAAACGGTCGGACTGAGCGAGTAAACAGGTCGATGTTGTCCATTATGTCCAAACTGTTGTCAGAAGAACCGGCTAAATGATACAGGGGGGTGTCGCAAGCGCAAGTTGCAATCAATTCGCATATTAATTGCTTAACGCTAAAGTCTCCGTTTGAGTTATTATTTGGAACAAAGATGCAAGTCAAGGTCAGCGATAAAATGCTACAGTTGCTTGAACAGTTAAGGTTAGAAGATTTTAATGCAGAACGTCAGCAGTTACGCGAAGAGGCCAAGGTGCAGATATTTAAAGCACAAGAATCTTATAAAAGAAACTATGATAAAAAGCGTAAAGGCGATCATGTGTACACGGAAGGCGATTTGGTAGCAGTAAAGCGAACACAATTTGTTGCGGGCAGAAAATTGGCGAGCAATTCTCTTGAACCATACGAAGTTATTAAAGTCAACGGTGGCGGACGTTATATCGTCCAAAAAGCTGCAAATGTAGAGGGTCCGAATACAACGTCTACAAGCGCGGATAATATGAAGCTATGGAAATATTTGGAACAGAATGAAGTTAATGTCGTCTGCGACAGACGACGAGATTCAGGATAGCCGAGTGTAAGGGGGTATCGATATATTGCTGTTTCGATAGGTATCGATGCTCAGCTGTTTGCGTGAACACACACAATCAAGGCAGTAGAAAAAGTAGCAAGTCGTAAAGTGTACAAGAGCTGTATACAAGTCGGAAAGTAGAAGTAGACGAGAAAAGTTGAACATTCTAAGTTGTCTAAGTTGAAAGCCGTTTATTCTTAATCGTTGTGGATCTTTTATATGCATTAAAACACTGTAACTCATATTTAGTTAATAAACATTACAAACATTTTCATAATAAACATTACATATATAATGAGATCATTTCAAAATGCTATCGCGTCACCTCAACTTGTTTATCGATCTGCTCGATCCACCACCGCATTCATTGGTATCGATATGTGGTACTGCCAATACCAGCCTGTTACAACTCGGCCATCCTGACCTGAGATAGTCCTCTATCTCTGCCAAATTCTTACAATTTATCTTATATATCATATTTACATTCCAGATATTTTTTTCTTATTTTATACAAGTTAGCTTACATGCTATTGACAAATTATTTATATTTTCATTTTTTAAGCCAATGCCTAATATTTTGAGCCTCCATACACCATGATATGGGTTTCTTGTTAACTGAAAGCCCTCAATATCTTTTATCAAATATCTGTCATTTTTCAATACTTTCTCTATCACATATGGACCCTTGCTCTTTGGTATTAGTTTCTTTGAGACTCCTGCTGTACTGTCAAAGTTTTTTACCATTATGTAATCTCCTGTCTTGTATTGGTTTGCAGTTTTCTTCTTTTTGTTATAATTTCTTTCGTTATTTGCTTGTGCTACTAATTGATTTTGCTCACCCAACTTTCTAATATCTTCTAAATTTCGTTCATTATCTTTTCCTAAATATGATGATTCCACTAATTTGTCTTTTAATGTATCACTAGTTTCTCCTTTTTGTATTAATCCAAATAACATTTTACTAGGAAACTGTTTTGTACTACGATGCTGTGTGTTGTTTAACGCAAGTTCTACTTTTTCAACTACTAAATCCCAATGTTGACCATTTTCGGGATCAGTGAGTTTTGACAACATTGGCCCTAAACTTCTATTTATTCTTTCTACCTGTCCATTAGCCTGCGGAGAGCCTGTCGCGATCTTGACATGTTTTACCATAGCTTCTTTTAAAAATTCTTCAAATTCTTCAGATGTAAAACAACTTCCTCTGTCCGACACAATTCCCACTAATCTATCCAATAAATCATCAATCAAATTTAATGGGTAATTATCTTTAACAATGACTTTATTAAGTCTTCTTTAATCAATGCACATCCTTAAATCACCCGATTTTTTCTTGACTAACACAATCGGCGATGCGTAATTAGAACTACTTGGTTGAATAATCCCGTCCTTCAGATATTCATCTAACATCACCTGCAACTTTTCTTTTTCTGCATACGATAATCGTCTTGGGAAACAACTGAACGATTTTGCATTTTCTAGTAAAATGCTCATCTCACACTTCATATTTGGTTCACTTGGTCTTCTTGCATTTACATATGTGTTTTCTAATAATTTTATTAACTCATTTTGCCAATAACATTCTACCTTATCTCCAATATTGTACATAATTTCATTTCTGTTTCAAAATCATCTTCGTTTATTGTTTGACAATTTTTAAAATCATTTCTCGCTAAACTATTATCGTCCTCTAATTTTTCATCTAATTTTCCACCATCTAACAAAGTATCAGTATCTAACCATTTTTTATCTTCTAACACACTTTCCTTTTCTAACCCTTTGTCACTGTCTAACCATATTTCACTATTTAACACATTCTCATTATCTAACCATTTTTTATTTTCTAATTCTTTGTTATCTAACATTATACTCTTATCCAAAATCGTTTCCACTAACAATTTACTATCTGCTAACCATTTACTTTCCAACTGTTTACTATCTAATAACTTTATTTTAGTACTATCCGGATTTTCAGCACACTCAACTGAAACCATTTCCAACGCACAAGGGTCCAAATTTATATCACATGCTTGCATGAAATCTCTTCCAAGCACCATATTCCACCTCATAGACTCATTTGCCACTACATGTAAATCAAAATATACTTTATTCAGTTTTTTGTAAACATAACATTTAGTTTTTCCAAAAATATTCAATTGGCTTTCATTTAGCCCAAAATATTCATTATTTTGTATTTTTAGTTCCACTCCATAAGGAACATAAGCGTATTTTATAAAAGAAATAGGGCTTCCTGTGTCTATGAGGCATCCTGAAATAATTGGCTTATTATTCACTACACTAAAATATATTTTAACTTGCCTTACGTAGTTATTTTTTTTGACCTCATTGCGCTCTGAGCATTGGGCTACAAGATGATCGCCCGAGCCACAACCGTAGCATGTTCCTTTCTCCCTCTTTGGCTTACGGCAGTCCCTGGCCCAATGGCCTTTAACATTGCAGTTGAAGCAACGCGAAGACTTATCCTCCATCGGTGTTTTCACAGAGATGCCTTTCTTCGGTAGACTTATCTCCGCAAACGCCTTGTACATGCTTGCCGGACTGTTAAAGCACTGCAGTCTAGCCTGCATACGCAAGCTTGCCACTGGTACGCCTTCTATCAAACCATCCAGTAACTCATCTTCGTCCATGTCAACATCCCGGGCCAACCAAACTTTGCTCTCATAATAACTTATGAATTTTTCTTCCGTAGTCCAACGGCGCGCCTCAAATTTGCGCCTCGTCTCCACCCTCGACACCTTCTCGCCAAACGCCAATACTAATTTACTTAACAGTTCATCAGTTGCCATAATTATGCGATCTGGATCTGCGTGCATCCACTCAAGAGCATTTCCCTTAATTTATCCAACCAACAGCATATGCCGCTGCGTCCCGTTTAGATTAGGCAATTGACATATGTTCTCAAATTGCATAATCCATTTGCGCACTGCTGTTTGTCCACTAAACTCTAGCAACATTTCTTAGAATTTTTTTATTAAAAAAAAAAGGTATTTTGGTTTTTTGGAGTTTCCTTCAAGGTTCCCCCCCCCCCCCCCTCTCCTTCCTCCCTCTTAAAAAATTTTTTTTAAAATAAATAAAAAAAAAAAAAAAAAAAAAATAAAAAATAAAAATAAAAAAAAAAATTTTAAAATTTAGGATATTGTCCCACATTTTAGCAGCTAGAGTCACCAAATTTGGGGGCAAGATAGCTGATGGCATTCCCCAAAAAATTGCATTAAAAGTTTGGATGCCACGCCCACCTATTCCGCCCCCACCCCCCTTAAATTATAAACAAAAATGCCTGTATCTTCTACAGTTTTGAAGCTATAGCCACCAAAATTGACATGAAGGTAGAAGCTGACATCTGACAAAGTTATGCATCAAAACTTTGGATGCCACGCCCCCAAATAACAGGATATGCCCCACCGCCCTAATAAAAACCGGAATGCATGTATCTTTGTCAGTTTTTAAGCTAGAGTCACCAAATTTGGTATGAACATTGGTAGTGACATCCGTAACACATCTGCATCAATGTTTTGGATGCCACGCCCACTTATACCGCCCACCTCTATATCTTTCTTAGTTTTTGGGCTAGAGTCACCAAATTTGGTATGAACATTGGTAGTGACATCCGTAACAGGTGTGCATACAAATTTTGGATGCCACGCCCACTTATACCGCCCACCTCTATATCTTTGTCGGTTTTTGCGCTAGAGTCTCCAAACTCGGTAGGAGAATAGAAAGTGACATCCGCCACGGAAAATGTCATACCTACCCCTTCTGCCTGATTTTTATACCCAAAGCCCTCATATATTACTATTTGCACTAGGAATCCTTAAAACAGCTATGTAAACTGGTATCAAAGTATATCGCAGTCGGTTGCGTCCGACTGCAACGTTTTTACTTGTTTGCGTTTGAGTTGCGCAAAAAAGTACCCTGTATACCAGACGCATAATTTTTATGCATTTTGGCTCCAGTATCAGTAGTCGCTTCCTCTAACACACTGCCACTTGCTGACTGGGCACAGCAGTCGTCTCCTTCTGACATTTGCCGCTGCTCTGTATCTGCTACCATGTTGTTGTTGTTTTGTAATTTCAAGCGATCAAGCTGAATTTTTGCCTGCTGAATTTGATCACAGAGGTTTTCCAAGATTTTTTTATTCTCGGCAATTTCCTTCTGCTGCGCCATCCCTGTCTGCGCTGGTATTACCATACCCTCGTCGTTCGACTGATCATCTGCACCATTTGAGTCGCTATCCAGCTCATCTCCGCGGTCTGATATTGGTACTGCGCAAAAACGTGCAAATAGCTCAGCCTTTGAGCCGCTCGTCGGCAGACCCAACAAACGCAGCCTTTTTATACTTTGATACCAAAGGTATCATAGTATATTGGGTTTGTGCAATGTCCGTCATGGTGTCTGTCCGTCTGTCCGTATGAACGCAACTTTTTTCGACACCCTTAAAGCTAGAGCCTTGCAACTTTGCAAATATCTTGGTACATGTCTTCGTCAGACAAAGTGTTAAATCTAGGGCTCTACGACCTCAGGGGGCCTGGGAAATTGATAACAAGTCGATACACCTCGAAGTGCAAATCGATAAAACACATATATATCCCACATTTTAGTAGATAGAGTCACCAAATTTGATGGCAAGATAGCTGGTGACATTCTTCAAAAAATTGCATCAAAAGTTTGGATGCCACGCCCACCTGTTCCGCCCCAGCCCCCCTCACCGACCTAAAAAAAAACCGGAATGTCCGTATCTTCGCCAGTTTTAAGGCTAGAGTCACCAAATTTGATGGCAAGATAGCTGATGACATTCCCCAAAAAATTGCATCAAAAGTTTGGATGCCACGCCCACCTTTTCTGCCTCCAGCCCCCTCCAATTATAAACAAAAATGCCTGTATCTTCTACAGTTTTCAAGCTATTGCCACCAAAATTGACATGAAGGTAGATGATGACATCTGACAAAGTTATGCATCAAAACATAGGATGCCACGCCCCCAAACAACGGGACATGCCCCACCGCCCTAAAAAAACCGGAAGGCATGTATCTTTGTCAGTTTTTAAGCTAGAGTCACCAAATTTGGTATGAACATTGGTAGTGACATCCGTAACAGTTCTGCATCAATGTTTTGGATGCCACGCCCACCTCTATATCTTTCTTAGTTTATGGGCTAGAGTCACCAAATTTGGAATGAACATTGGTTGTAACATCCGAAACAGGTGTGCATAAAATTGTTTATGCCACGCCCACTTATACTGCCCACCTCTATATCTTTCTCGGTTTTTGCGCTAGAGTCTTCAAACTTGGTAGGAGGATAGAAATTGCCATCCGCCACAGATAAATGTCATGCCTACCCCTTCTGCCTGATTTTTATACCCAAAGCCCTCATATATTACTATTTGCACTAGGAATCCTTAAAACAGCTATGTTAACTGGTATCAAAGTATATCGCAGTCGGTTGCGTCCGACTGCAACGTTTTTACTTGTTTTTTATATCGAAAAATGCGCGAAAATAATTAATCTTGAACATCTTTGTATAGTGGTAGATTTGCTTACTTCCTGCTTATCTAACTCAGACGTAACGTCGTACCACACAAACATTGTTGATATACAATTTCGAACAAGCAAGCAATGCACATATGTAAGTTTGTATGTATTTGTAACGTATGGGGGTTTTGGGTATAAATAAGCAGGCAGAAGGGGTAGGCGTGACATTCAAATTTGTGATGCATATCTGTGGCGGATGGCACCTTCTATCTCCCTATCAAGTTTGGAGACTCTAGCGCAAAAACTGAGAAACATATTGAGGTGGGCGTGGCATCCAATATTGCACATTTGTTACGGATGTCACTAACAATGTTTCTACCAAATTTGGTGACTCTAGCCCAAAAACTGGGAGAGATATAAAGCTTTCGGATTTTAGTAGGTGGGCGGTATAAGTGGGCGTGGCTTCCAACATTTTGTCGCTAACAATGTTTCCACCAAATTTGGTGACCATACCGCAAAAACTGAGAAAGATATGAAGAATTCAGATTTGAGGAGGTTGGCGGTAAATATGGGCGTGACATCCCATAACTTTGTTGCAGTTTTTTGTGAAATGCCATGGGCTATCTTGCCCCCGAAATTGGTGACTCTAACTGCTAAAATGTGGGATAGGTGTATCGATTTCCTAGGCCCCCTGAGGTCGTAGAGCCCTAAATTTAACACTTTGTCTTACGAAGACATGTACTAAGATATTTATAAAGTTGCAAGGCGCTTGCTTTAAGGTTGTCGAAAATAGTTGCGTTCATACAGACAGACAGACGGACGGACGGACAGAAACCATGACGGACATTGCACAAACCCAAAGGTATCGTAGTATAAAAAATGATATGCAGCTCGGTTTTTAAAATAGACATTCTACCACACACGCAATATATCTGCTAGTATCAGAAGTACAATGGTATAAAAATAAACAAATAGCAACAGGAGCTTGCCTTGTGGATCTAGAAAAAGCTTTTGATAGTGTTTGGTAAGAGAGGCTTATCTGCAAGATTATGGAATATAAATTTCCGTCGTATTTTACAATTCTTATTCTTAATATGATATACAAGAAACATTTTTATACATGGAACAAAAATCAAAACAAAAAAAAAAAAAAAACATTTCATATTTATATAATGTAGCAGGCTGGTATTGGCAGTACCACATATCGATACCAATGAATGCGGTGGTGGATCGAGCAGATCGATAAACAAGTTGAGGTGACGCGATAGTTTGTAAGCGCACCCAACTTCATTCTGTAAGATATTGAAAAAGCGACGCGTAGATAAAATACGCAAAGAAAATAAAAAGATTAAAATATATTAAAACAATATAAACCGGCCACAATTTTCAGAAGTGGGATTCAACCGAAAACGCTATGAAAATAAGTGCTAATGATATAACCATTATTCAATTAAAAACAAGTAAAAACGTTGCAGTCGGGCGCAACCGACTGCGATATACTTTGATACCACTTAACATAGCTGTTTTAAGGATTCCTAGTGCAAATAGTAATATATGAGGGCTTTGGGTATAAAAATCAGGCAGAAGGGGTAGGCATGACATTTATCTGTGGCGGATGGCAATTTCTATCCTCCTACCAAGTTTGAAGACTCTAGCGCAAAAACCGAGAAAGATATAGAGGTGGGCAGTATAAGTGGGCGTGGCATAAACAATTTTATGCACACCTGTTTCGGATGTTACAACCAATGTTCATTCCAAATTTGGTGACTCTAGCCCATAAACTAAGAAAGATATAGAGGTGGGCGGTATAAGTGGGCGTGGCATCCAAAACATTTATGTACACCTGTTACGGATGTCACTACCAATGTTCATACCAAATTTGGTGACTCTAGCTTAAAAACTGACAAAGATACATGCCTTCCGGTTTTTTTTAGGGCGGTGGGGCATGTCCCGTTGTTTGGGGGCGTGGCATCCTATGTTTTGATGCATAACTTTGTCAGATGTCATCATCTACATTCATGTCAATTTTGGTGGCAATAGCTTGAAAACTGTAGAAGATACAGGCATTTTTGTTTATAATTGGAGGGGGGCTGGAGGCAGAAAAGGTGGGCGTGGCATCCAAACTTTTGATGCAATTTTTGGGGAATGTCATCAGCTATCTTGCCATCAAATTTGGTGACTCTAGCCTTAAAACTGGCGAAGATACGGACATTCCGGTTTTTTTTAGGGCGGTGGGCGTGGCCCCTCGTTTGGGGGCGTGGCATCCAAAGTTTTGATGCATATCTGTGTCAGATGTTAGCAGCTACCTTTATGCTAATTTGGATGGCTATAGCTTGAAAACTGTAAAAGATACAGGCATTTTTGTTTATAATTTGAGGGGGGCTGGGGGCGGAACAGGTGGGCGTGGCATCCAAACTTTTGATGCGGTTTTTTGAGGAATGTCACCAGCTATCTTGCCATCAAATTTGGTGACTCTATCTACAAAAATGTGGGATATATATGTGTTTTATCGATTTGCACTTCGAGGTGCATCGACTTGTTATCGATTTCCCAGGCCCCCTGAGGTCGTAGAGCCCTAGATTTAACACTTTGTCTGACGAAGACATGTACCAAGATATTTGCAAAGTTGCAAGGCTCTAGCTTTAAGGGTGTCGAAAAAAGTTGCGTTCATACGGACAGACGGACAGACGGACAGACACCATGACGGACATTGCACAAACCCAATATACTATGATACCTTTGGTATCAAAGTATAACAAATACAAATTTAATGTATATACATATGTACAACTTTTTTACATTAAATAAACATACATATGTATGCAGATTACATTTTCTTAAGTTTCTATTTGTTAGTGCGTTTGTTTTTGCACGGTTTTTTTTTTTTTTTTTTTTATTTCAATAGAAAAAATCTAACTAAGACTACTTACGACTACATATACAATATAAATCATACGATAGTTATTGCCAGCTTCGCGGGACTGCCGTGAAGCATTGCTTCGCAGAAACAGTGGCAATAACTACGACGAGCTCGCCCTTTCTCTTTCCAGCCGTCGCGCTCTACCATCGCAGAGGCTGCAAAGGCGCAAACGGCATGCCAAACTGCTTCCCTGTCCAGCATATGGGCCACCAGGTTGGTTGGGGATAGTTGTTGACCCGTCAGGCTCTCCACAACTAGTCGCTCCTGGGCAAAACGCCCGCAGTGAAAAATGACGTGCTGAGCGTCCTCCTCCTCTCCACACCAGCTACACTCTGCACTAGAATCGTGCTTAAAACGCTTCAGATAGCTCCTGAAACATCCGTGACCCGAAAGAAACTGGGTGAGGTAGAAAGTGGTCATTCCGTGCTTTCGCGTCACCCATCGACGAATATCAGGTATGAGCTGATGCGTCCATCGCCCTTTGTCGGATTGGTCCCACTGCTGCTGCCAGGTCACAAAGCTCCGTTCGCGGGCTGTCACCCGAACGGCTCTTCTCTCCAACGGAACAGCTTCCAGAGCTGCCACTGCTTCCAGGACAGAGATACGGATTGGGGTCATCCCAGCAATCACCAGCGCTGCATCCGAAGACACAGTGCGGAAGGCACAGCATACACGCAGGGCGAGAGCCGATAGGTTGACTCTAAGCCCTCTATAGCTGGCCACCGTCGTTGCGCCGACCCAGATAGGTGCTGCGTACAGGATAACTGACCTCACTACGTGCATGAGCAGCAGTCTCGTGTACTGCCTCGGACCTCGCGTGTTTGGCATCATCCTTGCTAGTGCGCGCCCGGTTACTGCCGCCTTCCTGTGGACGTACGCCAGATGCTCGCCGAAGTTGAGGCGCCTGTCGATGACCACGCCGAGGTAGCGGATCCAACTTGGACCTCATCGTAACGCCTCCCACCGTGAAGTCCACATATTCCACCTTTTTCTGCTACTGATAGCACCGCCTCCGTCTTATGAGCAGCCAGCTGAAGACCCACGGATGACAACCATTGAGTCATGGCGTCCATGCACCACTTGCAGAGCTCTGTGACTCGTCGAAGATCCTTAGCCACAAGCACCAAGGCAACGTCGTCAGCGTAGCCAACAGCGGTAGCTCCCACTGGTAGCTGGAGTCTTAGTATGCCATCATACATGATGTTCCACAGGAGAGGACCTAAGACCGATCCTTGAGGAACTCCTGCAGAGACAGCATACTGCTTTTCACCCTCATCCGTTTGATACCGAAGGATTCGGTTATCAAAATAGTCCTCACAATCGCTAACAGGTAGTCAGGCACCCGAAGCAAAGCCAGGGCATCCAGGATGCAACTCCAGTTGGCGGTGTTGAACGCGTTTTTGACGTCAATAGTCACCACAAGGCAGTACTGCTTGGTGCCAGAACGCCAGGGTGCCGGCGATGGCCTCAGCCGCTATACTGACCACCGATTTAATGGCGTCAGAAGTGGATTTGGCCTTTCTAAAGCCATATTGTAATGGTGAAAGACCACCAGCATTCCGTACTGCCTCATCCAGCCTAGCACAAATCAGCCTCTCCAAAACCTTGCCACCGTTATCGATAAGGCATATAGGCCTGTATGCCGAGGGGTCGTCGGGGGCTTGTCGGGCTTTGCTAAGAGCACAAGCTTCTGCACCTTCCACCTATCTGGGAATATACCTTCGCGCAAGCATTTGGAGTATAATTCCGCAAACAGACCAGGCTGCAGAGATTGCAAGCCTCAGGCAACGATTTGGCACACCATCGGGACCAGGGGCCTTGTTGGCGGAGAGTTTCCGCGCTACTAACTCCATCTCCTCCATCGTGACCGGGTGAAGCCCTCGTCAGTGGACGGTCCACAAACGGGGGTAGCGAGCTGCCTTGTTGAGGAAAAGGGTTTCCACTATGTCCCTCACTCGAACGAACTCAGTTGGCGCTTCGCATCTGCCTCTGCCTATGCGCTTGACCACCATCCTGTAGGCTCTACCCCAGGGATCCTTGTCCGCAGAGTCACAAAGCTTGAGGAAGCACTCCTTTTACTGACCCTGATGATATTCCGTAGTGATGTCCTTGCTGACTTGTACTCCAATTGCAATGAAAGTGTTGCACTTGAGTCACTTGCGCGGCTCGCTGATAGCGCCTTCTCGCCCTCAGGCATCACGTCTTGCCCCGGCAATGTCATCGTTCCACCAGAACATGCTGGTATGATGGCGTTTGTAGGCCTTACGCATGGGCATGCTTGCTACGCAAGCAGCGTCTAGTTGCTCAGCTACTTGCTCCACCATAGTCAACGCCGGTCCGCCCGCTGCCATACGTGTGATGGCGTCGACAAAGTTCGATACGTTTAGGGACTCCACACGGTATGCTCTCCCACAGGGGGGCCTTGCCGGTATCCGCAGAGTTTCCCCGACTGAGAAAACAATGGCCTCGTGGTCACTTCCAGTGTAGCAGTCACTAATACGCCACTGGGCGGTGCGAGCGAGTGCACTGCTTACATAGGTAAGGTCGATGATTGATCCAGCATTTTTGCACGGTGTATACATATAATTGCACTTGCATGTTTTGTTATATATGTATATATGTATATGTATATGTATGTTAAATGTACCTACATACATGTGTATGTATGTACATACGTGCATTTGCAACACCAACCAAAGTTACAAATGTCAGCTCGAAAACTATATCAAAACAACAATGGCAATAGGTATTTGTGTTTGTGTGTTGAGTTTTGTTTGAATTCGATAATTAGCAAGTATGTAGATAAAACCACCCCCGTAACATATTCTGGTGTGCAAAACTCTTCTAGGCGCACCATGTTATGTTTTAAATGTTTTGTTTTAAAACAATGACACAAACAAAAAATAGCATTGCGATCCCAACAACAACACTTACAACAACAACAAACGCTACTTGATTCGAAAATCAATTGTCAAATGCACAAAGAAGAAAAGAGAATAACGGAGACACATACACAGCGCATGTGTTTTGTTTTTGTAAACTCGCTGGCGATCGCTTGTACAGACGGCAGAAGTGGAATGGGTCATGTGTTTTGTTTTTGTAAATTCGGCCGCAATAGCTTGTGCGCAGACGGCAGTAGTGGAATGGGTCATGTGTTTTCTTTTTGTACACTCGGCGGCGTTGAAACTCACAGCTTGTGCGACAATGAGGCGCCAGAATGGTGGAATGAGGTAAAGTGATTAATGCAATTAGATTTTGGGAGGTACACGAAGGAGTGGTCAAAATTAAAAATCCTTTCTTAGTGCTCACTTTCAAACTGAATGGAATATTTTGTGAAAATTTCAGCCTTCTAGCTCTTATCGTTTAGGCTGTGGGCCTCTCAACAATCAGTCAGTCAGTCAGGACAAACTATTTTATATATATAGATTAAATGCACAAAAAGAGCTATAGATATAGACAACGAAGAAGAACTTCATAAACAAATTGCATTTTATCATACAAAAGAGTCCCTACACAGTGGAATGAACGAAACATTTTATACCCTAAAAGACAAAATTTATTTTCCAAAACTAAGAGACCACATTAATTTAGTATTATCAAATTGTAAAAAATGCAGAGCAGTAAAATACGACAGAAAACCAATTAAACCAAAGTTTAGCATAACTGAAACCCCACAAGAAAAGAATCAAATAATTCATGTAGACATTTTCCATATAAAACACAGAACATTTGCAACAGTAATAGACAAACTAACAAAATTTGCAACGGCATATAATATCAAAGACAGAAATTGGAGAGCAAAATTACAAATTATAATAGATCAATTCACAAAGTTTGATAAACCAAAGAAAATTATTATGGACAATGAATTCAGAGCAGAACAAATAGTAAGTTTCTTAAACAAAGAGGAAGTAGAGTTACACTTAACAAAACCAAATTCACACACTTCAAATGCAGATATAGAAAGACTTCATTCAACTTTAATAGAAATTGTTAATAGTATAAACGAGGATATTTCAATAGAAACAAAAACTGAGATTTCCATAGGCGTATATAATAAAAGGTTTCACACTACAATTCAATGTTCACCCAATGAGACAAAGAATGCAAAAGAACTTCATGAAACAATAATAAAACATAAGAAAAAATTTTAACAATTTAAACGAAAAAAGGGAAGATTATGTAGAAAACAGAGAAGAAGGTCATATAATCTATATGGGTGGCTGCAATAACGCCCGCGGTAATAACGCCCAGAGTATATTGATACGTTTGAAAACTTAAAAGCACTCATCAGCTCACACCCAACATTAAAGTTCCCAGAATTTGATAAACAATTTACAGTAACAACAGATGCCAGCGATTTCGCAATCGGCGCAGTTTTGTCACAACAAGTGCAACCAGTAGCGTACTTAACAAGAACTTTAAATAAACACGAGAAACAATACAGCGCAACTGAAAAAGAATTGTTGGCCATTGTTTATGCAGTGGATTATTTTAGACATTATTTACATGGATCACAGTTTCAAATCATAACAGACCATCAACCAATAAAATATTTAAGTAAAAAATACGAAGGAAAGGATTTAAAAGACAAACATAAAAGATGGCTTTTAAAGCTTCAAGAATTTGATTATGACATTCAGTATATAAAAGAAAAGACAATAAAGTGGCAGATTTTTTGAGTAGGCAAGAAACAGCACCGCTTATAAATGAGAACAATAAAGATGAATCTAACCTAGAACTATCAGACACAATACATTCAGCAGATGAAAACGAACCAATCACTTTTAATATAAAAGATGAAATAGTAAACAAATTTAATACACAAATCATTGTAACATACTCAGCAAGAGACAGTATCATAAAGCAACAAGGAAAAAAAATTATAGAAATTAATCCAGCAGATGAAACACTCGAAATAGAACAAAAGTTAGAAAGCAATATAAGTAAAGGCACAATCGGCATATATTCAGAAGTAACGGACTCAGTATACTACAAAATATAATGTATTTTAACAGACCTATTTAGAGACACAAAAAATATACAATTTATTAAATGCACAAAAAGAGCTATAGATATAGACAACGAAGAAGAACTTCATGAACAAATTGCATTTTATCATACAAAAGAGTCCCTACCTTTATACCCTAAAAGACAAAATTTATTTTCCAAAACTAAGAGACCACATTAATTTAGTATTATCAAATTGTAAAAAATGCAGAGCAGTAAAATACGACAGAAAAACAATTAAACCAAAGTTTAGCATAACTGAAACCCCACAAGAAAAGAATCAAATAATTCATGTAGTCATTTTCCATATAAAACACAGAACATTTGCAACAGTAATAGACAAACTAACAAAATTTGCAACGGCATATAATATCAAAGACAGAAATTGGAGAGCAAAATTACAAATTATAATAGATCAATTCACAAAGTTTGATAAACCAAAGAAAATTATTATGGACAATGAATTCAGAGCAGAACAAATAGTAAGTTTCTTAAACAAAGAGGAAGTAGAGTTACACTTAACAAAACCAAATTCACACACTTCAAATGCAGATATAGAAAGACTTCATTCAACTTTAATAGAAATTGTTAATAGTATAAACGAGGATATTTCAATAGAAACAAAAACTGAGATTTCCATAGGCGTATATAATAAAAGGTTTCACACTACAATTCAATGTTCACCCAATGAGACAAAGAATGTTAAGAAAGCAAAAGAACTTCATGAAACAATAATAAAACATAAGAAAAAATTTTAACAATTTAAACGAAAAAAGGGAAGATTATGTAGAAAACAGAGAAGAAGGTCATATAATCTATATGGGTGGCTGCAATAACGCCCGCGGTAATAACGCCCAGAGTATATTGATACGTTTGAAAACTTAAAAGCACTCATCAGCTCACACCCAACATTAAAGTTCCCAGAATTTGATAAACAATTTACAGTAACAACAGATGCCAGCGATTTCGCAATCGGCGCAGTTTTGTCACAACAAGTGCAACCAGTAGCGTACTTAACAAGAACTTTAAATAAACACGAGAAACAATACAGCGCAACTGAAAAAGAATTGTTGGCCATTGTTTATGCAGTGGATTATTTTAGACATTATTTACATGGATCACAGTTTCAAATCATAACAGACCATCAACCAATAAAATATTTAAGTAAAAAATACGAAGGAAAGGATTTAAAAGACAAACATAAAAGATGGCTTTTAAAGCTTCAAGAATTTGATTATGACATTCAGTATATAAAAGGAAAAGACAATAAAGTGGCAGATTTTTTGAGTAGGCAAGAAACAGCACCGCTTATAAATGAGAACAATAAAGATGAATCTAACCTAGAACTATCAGACACAATACATTCAGCAGATGAAAACGAACCAATCACTTTTAATATAAAAGATGAAATAGTAAACAAATTTAATACACAAATCATTGTAACTGTAATGTACTCTTCTTCGATTAAATAGCCTCCCGTCTGAGACTCAACACTATATGTCAAAACCCAAACGAGCTCTGAGGATGCAATATTTTTTCCTATACCTCCTCTAACCGCTCTGACGATCAGTAGCTAACACAGCGGGGCGGGACCCATTAATTTCTAGCTCTTACGGGATGGGGTGGGTTGTTGCTGCTGCTACTGTTCGGAGTTACAAAACAGGTTTATTTTAGAGTCCCTACTGAATCTAACTAGCTTTTGAGCCGATACTCAAAAAAAACATTCATCCAACGATCGACGATACGACGCGAAGGCGGTAAATAACATTTCCAAAACAACAAAACAAAACAAACAAGGTTGTTGGTCCAAAAGTTCCGATACCAAGAATCGCGGTGGAGTCTGAGCTGACATTCGACCCACCCGTTCTGTACCCTCCCTACCATGGTCCTTTATTAACTGGATTGTGCACGGACCCCATATTTAAATTACACAATCGTGCTAAGTCCTCATGCCTCCGGAAAAGATTTAATTAATTACTCCATCATATTTTCTTTCAAATTCATTCAGAATATAGTTTATATTTCAAAGGTTGCTTCATGCTGTTCTTAGATATAATTATTTTTAACCTACTTACTATAACTATTTTTATTTATGATCATTAATTACTAAGCATTTTTTTTTTTTTATTTGTTTGTTTACTTATCCATTTTATTTTTGTTAGCCTAGTTGTTAAATTAAAATTTTTATCTATTTATTAAATTCCTAAAATTTCATTGTTTTCTTCTTTTACTTTTATTACACTTAACTTTTATTTATTTATTATATTTTTTGTTCTGTCTAATATTTTATTTGTATATCTATCTTTAATTCATGTTTATAGTTTTAAAAAATAAGCATGCCCTATTTTCTGGCCTCCAGTGTATGACTGGCTTTACTATACTTTTATTATATTTGTCTTTTAACAACCGTACATGTGCATTTATAAATTTTTTCTTTTATTTCTGTATAATATTTGTCTCAAACAAAAGGCATGACCAATTTTATGGCCGCCAGTGTATCACTGGTTTCTTTTAGTTTTAATATGCGTGTGTTTTTATACTTTGATACCAAAGGTATCATAGTATATTGGGTTTGTGCAATGTCCGTCATGGTGTCCGTCCGTCTGTCCGTCTGTCCGTCCGTCCGTATGAACGCAACTTTTTTCGACACCCTTAAAGCTAGAGCCTTGAAACTTTGCAAATATCTTGGTACATGTCTTCGTCAGACAAAGTGTTAAATGTAGGGCTCTACGACCTCAGGGGGCCCGAGAAATCGATAACAAGTCGATACACCTCGATGTGCAAATCGATAAAATACGAATATATCCCACATTTTAGCAGCTAGAGTCACCAAATTTGATGGCAAGATAGCTGGTAACATTCCTCAAAAACCTGCATTAAAAGTTTGGATGCCACGCCCACCCATTTCGCCCCCAGCCCCCCTCCAATTATAAACAAAAATGCCTGTATCTTCTACAGTTTTGAAGCTATAGCCACCAAAATTGACATGAAGGTAGATACTGACATCTGACAAAGTTATGCATCAAAACATTGGATGCCACGCCCCCAAACAACGGGATATGCCCCACCGCCCTAAAAAAAACCGGAAGGCATGTAACTTCGCCAGTTTTTAAGCTAGTCACCAAATTTGGTATGAACATTGGTAGTGACATCCGTAGCAGGTGTACAATGTTTTGGATGCCACGCCCACTTATTCCGCCCACCGCTATATCTCTCTCAGTTTTTGAGCTAGGCTCTTCAAATTTGGTATGAACATTGTTAGTGGCATCCGTAACAGATCTGCATCAATGTTTTGGATGCCACGCCCACTTATACCGCCCACCTCTATATCTTTGTCAGTTTTTGAGCTAGAGTCTCCAATTTTATACCCAAAACCCTCATATATTACTATTTGCACTCAGAATCCTTAACACAGCTATGTGAACTGGTATCAAAGTATATCGCAGTCGGTTGCGTCCGACTGCAACGTTTTTACTTGTTTTCTTTTGATATAATTATACACACAATTACATTTCACTTGCTGAAAGAAAGATTTATATAAACATTCAAATATACAATAAAATCAATAAGCATTAGGTTTGATATATTCAATTTCATTATAATTGCATTGTTACTATATTATTTTGTTGTTTACCTTTGTCGCGAGAAACGTGACGTCATAAACAAAACGAAATAGGCAAAACGATCAGCCGCTTACGATAAGAACATCGTAAGTCTGCAGATCGGCATGGACCAGCGTGCGTTCGAACACCTGATAATACCCTAACCTCTAACGGGCGGGTAGTTACAATCGGACGGACTTTAATTTATGTTTATGTTTTTTCTCATCACTCACCACATTAATCCTCGTTGAAGGCCTTCACGATGATCTCCGTTTGAATTTTTATACTTTGATACCAAAGGTATCATAGTATATTGGGTTTGTGCAATGTCCGTCATGGTGTCTGTCCGTCCGTCCGTCCGTCCGTCCGTCCGTCTGTCCGTATGAACGCAACATTTTTCGACACCCTTTAAGCTAGAGCCTTGCAACTTTGCAAATATCTTGGTACAGGTCTTCGTCAGACAAAGTGTTAAATCTAGGGCTCTACGACCTCAGGGGGCCTGGGAAATCGATAACAAGTCGATACACCTCGAAGTGCAAATCGATAAAACACATATATATCCCACATTTTAGTAGATAGAGTCACCAAATTTGATGGCAAGATAGCTGGTGACATTCCTCAAAAAATTGCATCAAAAGTTTGGATGCCACGCCCAGCTTTTCCGCCTCCAGCCCCCATCAATTATAAACAAAAATGCCTGTATCTTCTACAGTTGTCAAGCTATTGCCACCAAAATTGACATGAAGGTAGATGTTGACATCTGACAAAGTTATGCATCAAAACATTGGATGCCACGCCCCCAAACAACGGGACATGCCCCACCGCCCTAAAAAAAAACGGAAGGCATGTATCTTTGTCAGTTTTTAAGCTAGAGTCAACAAATATGGTATGAACATTGGTAGTGACATACGTAACAGATCTGCATCAATGTTTTGGATGCCACGCCCACTTATACCGCCCACCTCTATATCTTTCTTAGTTTATGGGCTAGAGTCACCAAATTTGGAATGAACATTGGTTGTAACATCCGAAACAGGTGTGCATAAAATTGTTTATGCCACGCCCACTTATACCGCCCACCTCTATATCTTTGTCGGTTTTTGCGCTAGAGTCTTCAAACTTGGTAGGAGGATACAAAGTGCCATCCGCCACAGATAAATGTCATGCCTACCCCTTCTGCCTGATTTTTATACCCAAAGCCCTCATATATTACTATTTGCACTAGGAATCCTTAAAACAGCTATGTAAACTGGTATCAAAGTATATCGCAGTCGGTTGCGTCCGACTGCAACGTTTTTACTTGTTGTTGTTGGTGTTGTCTTAAAAGTTTTTTTTTTTCTGTATTTTCTTTTTTAATTTGTTGTAATTTGTGTGGGTATTTAGCTAGCACTTTTAAATGTTTTAAATTAGCACTATTTGGGGGTTTGTTTTTACACTTTCTTTTAGATATTTATAAAGTTTGATTGGCCTGCTCTGGCTTAATTTCTCTATCGCGTTGGCGCTCTGGCGAAAACCCGAGGTTGACAAACGCGAAGCTCCATCCAACTGTGCAAAGAGTCGGCTTACGCTTGCAGCTGCGTCTCTTATCTTTGGAGATGCTCCAGCCAGCTGAGCCTTCTCTGTACAAGATCCACTCCCAATCACGCTTCTTGCGTTTGGCTTTCTATTTTAAACAATTTTTATTAAATCCCCAGTGGATTTATAACCAGATGGCAATTATTTTTGCTGATTGAAAAAAATTGCAAATTTTCCTGCTAAGTGCGAAGAGATGCGTTCGTCTCAGCAGCCCAAAAATCAAGAGACGGAAGCTGCGCTGTCCATCTTCACCCATAACCTTTTTGAGCCGCTTAGATAGCAGCCGAAGGTTATGTGTGTTGCAATTTGCAACGATCGAATGTGGTTCGAGTCTTGACTAAGTAGATCTGACGCGCGATCATACAAAATTTGAAATTGGTTCATGTCTGGGGTATTTTTGAATGACAAAATTTTTTATTTGTTTTTTTATTTTTCTAAAGTTTTGTTTTTATTGGCACATTACAAACACAGATAATCTGGCGACTATCAGAAGACACGATTAGCTGGAATTCGCTATACCCTAATGTCTTTTGCATGAAACGTGCCTATCTCCTTACCCTGCAAGGTCTCTAGTAGATAAAAAGCGTTTCCCAGTTTCTTTTTAACCCGACATTTCGAAAATTGATTAGCTAATTTTTTATTGAAATTCTGCTTAAAGCTGCTTAAATGAAAATTTCTTTTAAACACCTCTTGTCCTTCCTTATACGATACTGGTTTTGATCTGAGATTATACTGTGTAGCATTTTTCTCATAAGCTTGTCTGCTGTTGTCTTTTATTGTCTCTCTAAGTAACAAGAGATTGTCATTTCCTTCTATTCGAGTTGATTCTTCTAACATAGACAACTTTTTCAACAAATGATAGTCCGAACCATGGTAAATCATATTAAAACCAAACAAGGCTTTATATGGTGAACAACCAATAGCTTGGTGTACCGCAGTGCGCAATGCTGACGAGATACTAGTTAAATTTTTATCCCACTCAGTTTGGTCGGTTTGAAGATTTGCCCGTACAGCTGCCAACAACGAACGATTTACCCTCTCAGCTGCGTTACTCTGAGGTGAATAAACTGCTGTGCAAAGGTGACGAATGCCATATTTGGTCAACATGGCCTCAAACTCGCTTGATTTAAATTGCGACCCGTTATCACTAACTATGATCTCTGGCACTCCGAATTCCGCAAATATCTTCTCATTCAAGAATGTATTTATTGCGACTGTAGAAAATTTCCTCATGGGGCAGAGCCAATGATATCGACTAAAATGATCTAGCACGATTAATAGCCCTATATGCCCCTTCTTACTCCGAGGATATGGGCCAAGTAAGTCAACATACAATCTTTGAAAAGGCCTCAACGACACACTTTGTTCCCCCATAGGTGGTCGAAGTGTCATGTTTGGGGCTTTTGTCTCCTTACAAATGTCACATGAACGTATATAGTCGCGAACTTGTTTAGATAAGCCGGGCCAATACAAGTTTCGTCTTAACCGTTCAATCGTTTTATGCATTCCTCCATGCGCCGACACTATACTGTTGTGCGCCTGGAAAATAGCAGCGTTTCTAAGACTTTCTGGCACCCATAGTTTCCAACTATCTGCTTCTTGGGCTGCATTTCCCGATGGGTGCTCTGTTCGAATATAAACATATTTTCCATGCACTCTTAAGTCTGGAAATTTGTCTACATTGCTTTCAACCCTTCCCTTTAAATCCAGATAATCCGCTTCGAGAAAAGCTGGGGACTCCAAATCAATAATGGGCCCTATCACTTCAATACTATCTATCTCGTTTTCCGGCAATCGTGACAAAGCGTCTGGTACAAGATGATCTTTGCCTTTTCTATGGGAAATTGAGAACTTAAAAGCTTGTAAGCGAAAAATCCAACGAGCTAACCTTCCGGAAACGTTTTGCTGTCTCATCAGCCATACTAGGCTTGAATGATCCGTAACAACTTCAAATTCCTGCAATTCGAGATAGCAACGAAATTTTTCAATGGACAATATGACAGCTAAACATTCGCGTTCCGTTACGCTGTAATTTCTTTGCGATTTTGACAGCTTCTTAGACATAAATGCCACAGGACGCTCATCTCCTTCCTCAGATAACTGGACTAACACGGACCCAATACCGTAATCACTGGCATCACAGTGCAGATAAAACTTGCGAGTGAAGTCAGGATTCTGAAGTACCGGAGCTGTCGTTAACAAAATCTTCATTTTCTCTAGTGCTTCTTGAGCTTCGGTTGACCAGCTGAAACACTTCTTGGTCGCAAGAACCTCAGTTATTGGAAATGTGACCTCGGCAAAATTTTGAATAAAGCGGCGGTACCAACCGCATACACCTAAAAAGCCTCGAACCTGTTTTATGTTGCGTGGTGCTGGCCAATTCAAAACACACTCAACTTTTGCCGGATCAGTCGCAATTCCTCCACTACCTATTACATATCCTAAATAATTGACTTTTTTGACACAAAATTGGCTCTTGCTAATGTTTAATGTCAGATTTGCTTTCCGAAATTGATCTGCGATTCGTATAAGAACATTTAGATGCGATGGAAAGTCTTCGGAGACGATACATAAATCGTCTAAGTATCCAAATACGCAATGGCGCAAATCGGGTGGGATCAAGTCGTCCATAAGGCGACACATAGTGGAAGGCACATTGCATAAACCGAAAGGCATGACTTTAAATTGGTACAATGATCTGCCTGGCACTGTGAAAGCTGTCAATGGTTTGGCTTCATCCGTCAACTCAATCTGCCAGTAAGCATCTTTTAAATCCAATTTGGATATTATATTGGCTTTTGGCAGACGAGCGAAGATGCCATCGATGCTTTGCAACGGATACGCATCCTTTTTGGTAGCATTATTCAGTTTTCTTGCATCCAAACATAAACGCACTTTATTGGGCTTGACTACCAACCGTATTGGTGAACTCCAAGCGCTTTGTGATGGTTCAATAACCCCTAACTGTAACATCCTATCAATTTCCGCGTACATTAAGTTCTCTACCGCTGGACTGACAGGATAATGTCTCTGCTTAACCGGAGTGGCGTTGCCAATATCAATGTGATGTTTAATCAAAGCTGTCCTACCCAAACCTTGCTTACTAAAATTAGGAAACAATTCCTTAACGCTTTCCAATTGCCTTATTTGAACTTCCGTCAACGGATATTGATTCTCTACACAATCTATGTCTTTATTTTCCGTAACACAACTTATTATACCAGGTGCTAATTGAAAAATTCGCCAAAAATCAATACCCAATATTAATTTTTGCGCAATTGACGGTATAATATGCAATTCAATATCTTTTTCCCTTTCTTGATATTTTATTTTTACTTTTAGAATACCTTTTACTTGATGGGCTTGTGCATCTTCTGTTTTAACCAGAGAAGCAATTGGCTTAAACTGTGGATGCGAACTAAAATCCACTTGCGCTAACTCTGCTCCAATGCAACTAATGTTTGCTCCTGAGTCAAGCAACCCAAATTCTGTAAAATTTAAAAATGACACACTAGCATAACTACGCCTATCTAGCTTATCTTGTATAATTGTTGCAACTATCTTTTGTTGTTTCTCTCTAACTTCCTTAAAATATTTCCTCATTCGAAGTGTGTTTCTTCGGGAAGGATATTTTTCTCCAAAAATTCTTTCTCTTATAATATAATAATTCCTCAACCTTTCTGCATAGGGTCAAAATCTATCTATCTTATTTGAACTACCATTTTCTGTTACAGGGCCCTTTAATGTGATACATGTACTAGTATTCACTATAACTTCTGGATCTATTTTAAGAAGCTGCCCCTCCTGTGATAGCTTTTCAGTTAGTTTGGGGTCATCCTTGGCTTGTTGGATGCCCCACCTTGACGGTTTTCCGCCCTGCTCTTACATTTCAGACAATTAGGTTTGTACACTTGAGGATCACCACATCCGTAACAAAAAACACGCCTGTCTGCTAAACAATCTTGCCACATGTGGCCTAACGCATCGCAATTCCAACATTTCATGTTGGCTGCTGACATACGTTGAACTGCTGCAATTACATCCTCTGGCTCGGTTTTACCTTGGTCTTCGCTGAGCTCTTCATCTACGGCATATACACGATAGGGTGCTGACTCTCTGGGTTTGACATTAGTTGTTCGTGAGCGATTAATGTCTTTAACAAAGTTTTCTCGCTTTTGAACCAATCGTCTTAGTTGTCCAATCGAATGAACTTCCTCAAACAACAATCTATCTTTAATGTCGATTAGCAGATTGGCCTGCACTAACTCTACCAACTCATGCTCATCGAATTGAATCGACAGTCTATCCATAAGCTTGCAAATAGCTTCATAAAAAGTGTCAAAGGACTCTCCCTGTTTCTGCTTATGAGCTCGGATTTGTTCGCGCAACTCATTAACGGAACGACTATCTTTATATTGCGACCTCAACGCCTCACAAAACTGGGACCACGTAAAACTTTCCACTCGCTTGTGGTATCTCCAAAACCAATAGCTGGCTTTTCCCACCAAAAGCTGATGAACATTTCGACTCACCGCCTCGGTATCATTATCAAGGTGCTCTCTGGTCAAAACTTTAACTCCGTACAAAAATTCTTCAACCGCTAAGCCTTCTGGAGTTCCGTCGAACTTCACGCCCCATTTTTGTACTATAAATGCGACTTTGATCGCACTAAAAGTTGTCATTGGTTGTGATCTTACACTGTGCGACATAGAACGAGATTCTGGCTCTATCGGTGAAACTTGCGCTTGTGCTGGCGATTGATTATTGGATATGTGAAGAGAGGACAATACTCTTTCGACAGTTTCGCTGACGAGATACGCCAAATCGACCTGTGGATCAGAGTGCACCTGCCGACTGGTTTCACGTCTAGACTGTCGCCGGGGTCTACCTCGTCGTTGTGAGATTTTTTTCGAATTTTTATTTAGCTCCACTTGAGTGACCTGCCTTTCTCCTACTGGCATGCTACACGCTTGATCCTGCACACCTCCCTGTGCATTGGTTTGTCTATCTTCATCCAAGTTTAACCGCCTAGCCACCGCACGCGTTCTATGATAAACTGGCTGGTCATTAGAGGGCTTTCTAGCTTCTTGGCTAGGAGTACAATTTCCTACCACAATTTTAAAATCTTTTGGATGAATTAATTTAAAACAAGTTGGACACGTCTTATCTAACTCTATCCGTGCTTCAATACAGTGTTTGTGAAAGATATGCTGACATTTTGTAACCGTACATGGCTGTGTATCTGCCATGGATTCGCCACAAACTAAACAAACATCTTTTTCCGCAACTTCCTCTGCATATGCAGAAGAATTTTTCTTTCCACCGCTACGCTCTACTGGCATTTTAAAATATTTTTATATTTTTTTTACTTTTTCTTTTCTATATTTTCCGTTTGGCATTTATTGGGGACTTCACACAATTGTGCAAGTTTATTCTTCTATCAAAACTTTGGACTTTGTATTTAACTGGGCTATTGTAATTACTTCTGGACTTCCGATGTAGATTTAAGACATGCAATTCGTTAACCTGGCTTTAACGGACCCAAGGACACTCGCGCATCCATTGCGTATTCCAGTAAAAGCAAGCTTCCAAACTGTTCCTTCTCTTGTCTACACCTTTATGAAATCCTAGTTGAACGAAATCCAGTTTTATCTCTTCCGTTATAGTAACGCAAAGTCTAACCGCATATGCTGATCCACGGTCGAAGCAATCAAAAACTCAATCGCTCGAATTCCAGTGGGGTATACTTAGTATTACCTCCAACGAACTACATCTTTCAAAACTCAACTAAATCTCCTTCGAAAACAAACGAGCTAACTAAAATGAATTGTGTCGGTCACGACCGAAATTACGCATGAACTAATAAACTCTATTAACGTTTACATATTGTAGCCTCTGCATAAATAGATGTACTGTGATCAACTTTATCTAGTTTAAATTAAATAAATGAAAGTTGTTTCTGGTTGTCTTTATTCAACACACGCTAAATAAAACAAATTCCTGAATCCAGCTTTCAATTACTAAACTACAACTTTACTTTCCTTCACAAATTCATTTTGTGAGCCTCGCTAAACTATTTTACACCTGACTTCCTTGTTCTAAGTACTGCGCTGTTATATTCAAAACAATGCCAATACTAATATGGATTGTCTACGTACAGCTTCTCAAATGCAACTTTGTCTAACGAGCCACACGTGTTGGGCGCCAAAAACTGTAATGTACTCTCCTTCGATTAAATAGCCTCCCGTCTGAGACTCAACACTATATGTCAAAACCCAAACGAGCTCTGAGGATGCAATATTTTTTCCTATACCTCCTCTAACCGCTCTGACGATCAGTAGCTAACACAGCGGGGCGGGACCCATTAATTTCTAGCTCTTACGGGATGGGGTGGGTTGTTGCTGCTGCTACTGTTCGGAGTTACAAAACAGGTTTATTTTAGAGTCCCTACTGAATCTAACTAGCTTTTGAGCCGATACTCAAAAAAAACATTCATCCAACGATCGACGATACGACGCGAAGGCGGTAAATAACATTTCCAAAACAACAAAACAAAACAAACAAGGTTGTTGGTCCAAAAGTTCCGATACCAAGAATCGCGGTGGAGTCTGAGCTGACATTCGACCCACCCGTTCTGTACCCTCCCTACCATGGTCCTTTATTAACTGGATTGTGCACGGACCCCATATTTAAATTACACAATCGTGCTAAGTCCTCATGCCTCCGGAAAAGATTTAATTAATTACTCCATCATATTTTCTTTCAAATTCATTCAGAATATAGTTTATATTTCAAAGGTTGCTTCATGCTGTTCTTAGATATAATTATTTTTAACCTACTTACTATAACTATTTTTATTTATGATCATTAATTACTAAGCATTTTTTTTTTATTTGTTTGTTTACTTATCCATTTTATTTTTGTTAGCCTAGTTGTTAAATTAAAATTTTTATCTATTTATTAAATTCCTAAAATTTCATTGTTTTCTTCTTTTACTTTTATTACACTTAACTTTTATTTATTTATTATATTTTTTGTTCTGTCTAATATTTTATTTGTATATCTATCTTTAATTCATGTTTATAGTTTTAAAAAATAAGCATGCCCTATTTTCTGGCCTCCAGTGTATGACTGGCTTTACTATACTTTTATTATATTTGTCTTTTAACAACCGTACATGTGCATTTATAAATTTTTTCTTTTATTTCTGTATAATATTTGTCTCAAACAAAAGGCATGACCAATTTTATGGCCGCCAGTGTATCACTGGTTTCTTTTAGTTTTAATATGCGTGTGTTTTTTTCTTTTGATATAATTATACACACAATTACATTTCACTTGCTGAAAGAAAGATTTATATAAACATTCAAATATACAATAAAATCAATAAGCATTAGGTTTGATATATTCAATTTCATTATAATTGCATTGTTACTATATTATTTTGTTGTTTACCTTTGTCGCGAGAAACGTGACGTCATAAACAAAACGAAATAGGCAAAACGATCAGCCGCTTACGATAAGAACATCGTAAGTCTGCAGATCGGCATGGACCAGCGTGCGTTCGAACACCTGATAATACCCTAACCTCTAACGGGCGGGTAGTTACAATCGGACGGACTTTAATTTATGTTTATGTTTTTTCTCATCACTCACCACATTAATCCTCGTTGAAGGCCTTCACGATGATCTCCGTTTGAATTTTTATTATTTGTTGATGGTTTGTTGGGGTTTGTAATTGTTTTAAGAATGTGTTTATATAAATTTTAAAGGGTATTCTACGGAACATCAAGCGCTATCTGCGCTGGCAGATGTTTTGTTCCACGCAAGTGCACATGTTATTGGTGATAACTTAAATCAAGGTCACATAACACACGCATGTATATACAAAAATGTGGACTTTATCTTATTTAGGCTATTTTAATTACACGCACAGGTTGTTATCTATTTGTATCTTTTACTTTGTTTAATTTAAGATAGACTAAGTTTATTTATTTTACTTTTAGAACTTTTTTTCTTAGCATTAATTCAACTTAACCGTATTTTTGTTGTTGGTGTTGTCTTAAAAGTTTTTTTTTTCTGTATTTCTCTTTTTTAATTTGTTGTAATTTGTGTGGGTATTTAGCTGGCACTTTTAAATGTTTTAAATTAGCACTATTTGGGGGTTTGTTTTTACACTTTCTTTTAGATATTTATAAAGTTTGATTGGCCTGCTCTGGCTCAATTTCTCTATCGCGTTGGCACTCTGGCGAAAACCCGAGGTTGACAAATGCGAAGCTCCATCCAACTGTGCAAAGAGTCGGCTTACGCTTGCAGCTGCGTCTCTTATCTTTGGAGATGCTCCAGCCAGCTGAGCCTTCTCTGTACAAGATCCACTCCCAATCACGCTAATTAAAGCAAACGCATGTATAATTAGAAAAATGAACATTTGGTAACAAATGTCAATAATAATTACCTTCTTGCGTTTGGCTTTCTATTTTAAACAATTTTTATTAAATCCCCAGTGGATTTATAACTAGATGGCAATTATTTTTGCCGATTGAAAAAAATTGCAAATTTTCCTTCTAAGTGCGAAGAGATGCGTTCGTCTCGGCTGCCCAAAAATCAAGAGACGGAAGCTGCGCTGTCCACCTTCACCCATAACCTTTTTGAGCCGCTTAGATAGCAGCCGAAGGTTATGTGTGTTGCAATTTGCAACGATCGAATGTGGTTCGAGTCTTGACTAAGTAGATCTGACGCGCGATCATACAAAATTTGAAATTGGTTCATGTCTGGGGTATTTTTGAATGACAAAATTTTTTATTTGTTTTTTTATTTTTCTAAAGTTTTGTTTTTATTGGCACATTACATAACATACTCAGCAAGAGACAGTATCATAAAGCAACAAGGAAAAAAAATTATAGAAATTAATCCAGCAGATGAAACACTCGAAATAGAACAAAAGTTAGAAAGCAATATAAGTAAATTCACAATCGGCATATATTCAGAAGTAACGGACTCAGTATACTACAAAATATAATGTATTTTAACAGACCTATTTAGAGACACAAAAAATATACAATTTATTAAATGCACAAAAAGAGCTATAGATATAGACAACGAAGAAGAACTTCATAAACAAATTGCATTTTATCATACAAAAGAGTCCCTACCTTTATACCCTAAAAGACAAAATTTATTTTCCAAAACTAAGAGACCACATTAATTTAGTATTATCAAATTGTAAAAAATGCAGAGCAGTAAAATACGACAGAAAAACAATTAAACCAAAGTTTAGCATAACTGAAACCCCACAAGAAAAGAATCAAATAATTCATGTAGTCATTTTCCATATAAAACACAGAACATTTGCAACAGTAATAGACAAACTAACAAAATTTGCAACGGCATATAATATCAAAGACAGAAATTGGAGAGCAAAATTACAAATTATAATAGATCAATTCACAAAGTTTGATAAACCAAAGAAAATTATTATGGACAATGAATTCAGAGCAGAACAAATAGTAAGTTTCTTAAACAAAGAGGAAGTAGAGTTACACTTAACAAAACCAAATTCACACACTTCAAATGCAGATATAGAAAGACTTCATTCAACTTTAATAGAAATTGTTAATAGTATAAACGAGGATATTTCAATAGAAACAAAAACTGAGATTTCCATAGGCGTATATAATAAAAGGTTTCACACTACAATTCAATGTTCACCCAATGAGACAAAGAATGTTAAGAATGCAAAAGAACTTCATGAAACAATAATAAAACATAAGAAAAAATTTAAACAATTTAAACGAAAAAAGGGAAGATTATGTAGAAAACAGAGAAGAAGGTCATATAATCTATATGGGTGGCTGCAATAACGCCCGCGGTAATAACGCCCGCGGGCGTTATTTCACTTAAAAAAGTGCAATAACGCCCGCGGGCGTTATTACAAAAAAAAAAATGAAATAAGGCCCATGAAAATTGTGAAATAAAGTCCGCGTATGTTATTACACAAAAAAAGTACAATAACGCCCGATAGTGTGATCTGCTCCGGAACATAGCAAACAGTGCCTTAGCAGTGGCGTGACCCACTGCTTTTACGGCGTTTAAAAGTTTTTACGGCATTTTAAACTTCCTAAAGCTGTTTGGTATGTTCCGGAGCAGATCACACTATCGGGCGTTATTGCACATGTTTTGTGAAATAATGCCCACGAAAATTGTGAAATAAGATTCACGGGCCTTATTTCATTTTTGTTTTTGTAATAACGCCAGCGGGCCTTACTGCATTTTTTTTGTGAAATAACGCCCGCGGGCGTTATTACCGCTTGCGTTATTGCAGCCTCCCAATCTATATATATAAAATAGTTTGTCCTGACTGACTGACTGATTGTTGAGAGGACCACAGCCTAAACGATAAGAGCTAGAAGGCTGAAATTTTCACAAAATATTCCATTCATTCAGAAAGTGAGCACTAAGAAAGGATTTTTATTTCGAGCTATTGCGGCCGAATTTACAAAAACAAAACACATGACCCATTCCACTTCTGCCGTCTGTACAAGCGATTGCCAGCGAGCTTACAAAAACAAAACACATGCGCTTAGTATGTGTCTCCGTTATTCTCTTTTCTTCTTTGTGCCTTTGACAATTGATTTACGACCCCAGTACCGTTTGTTGTTGTTGTAAGTGTTGTTGTTGGGCTCGCAATGCTTCTTTTTGTTGGTATCATTGATTTAAAACAAATCAATTAAAAACATAACTTGGTGCGCCTAAAAGAGTTTTGCACACCAGAATATGTTACGGGGGTGGTTTTCACCTACATACGTGCTAATTATCAAACAAAACTTAACACACAAACACAAAAAGCTATTGCCATTGTTGTTTTGATATAATTTTCGAGCTGACATTTGTAACTTTAGTTGGTGTTGCAAATGCAAATATGTACATACATACACATGTATGTACGTACATTTAACATTCGTTTGTACATCCATATATATAACAAAAATGCAAGTGCAAATATATATGTATATACAGTTCATTTGTATATATAACAAAAAATGCAAGTGCAAAAATATATGTATATACAGTTCAAAAACAAACGCACTAACAAATAGAAACTTAAGAAAATGTAATCTGCATACATACGTATGTTTATTTAATGCAAAAAAGTTGTATAGATATGTACATATGTACATACATTATATTTGTATTTGTTTTTTATAGCGAGCCCTTTGTGCGAAATTAATTAATCTTGAACATCTTTGTATAGTGGAGAGAATTTTAAATATTTTGCTAATATGTTGTTAAACATTTGGGGTATTCACCAGATCCGTTTCATCGTTTTGTGAGGAAGGCCAAATGATGCCCTCCCCCACATTTTTATATAGTTAAGAATATGAATGAGAATATGAATAGTTGAAGATTGCCAGGAAGGCCCTTTATTGTTTAATATTAATATAATAAGCTGTAAGAAATAATTGCTAAGATTTGTAATGTACGATACCACCCAATAGTATAATAGTCAATAAGCAACGTCGGTTTCAAAACAGAACGGCCATTAGAAGCAGAATGGCCAGATGATGCGAAAGCACTAAGCAGAGCTTTCGACCCTCAACACGCGATCCACCAAACTACAAAAGCTCGAGTGGATCGGCGAAGAAGGGCCGAGCGTGAGCCGCGAATATGCGGCGAGGACAGTCAAGTACGAGCATCGAAAGTGAGTGGAAGGGCCGAACAAAAGGCGGTAGAATTAAGCGTCAAGGTGTGGGCGCCGAAAGTGCGTGGAAATGTCGAACGCAACGCGATATAATCAACAGAGTCGAGTGTGAGAGCCGAAGGAAGAGAGAGACAAGAGTGACTGGAAGAGGAGCAGCGTGAGGTACAGCACCCAAGCCAAAACAAGTAAAAACGTTGCAGTCGGACGCAACCGACTGCGATATACTTTGATACCAGTTAACATAGCTGTTTTAAGGATTCCTAGTGCAAATAGTAATATATGAGGGCTTTGGGTATAAAAATCAGGCAGAAGGGGTAGGCATGACATTTATCTGTGGCGGATGGCAATTTCTATCCTCCTACCAAGTTTGAAGACTCTAGCGCAAAAACCGACAAAGATATAGAGGTGGGCGGTATAAGTGGGCGTGGCATAAACAATTTTATGCACACCTGTTTCGGATGTTACAACCAATGTTCATTCCAAATTTGGTGACTCTAGCCCATAAACTAAGAAAGATATAGAGGTGGGCGGTATAAGTGGGCGTGGCATCCAAAACATTGATGCAGATCTGTTACGGATGTCACTACCAATGCGTGAAAAAGAGAATTTTAAATATTTTGCTAATATGTTGTTAAACATTTGGGGTATTCACCAGATCCGTTTCATCGTTTTGTGAGGAAGGCCAAATGATGCCCTCCCCCACATTTTTATATAGTTAAGAATATGAATGAGAATATGAATAGTTGAAGATTGCCAGGAAGGCCCTTTATTGTTTAATATTAATATAATAAGCTGTAAGAAATAATTGCTAAGATTTGTAATGTACGATACCACCCAATAGTATAATAGTCAATAAGCAACGTCGGTTTCAAAACAGAACGGCCATTAGAAGCAGAATGGCCAGATGATGAGAAAGCACTAAGCAGAGCTTTCGACCCTCAACACGCGATCCACCAAACTACAAAAGCTCGAGTGGATCGGCGAAGAAGGGCCGAGCGTGAGCCGCGAATATGCGGCGAGGACAGTCAAGTACGAGCATCGAAAGTGAGTGGAAGGGCCGAACAAAAGGCGGTAGAATTAAGCGTCAAGGTGTGGGCGCCGAAAGTGCGTGGAAATGTCGAACGCAACGCGATATAATCAACAGAGTCGAGTGTGAGAGCCGAAGGAAGAGAGAGACAAGAGTGACTGGAAGAGGAGCAGCGTGAGGTACAGCACCCAAGCCAAAACAAGTAAAAACGTTGCAGTCGGACGCAACCGACTGCGATATACTTTGATACCAGTTAACATAGCTGTTTTAAGGATTCCTAGTGCAAATAGTAATATATGAGGGCTTTGGGTATAAAAATCAGGCAGAAGGGGTAGGCATGACATGTATCTGTGGCGGATGGCAATTTCTATCCTCCTACCAAGTTTGAAGACTCTAGCGCAAAAACCGACAAAGATATAGAGGTGGGCGGTATAAGTGGGCGTGGCATAAACAATTTTATGCACACCTGTTTCGGATGTTACAACCAATGTTCATTCCAAATTTGGTGACTCTAGCCCATAAACTAAGAAAGATATAGAGGTGGGCGGTATAAGTGGGCGTGGCATCCAAAACATTGATGCAGATCTGTTACGGATGTCACTACCAATGCGTGAAAAAGAGAATTTTAAATATTTTGCTAATATGTTGTTAAACATTTGGGGTATTCACCAGATCCGTTTCATCGTTTTGTGAGGAAGGCCAAATGATGCCCTCCCCCACATTTTTATATAGTTAAGAATATGAATGAGAATATGAATAGTTGAAGATTGCCAGGAAGGCCCTTTATTGTTTAATATTAATATAATAAGCTGTAAGAAATAATTGCTAAGATTTGTAATGTACGATACCACCCAATAGTATAATAGTCAATAAGCAACGTCGGTTTCAAAACAGAACGGCCATTAGAAGCAGAATGGCCAGATGATGCGAAAGCACTAAGCAGAGCTTTCGACCCTCAACACGCGATCCACCAAACTACAAAAGCTCGAGTGGATCGGCGAAGAAGGGCCGAGCGTGAGCCGCGAATATGCGGCGAGGACAGTCAAGTACGAGCATCGAAAGTGAGTGGAAGGGCCGAACAAAAGGCGGTAGAATTAAGCGTCAAGGTGTGGGCGCCGAAAGTGCGTGGAAATGTCGAACGCAACGCGATATAATCAACAGAGTCGAGTGTGAGAGCCGAAGGAAGAGAGAGACAAGAGTGACTGGAAGAGGAGCAGCGTGAGGTACAGCACCCAAGCCAAAACAAGTAAAAACGTTGCAGTCGGACGCAACCGACTGCGATATACTTTGATACCAGTTAACATAGCTGTTTTAAGGATTCCTAGTGCAAATAGTAATATATGAGGGCTTTGGGTATAAAAATCAGGCAGAAGGGGTAGGCATGACATTTATCTGTGGCGGATGGCAATTTCTATCCTCCTACCAAGTTTGAAGACTCTAGCGCAAAAACCGACAAAGATATAGAGGTGGGCGGTATAAGTGGGCGTGGCATAAACAATTTTATGCACACCTGTTTCGGATGTTACAACCAATGTTCATTCCAAATTTGGTGACTCTAGCCCATAAACTAAGAAAGATATAGAGGTGGGCGGTATAAGTGGGCGTGGCATCCAAAACATTGATGCAGATCTGTTACGGATGTCACTACCAATGTTCATACCAAATTTGGTGACTCTAGCTTAAAAACTGACAAAGATACATGCCTTCCGGTTTTTTTTAGGGCGGTGGGGCATGTCCCGTTGTTTGGGGGCGTGGCATCCAATGTTTTGATGCATAACTTTGTCAGATGTCATCATCTACCTTCATGTCAATTTTGGTGGCAATAGCTTGAAAACTGTAGAAGATACAGGCATTTTTGTTTATAATTGGAGGGGGCTGGAGGCAGAAAAGGTGGGCGTGGCATCCAAACTTTTGATGCAATTTTTTGGGGAATGTCATCAGCTATCTTGCCATCAAATTTGGTGACTCTAGCCTTAAAACTGGCAAAGATACGGACATTCCGGTTTTTTTTAGGGCGGTGGGGCGTGGCCGCTCGTTTGGGGGAGTGGCATCCAAAGTTTTGATGCATATCTGTGTCAGATGTTAGCATCTACCTTTATGCTAATTTGGATGGCTATAGCTTGAAAACTGTAGAAGATACAGGCATTTTTGTTTATAATTTGAGGGGGGCTGGGGGCGGAACAGGTGGGCGTGGCATCCAAACTTTTGATGCAATTTTTTGAAGAATGTCACCAGCTATCTTGCCATCAAATTTGGTGACTCTATCTACTAAAATGTGGGATATATATGTGTTTTATCGATTTGCACTTCGAGGTGTATCGACTTGTTATCGATTTCCCAGGCCCCCTGAGGTCGTAGAGCCCTAGATTTAACACTTTGTCTGACGAAGACATGTACCAAGATATTTGCAAAGTTGCAAGGCTCTAGCTTTAAGGGTGTCGATAAAAGTTGCGTTCATACGGACAGACGGACAGACACCATGACGGACATTGCACAAACCCAATATACTATGATACCTTTGGTATCAAAGTATAAAAAGAGGATTGATCGGAAGCAGGGAATAGGTGAAGGGCTAGAGTAAGCACGTGAGTAAGTCACCCACACCTTTATACTGGATTTAAACCGCCCCTCTTCATAAGACTAACGCGCATCGGGTATCGCGTTTTATGTGCATATGTACCGTAGTTGCACCACAGCTATTGTAAAAGTAGTCGAGGACATTAGGTTAAAAATGGACAATAGTGAAGTCACATTACTGACGCTTCTTGACTTTAGTAAAGCTTTTGACACAGTGAACCATGACATACTACTCACCAAGTTATGTAGAATGTACAATTTTAGTCCAACAGCCACCAAACTAATGTCCTCATACTTAAAGCAACGAAGCCAAGTGGTTGTTACGGCAAACAAAACATCGGACTTGCTCTTAGTGTCCCGCGGCATTCCGCAGGGATCAATATTAGGCCCACTTTTATTTACAATATATATTAATGACCTACCGTCCGTACTAACTACATGTAATGTTCATTTGTATGCTGATGATGTCCAACTGTATGTGAGTTCAAAACTTAGTCAAATAAGTAAGTGTATTGATATGTGTAATAATGATCTCCTGCATGTTAGTAAATGGGCCTGTGATAACGGTTTATGTATCAATCCGTCCAAGTCTAAGTGTCTTGTGATTTATAAAAAGAACCTAAATACAGATAATTTTCCTAGGCTTGGTGTCAATAACGTAGGAATTAACTTCGTGAACAAAGCAGATAATCTTGGCATTACATTTAACAAAACACTGTCGTGGAATGACCAAGTGAATAAAGCAGTAGGAAAAATGTACGGCGTACTAAGACAACTGTCAGCAACCAAACATTTTGTGCCAATGCAAACAAAAATGGTTATTGCAAAAGCAATGGTATTACCAATAATTTTCTATGGAATAGAAATTTTTGGTAATTGTGATGCTGTTAGCCAACGGAGACTAATTGTGGCCTTTAACGGTGTGGCCCGTTATGTGTATGGCCTGAAAAGGACGGACCACGTTACGGGTCATGCCCACAAACTGTTCGGCCTCAATTTTTCTTCGTTGGTCAAAGTTAAAATTCTGGTGTTCGTACACAAAATTATCTACACGCAAAAACCTGAGTATTTGTTTGAAAACATTAAATTTGCTTCCTCACAAAGAGTAAAAAATCTTGTTTGCCTAAGAACCCGGTTAGCTTGTTCAGAAAGACAGTTTTATATTAATGCTGTTCGACTGTGGAATAGTCTTCCACATGTGTTTAAGACCATAAGAGGCGCACACCTATTTAAAAATACAATCATATCACACTTTAAAACAAACTTAAATCCACTCTAATCTATACTATGCTATTGATGCAATTTAGCTTAATTTTTTCATGACACTATTTATAAGATCTTTGTTAATTTATAATGATATATATACATATACTCGTTTTTGAATTATTTTTGTTTTTTGTCATAGTGATTAATGCTTTAATTTATAGTAGTAATACTGTAGCATTAAGAATTTCTCATTAATAAAATTAAAAAAAATTAAAATTAAAAATAGAGAATAAAGCGAATGATAAGAATATAAAACGCGTGGCTATTCTGTTTAATATAGTTGTCTAATACCCTGTGATTCAAATCCGCAGAGGCACGTGTTCGATCGACGTTAAGGTGCAGTGGCGATTGAGGCGTCGACCCGATTAATACCCTCACCAGCTAATTTACCAAACGACACTTGTGAGGCTGGCCCGCGGTGGCGTGAAGTAAACTTAGCAATCAGCCTTGGCCAGACTGAGATCTGTACCTCGGCAAATCACTACTTTACAGTTTCATGTTTCATGCTTAAAACGCTTAGCTCGTGAACAGAATTAATCGTTTCATGACGTTTCATACTTGAAATGTCAGACGTTATTTGCTTACATTGGCAGTCAGCCGATTGAAGCAACAAGGGGAACAACGCGCAACTTCGGGGAGGCACATATATACCGACAATATGTATGTTGCCACCCTCGCAGTGCGTGCCGTCCTTGGAGCTTACAATTGGTAGTGCGACTATACTCTCCTCGTGAGGGCGGCTGGAAGCAGGCCCTTGGTACGGTCATGTCTCTGCCAAGGGTGCTGACGAATTGTAGTCGGGCGAGAGAAGAACACTCTATAAAATTACCCCAGTCCAAGGTGGAACAGCATTGTGCCGAGGGACTCGCGGCCGAGGGGTTGCTCGGTCTCTACTTTGCGAACTCTGGATACCTGCCGACCTCCAGTTTCAATCAGGCTTCCCGCGATACACGGGCTATGTCGCGGGTGACCGTCCTTCCCGTCTACTCGTGGGACTCAAAATGAATTCAAACTTATCTAATGTAAAATCAGTGTCCGAGGCACTCAAAACCTCGGTGGGAAATGACAATCCCTCTTCAGGTGGCAACACCCCAAACACGTCTGGCAAGCCAACAGACGCTCAGAAAGTAGCAACGGCCAATTCTACTTCAGGTGCGAGCACCTCTTCTTCAAAGTCTGGCAAGCCAGCCGGCACGCGAAAGGTTGCGAAAGGGGCAAGCTGGAGGCGACAAAGACAGTCGTCTTTCTACCCTGGGCGTCGTCCAGAAACGGCTCCTGGAGATCGGCCACCGCAACCTAAGGCTGCGGCACCGGTTCCCGGGTCCGCGACTGTGGCGACTGCCTCGGGGTCAGCCAATCCTCCAAATGGCAAGGCATCCTTCAAGGATCGGCAACGGGCTGCTGAAATTCTTCAGCAAGACCTTACGGCCCAACCAGCTTCCCCGGATGGTGCCCAGCTTGTGGAGTGGGAAAAAACCATCCTTCCGGATTTTAAGCCGGCTATTGCGTCCGTTTCTGGCAAAGCCAAGCAGAAACGGCAACGCTCCGCAGAAGAGACGGTTCCGCAAGCCAAGCGGATCCGGCCTCCCCCTCGTCCACAGCCACTCACCCGGTCCTTCGCCGAGGCCGCCAGGGAGAAGGTTCTTATTGGGGTCCTAGACAGGGGCCACAGTGAGTGCCATATCCCTCGGCATAGGTGGGGGGCCATTGAGTGCGAGCTTCAAAAGAAGCTTCTGGACTTAATGTTGAAGTCGGAAGGTCCACCGCCACGCTGCTCTGACGCCGGTTGGCATCAGGGTTGCATAAAAGCGATAGCTGGTGAAGATATGGCGTTTGCCGCCATACAAAAGAAAGCTGTCGCCATGCTGGGGGAGATCTACCCTGGCGCGAAATTAGAGGCGGTCGACTGGAAAGACATACCCAGTCGCCCCCGCGCCAGGGTCTGGGTCTCTGCTAAGCCTGAGGATCCCGAAAGGATTCTCAAGCTTTTCCAGCTTTGCAACCCTGCCCTGCCAACCAAAGACTGGAGTGTGGCCAAGTTGGAAGCGACGGAGGGGACCACAAGACAAGTTTTCCTGGTCATAAATGACGAGTCGGCCAAAGAGCTGGCCAAATCCAATGGTGCAGCCTACTACGGGTTCAAACCCGTAGTAATAAGGGTGTACCGGTCGGATGCGGCCAGTTCTTCAACCGACGAGGCGGAGCCGGCAGCAGAGGAGGCTGCCACCATCAATGCCGCAAACCATGGCACACCAGCCCAAGCCACGGGCGGGGATTCGGCACCCGTGAAAAGGGAGGTCGACATCCCTCCTGGGTACCATTCGGAGGGCTCCGTTCTGGCTAACCTGGCCAACAGAATCTGCCTCGACACTGATAGCGACGAAGAGGCAGAGCGTACAGTGGGGGAGAAATCTGAAGATGTCATTACGACTTCTGCAGATCAACCTCCACCACTGTAAGGCGGCTGCAGCCGCTCTTCTGCTTCGCATAGGCCAATGCAGAGCAGACATAGTCCTCATCCAGGAACCCTGGGTCTGTGGTGGCAGGGTTTCTGGTCTGGGGACGAGGGACTACAAGCTACTTGTAGCCCGCAATGAAGGTAAAGTTCGCACCTAAATTATGGCGAAAAAACACCTCGATATTTTTCTGCTCTCTAACTACAGAAATGGCGACAACACTGCTGCCTGCCTGGAGCTGAAGTCGGGCTGTGTCAAGCTAAGCTCAAGCTATATGGCACACGACCAACAAGGCCCCATACCACACACGCTCCTACGTAGCCTGATCGCCGACTGCGAGGCGACCCACACGGAGCTCATCATAGGATGCGATGCCAACGCACACCACCATTAGTGGGGCAGCACTGACATAAACGAACGGGGTGAGTCACTCTTTAACTATATCCTGTCCACTAACCTTAACATCTGCAATGTAGGTAACGACCCTATCTTTATTACCAGAAATAGGCAAGAAGTCTTAGACATGACGCTTGCTACGGCGTCCCTCCATCAAAGACTCATTAGGTGGAGGGTGCTTGATGAACACTCGTTCTCTGACCATAGGTATATAGATATAGCCTTCTCCCTTGACACACCAAAGCCAAAATGGTGCAGAAATTACAAACGTACAAACTGGACCGTTTTCAAAGCCCAAATTGGGAGACTAATTCCCGAACAGCCTCCTTTGGGACTCCCATCCCCCGAGCATACAGAGATGCTCACTCAGAAACTCACGGAGGCATGCATGTCCGCCCGCAACATGTCATGTCCCCTGAGTAAACCAAGAGGGAAAACAAAACCACCATGGTGGTCCCCGGAAATAGGTGAGCTTCGTAAGACATCACGTAAGCTCTTCATTTATGCAAAGCAAAGTGGAGACGACCAATCTTGGGATCTCTACAAAGCAAGCCTTGCAACTTTTAAAAAGACACTTAGACAGGCTAAACGCATTTCGTGGAAAAATTTCTGCTTCTCAATTGAATACACTACTGATGCCGCAAGGCTCAGAAAGGTTCTCTCCAGTACTCAGACAACCGTTGGGTTCCTTAAGAAACCAGACGACTCGTGGACAACGACCAGTTCGGAGTCTCTAGAACTTCTTATGGAAACCCACTTTCCCGGTTGCTCAGTCGAGTCACCACTTGTCTTAGCCAGAGAATTTCAAGGGCACTTAGCAACCGATTTTCTCTCCAAAGACATCATCACATGGGCTATACGAAGTTTCTCGCCCTTCAAATCACCAGGACCTGACGGCATCATTCCAGCCCAACTGCAGCAAGCAGGGGCAACTGCCTTTAACTGGCTTCATAAAATCTTTAAAGATATCCTAGCGACAGGCCTGATTCCCAAGACATGGCTGGAATCCAAAGTCGTCTTCATTCCAAAAGCGGGTAAAGCCTCACATGCGACCCCGAAGGATTTCCGCCCCATTAGCCTGACATCCTTTCTACTTAAAACGCTAAAAAGAGTTTTGGGCTTCCACATCAGGAACTCGATCAAGACAGATCATTTCTCTCAAGCACAACATGCTTACCAGAAAGGTAAATCAACTGAGACAGCGCTTTACGCTGTTGTCTCTACAGTTGAAAAGGCTCTCTACCAAAGAGAGTACTGTCTCATAGCCTTCCTAGACATAGAGGGCGCTTTTAATAACGTTGTACCAGAGGCGATCACCGAGGCGCTATCGAATTTGGGGGTCAAGCATCGCATCGTGGATCTGATTGATCAACTTCTCAAACGAAGAATCGTCAGAGCCACTTTGGGGTCCTCGACTATCTCCAGGTTCGTAAGTAGAGGCACCCCACAAGGAGGTGTCCTCTCCCCTCTCCAATGGAATGTGGCAGTCAACAGTCTGCTGCGCTCCATGGAGGGAAGGGGCGGCAAGGTGATCGCCTACGCAGACGATGTCGCTATTGCTTTCTCGGGAAAATACCCCCAAACACTGTGCGAGTGTGTGACCACAGCACTTCGAACCCTGTCCACCTGGACCACGTCAAAGGGTCTCGGACTAAACCCAGCTAAAACTGATTTAGTCCTATTCACTAGGAAATATAAGATTCCACCACTCAAACCTCCAACACTAAACGGAGTGGAACTTGCTTTTAGCAAATCGGCCAAATACTTAGGGCTCACTTCAGATAGTAAACTAGACTGGAATCTCAACACACAGGAACGTGTTAAGAAAGCCTGGGTCGCTCTATATACCTGCAAAAAGTCTATTGGACTGAAATGGGGAATGGCACCCCGCATATCGCTGTGACTGTACACAGCTATCGTAAGGCCTATCCTGCTGTACGGAGTATCAGTATGGTGGCCAGCACTGTCAAAGAAAACAACAGTCCATAAGCTCGGCAAAGTGCAGCGCGCCGCAGGACTGACAACAACAGGAGCTCTCAGAACGACCCCAACTGAGACTCTAGACAACATTCTACACCTTCTACCAATCGACCAAATGGGGAAGTTAGTAGCAACTCTCTCTGCCCTACGAATGAGGGAAACAAAACAGTGGCCCGAAATGACCTACGGTTACTCCAATATCCTTGTGGGAAACCAACTTATCCCCTCAAACACGGACTACTGCTGTCCTCAGGAATTCCCTAGAACTACTTTTAAAGTAATTATCACCCCAAGGGAAAACTGGTGCTTAGGCACTCCAGGGCCGACAAACTCTATCAGAATTTTCACGGATGGCTCTAAGCTAGACGACCGAGTTGGGGGAGGCGTCTTTTGCGAAGAGCTATCCATTAGTAAATCTTTTAGCCTCCCTGATCATTGTAGTGTCTTCCAAGCCGAAATTACTGCAATACAGGAGGCACTTCTATGCCTCGCTGAAAAAGAGTGCTCAGCAGAAAACATATGCATCTTCTCTGATAGCCAGGCGGCTATCAAAGCCCTACATTCGATATCATCAAACTCGATATCCGTCACAAACTGCCGCAAATCTCTTCAAGAGATGGCTGAGCAGTTCGAGCTTTACCTAATTTGGGTGCCCGGACATGAGGGCATCGTGGGCAATTGTAAGGCGGACGAGCTGGCAAGGCATGGAACTACTTTGCCTCTCCTCACAGACATGGAGGGCATGGGTATTCCCATGGCCAGCTGCAAGCTAAGAGTTCTTTCACATTTTGAACTTGAAGCTAATAAAAGGTGGCAACTCAATAATGCAACGGCTAGGATTGCTAGGCAAACCTGGCCAACGCGCTGTAGAAAGCGTTCTTCTGGCCTAATCAACTTAAACAGATTAGGCTGTGCTGCTGTAATAAGGGCAATTACGGGACATTGGCTAGTAGGGACTCACGCAGCGAGACTTCTAGCCCCTTTCAATAATTTCTGCAGAAGCTGTCGAGACGAGGAGGAGGAGGAAACGGTTTCCCACCTTTTCTGCGAACGTCCGGCACTCTGCAAGACCAGAAATCGCCACCTCGGCTCCTTTTTCTTAACGGACCTCTCCCAACTAGCGGATATAAGCCCAAAAAATATCCTGTCTTTTATAAGAGCCTCGGACTGGGACCACGCCCTCGAAAGCGGTGTTACACACTCTGCGTCTGGGTAGACGGTTTTTTGGACGCAGTCCAAACGCGGCACCACAACGGGCCAACTCTGGCCTACGTGAGTGGGGGGTCTTTTCCTCTCACTACCGCTCTAACCTAAGACCTAAGACCTTTGCTTACATTTCTTTAACTTCAATTTTTGTGACTTATGCTGTTTAGTCGTTCTGAGTGAATTTATAGTAAAGTTACAATTTGACAGCAAAATCCCTGTTTTCAATTTTCAAAATTTGTCATTCATATGTGTTCACACTTTTTTGCACAAAATTATACCAACTAATACTGAAAGATACTGAGCATCGATAGCAAATACCGATTCAAATTCGTGCTCTTCCCATCTCTATTTTCATGAAACATGAATACCCCAATTTACTAATTTATTTTATATATATTGCTAAAATTTTGTAAAAACTATTGGCGCGGCACTTACTAGTAAAGTAGTAAAGTATATATATTCTCGATCAGCATCAACAGCCAAGTCGATCTAGCCATGTCTGTTTGTCCGTCCGTCTGTCTGTCCGTCTGTATGAACGCGTCAATCTCAGAGACAATAAGAGCTAGAAACTTAAGCTCTCCTGTACCATGAAAAAAGAAATTTTGCTAATTAACGATAACACTTCTTGTTCTCGATACACATATGTGATCGATAACAAAAAAATCTTGAATTTACAAATTGTGAAATGAGGTTACGAATTATGGATAAATTAATAAACAATTAAATAAATTTGATCAAAATCGAATTAGAAATACCAAAGATATCGCAGTTTGAAATTTGGCCATTATGGTCTATGGAAGAATACACACAAATGACTGTACGCGTTACGTATGGGGTTAAGGGTATGTCCTAGTCGGGATTTCGCGACTAGAGCTTTCTTACTTGATCTTCTTTTAAGAGCTTGCCAAAGGAGCTTTCTGCAAAAATACCGCCATTACTTTGGCTTCCATATGCTCCTATGTCCACCATAGAAAAACAATAATCAGCATTACAGATTGCTAAAAGAATAATGCTGTGTCTGCCTTTGTAATTGTAAAATTGCGATCGTGCTTTTGGCGGACATACAATTGAAACATGTTTCCCTTCAATTGCTCCAAGACAGTTTGGCATTCTCCATTTATGCTCATATCGCAGAGCGATTCGCTTCCATTCTTCGCAGTCGGGTTTTGCCAAATATGTGTCGTTTAGAGCAGTCCATATCACCTCACATGTTTCATTGACAATTTCACAAACGGATGAAACCGTTATTTTAAATTGCAATGAGTACATATAACGCGAACAGCCGTGGGCCAGAAATCTAGATAAAATTTGCATGCAAACTTTAAGATGTATCTTCTACAGTTTTGAAGCTATAGCCACCAATTTTTGTGGGAAGTTAGATGCTGACATCTGACACAGATGTGCATCACAATTTAGGATGCCACGCCCCCAAACAACGGGCCATGTCCCACCGCCCTAAAAAAAAACCGAAATGCATGTATCTTCGCCAGTTTTTAAGCTAGAGTCAAAAAATCTAAAGGGCATACTGTTAGTGACATCCATAACAGATCTGCATCAAAGTTTTGGATGCCACGCCCACTAATACCGCCCACCTCTATATCTTTCTCAGTTTTTGCGCTTGAGTTTCCATACTTGGTAGGGGGTTACAGGGTGCCATCCGCCACAGATATGCATCACAAATTTGGATGACACGCCCACCCCATCTGTCTGATATTTATACTCAGAACCCATATATATCAAAGTATATCGCAGTCGGATGCGTCCGACTGCAACGTTTTTACTTGTTTAAAATTGTACCAAATATAAGTTCTCTTACAAATATAACTTTTTCTGCTGCGATATAGAACTTTCAGATTGCACGAGTTGGGTGGAAAAGGTGGGCGTGGCGAATAAAACTTTGATGTAGATCGGTTACGGATGTCACTAACAATGTTTCTACCAAATTTGGTGACTCTAGCCCAAAAACTGAAAAAGATATAGAGTTTTTGATGCATATTTTTGTAAGACTTCAGCATCTACCTCCCATCAAATTTTGTGAGTATAGCTTGAAAACTGTGGGAAATACAGTCATTTTCGATTATAACTGAAGGGGGGCTGGGGCGGAAGAGGTGGGCGTGGCATCCAAACTTTTAATGTAGTTTTTTTGGGAATGCCATCGGCTATCTTGCCCCTTAATTTGGTGACTATAGCAAAGTTGCAAGGCTCTAGCTTTAAGGGTGTTGAAAAAAGTTGCGTTCAAACGGACCGGCGGACGGACGGACGGACAGACACCTTGACGGACATTGCATAAGCCCAATATAATATGATACCTTTGGTATCAAAATAATATGTCGCGTCTGATTCTTAACCTCAATGGTGGCGTGAAAAAGAGAATATTAAATATTTTGCTAATATGTTGTTAAACATTTGGGGTATTCACCAGATCCGTTTCATCGATTCATGTTTCATGCTTGAAACGCTTAGCTCGTGAACAGAATTAATCGTTTCATGACGTTTCATACTTGAAATGTCAGACGTTATTTGCTTACATTTCTTTAACTTCAATTTTTGTGACTTATGCTGTTTAGTCGTTCTGCGTGAATTTATAATAAAGTTACAATTTGACAGCAAAATCCTTGTTTTCAATTTTCAAAATTTGTCATTCATATGTGTTCACACTTTTTTGCACAAAATAACAACAAAAAACAAATATAAAAAAAATAATTTTTTGTTAAATATAAGATTTTTATACTTTGATACCAAAGGTATCATAGTATATTGGGTTTGTGCAATGTCCGTCATGGTGTCTGTCCGTCTGTCCGTATGAACGCAACTTTTTTCGACACCCTTAAAGCTAGAGCCTTGCAACTTTGCAAATATCTTGGTACATGTCTTCGTCAGACAAAGTGTTAAATCTAGGGCTCTACGACCTCAGGGGGCCTGGGAAATCGATAACAAGTCGATACACCTCGAAGTGCAAATCGATAAAACACATATATATCCCACATTTTTGTAGATAGAGTCACCAAATTTGATGGCAAGATAGCTGGTGACATTCTTCAAAAAATTGCATCAAAAGTTTGGATGCCACGCCCACCTGTTCCGCCCCCAGCCCCCTCAAATTATAAACAAAAATGCCTGTATCTTCTACAGTTTTCAAGCTATAGCCATCCAAATTAGCATAAAGGTAGATGCTAACATCTGACACAGATATGCATCAAAACTTTGGATGCCACGCCCCCAAACAACGGGACATGCCCCACCGCCCTAAAAAAAACCGGAAGGCATGTATCTTTGTCAGTTTTAAAGCTAGAGTCACCAAATTTGGTATGAACATTGGAAGTGACATCCGTAACAGGTGTACATAAATGTTTTGGATGCCACGCCCACTTATACCGCCCACCTCTATATCTTTCTTAGTTTTTGGGCTAGAGTCACCAAATTTGGAATGAACATTGGTTGTAACATCCGAAACAGGTGTGCATAAAATTGTTTATGCCACGCCCACTTATACTGCCCACCTCTATATCTTTGTCGGTTTTTGCGCTAGAGTCTTCAAACTTGGTAGGAGGATAGAAATTGCCATCCGCCACAGATAAATGTCATGCCTACCCCTTCCGCCTGATTTTTATACCCAAAGCCCTCATATATTACTATTTGCACTAGGAATCCTTAAAACAGCTATGTAAACTGGTATCAAAGTATATCGCAGTCGGTTGCGCCCGACTGCAACGTTTTTACTTGTTTATCTTTGACAGAGTTCAGCAATAGCTGTTCTGTTCACATATAATATATATATAATTAAATAGTTCGTAGCGTTATATCTTAAAAAAAATATTTTATTTGCTTAGAACTTTATTTTGAGAATAGTTGGGTTTTACAATGTGAGAGTAAATATAATTGAATGAGAAATCGTAGTTCAACATTCAAGCCCGAAACTAAAACTGATTTCTTAAATCTAGTGCCGTGCAAAGCAAACCTCGGTTTGAGTCTTTGAGTGGAGTCTTTTTTGAGAAAATGCTTATGATTGCAATCCCACGCTTGTGGTTGAGTGAGAGTCACTCCTAATCAATTATTTACGTTAGAAAATGCTCATACCGAAATATGCTTAGGTTTACGATCTCACGCTTATGGCGTGATTTTAGAGTTATGTTTATGTCTAGTGCGTTTGTGGCATTACGCATGATTTACAAATGTACTTAGGTTCTAGTTTTATGTCTGAACCGTTTCCTGTGTTAGGATTTAGGGTGTAATATGATCAGGGTGCGTGCTTAATGTGTAAGGGTGCGATCTTATGTGAAACATATTTGAGGTATCAATATGTGTGCATATTAGATATCTCACTCGCCCACACTTAGAAATTTGCGTCACGTTAATTTGTTCCTATTTTAGGATACAAGGCGGGTTGATCTTGTTCGACATTCGGTAATTCAAATTGGTCATTACTTATTTCCTGTTCTTTAGGTTTACTATATTTTACAATAAGTGTTTTAGGTAGGCTTTTGAACTTATAGATTAAGTATAATAGTATGCTTAATATCGTAATTGTTAATAATGTAAAGGTTACTGTTTGAAATGTATTATAATATTTTGTGTGTTGCAATATTAATTCTTTAGTTTGGATATAAGACAATGGTTCAAGTTTAGTTACGTTATTGCTTACATAGATATTTTGTGTGAAGTCTAATCCTGAATTGATTATTGAAATTTCATTTATTTGCAGTTCACAATTATAAATTTTTATAATATTATTTCCTTTAATTTTAATTACATTGTTCATACAATTTTGATTGATAATTGATTCAGGAAAATTCCAAGTTAATACAATGTTTGGTTCTACATAATTTGTTTGGAAATTCTTACTTGTTTTAGTGTATTTGCATTCTGTTTTTGTTTGTTTAACAATTCCTATTATACAATTATTCATTATTTGTTTTTTTGTAATTGTGCCATATACTTTATTACTATTTATAAAATATTTTTCTTGAATATTTTCTGTTAAAATATTATCATTCTCATCTGGGTAAGGTATTATTTCGAAAATAGGTGTTTTACTAATTGTTTGTGGAATATGTGATATTATGTAAATTTCTTTCGTATCAATTTTTAACCAAGTTGATGTTTTAATATTAAGAATTTTTTCTGGTGTAACATGCAATAAGTAATCGTGTTTGAGTAATTTAGGGTTGAAAATTCCTAATCTTGTTAGTTGCATTCCCATTTCTATGTCTTCTATATATTCGGTAAAGTGTTCTAAATTGAAAATTAGTAAATCGAATTTCTTGTGCTTTTCTTCTTTTGTTTTAAATGTATTCATGGTCTCAATTGCTTTGTTAATAGTTTCTATTACTTTGTTTAATTCATTGACTTGAACGCTATTTTCTGCTAAGTTACTTATTTTTTGTTCTAGTTCGTCTCTGTCATCTGTGTCTAATGTTCCGAATAAGTATTTGTATGTTTTGCCTACTAAGTTTATTAGTCCTCTCTTTTGTCTTTTAATAATAGTTATTCCATTCATTTCCCTGTTTAGTTTTTCAATCAGATAATTTATTTTAGTTGAATTTTCGTAATCTTTTGCTTGTATTAATAAGTTATTGTAGACCTTTTCTATTTTTGTTAAATTTACAGTTAGATAGTGGTATTCAAAATTTGTTGGTATATCCCATGTTCCTGTTTTAAATATGAGGTAGCCGTTGTTTGCTTTTATAGGGTTTATTTCGATACTTTGTCCGTTAATTGTTACTGTTAGCAAGGTTATTAATATTAGAATTCCCTTCATTAGTTGGTTCCCTGTAATTAATGTATTTACTTGTATTAGTTTTCCTTTTCTTCTTAAACTTTGATTTGTAATGGGTGACTTTTCTACCTCTATTTGTTTCTTCAAAATGTTTTTCATCTAATTGTTTCAAAGTACCTGTTTTTATACTTTGATACCAAAGGTATCATAGTATATTGGGTTTGTGCAATGTCCGTCATGGTGTCTGTCCGTCTGTCCGTATGAACGCAACTTTTTTCGACACCCTTAAAGCTAGAGCCTTGCAACTTTGCAAATATCTTGGTACATGTCTTCGTCAGACAAAGTGTTAAATCTAGGGCTCTACGACCTCAGGGGGCCTGGGAAATCGATAACAAGTCGATACACCTCGAAGTGCAAATCGATAAAACACATATATATCCCACATTTTTGTAGATAGAGTCACCAAATTTGATGGCAAGATAGCTGGTGACATTCTTCAAAAAATTGCATCAAAAGTTTGGATGCCACGCCCACCTGTTCCGCCCCCAGCCCCCCTCAAAATATAAACAAAAATGCCTGTATCTTCTACAGTTTTCAAGCTATAGCCATCCAAATTAGCATAAAGGTAGATGCTAACATCTGACACAGATATGCATCAAAACTTTGGATGCCACGCCCCCAAACAACGGGACATGCCCCACCGCCCTAAAAAAACCGGAAGGCATGTATCTTTGTCAGTTTTAAAGCTAGAGTCACCAAATTTGGTATGAACATTGGAAGTGACATCCGTAACAGGTGTACATAAATGTTTTGGATGCCACGCCCACTTATACCGCCCACCTCTATATCTTTCTTAGTTTTTGGGCTAGAGTCACCAAATTTGGAATGAACATTGGTTGTAACATCCGAAACAGGTGTGCATAAAATTGTTTATGCCACGCCCACTTATACTGCCCACCTCTATATCTTTGTCGGTTTTTGCGCTAGAGTCTTCAAACTTGGTAGGAGGATAGAAATTGCCATCCGCCACAGATAAATGTCATGCCTACCCCTTCCGCCTGATTTTTATACCCAAAGCCCTCATATATTACTATTTGCACTAGGAATTCTTAAAACAGCTATGTAAACTGGTATCAAAGTATATCGCAGTCGGTTGCGCCCGACTGCAACGTTTTTACTTGTTTATCTTTGACAGAGTTCAGCAATAGCTGTTCTGTTCACATATAATATATATATAATTAAATAGTTCGTAGCGTTATATCTTAAAAAAAAATATTTTATTTGCTTAGAACTTTATTTTGAGAATAGTTGGGTTTTACAATGTGAGAGTAAATATAATTGAATGAGAAATCGTAGTTCAACATTCAAGCCCGAAACTAAAACTGATTTCTTAAATCTAGTGCCGTGCAAAGCAAACCTCGGTTTGAGTCTTTGAGTGGAGTCTTTTTTGAGAAAATGCTTATGATTGCAATCCCACGCTTGTGGTTGAGTGAGAGTCACTCCTAATCAATTATTTACGTTAGAAAATGCTCATACCGAAATATGCTTAGGTTTACGATCTCACGCTTATGGCGTGATTTTAGAGTTATGTTTATGTCTAGTGCGTTTGTGGCATTACGCATGATTTACAAATGTACTTAGGTTCTAGTTTTATGTCTGAACCGTTTCCTGTGTTAGGATTTAGGGTGTAATATGATCAGGGTGCGTGCTTAATGTGTAAGGGTGCGATCTTATGTGAAACATATTTGAGGTATCAATATGTGTGCATATTAGATATCTCACTCGCCCACACTTAGAAATTTGCGTCACGTTAATTTGTTCCTATTTTAGGATACAAGGCGGGTTGATCTTGTTCGACATTCGGTAATTCAAATTGGTCATTACTTATTTCCTGTTCTTTAGGTTTACTATATTTTACAATAAGTGTTTTAGGTAGGCTTTTGAACTTATAGATTAAGTATAATAGTATGCTTAATATCGTAATTGTTAATAATGTAAAGGTTACTGTTTGAAATGTATTATAATATTTTGTGTGTTGCAATATTAATTCTTTAGTTTGGATATAAGACAATGGTTCAAGTTTAGTTACGTTATTGCTTACATAGATATTTTGTGTGAAGTCTAATCCTGAATTGATTATTGAAATTTCATTTATTTGCAGTTCACAATTATAAATTTTTATAATATTATTTCCTTTAATTTTAATTACATTGTTCATACAATTTTGATTGATAATTGATTCAGGAAAATTCCAAGTTAATACAATGTTTGGTTCTACATAATTTGTTTGGAAATTCTTACTTGTTTTAGTGTATTTGCATTCTGTTTTTGTTTGTTTAACAATTCCTATTATACAATTATTCATTATTTGTTTTTTTGTAATTGTGCCATATACTTTATTACTATTTATAAAATATTTTTCTTGAATATTTTCTGTTAAAATATTATCATTCTCATCTGGGTAAGGTATTATTTCGAAAATAGGTGTTTTACTAATTGTTTGTGGAATATGTGATATTATGTAAATTTCTTTCGTATCAATTTTTAACCAAGTTGATGTTTTAATATTAAGAATTTTTTCTGGTGTAACATGCAATAAGTAATCGTGTTTGAGTAATTTAGGGTTGAAAATTCCTAATCTTGTTAGTTGCATTCCCATTTCTATGTCTTCTATATATTCGGTAAAGTGTTCTAAATTGAAAATTAGTAAATCGAATTTCTTGTGCTTTTCTTCTTTTGTTTTAAATGTATTCATGGTCTCAATTGCTTTGTTAATAGTTTCTATTACTTTGTTTAATTCATTGACTTGAACGCTATTTTCTGCTAAGTTACTTATTTTTTGTTCTAGTTCGTCTCTGTCATCTGTGTCTAATGTTCCGAATAAGTATTTGTATGTTTTGCCTACTAAGTTTATTAGTCCTCTCTTTTGTCTTTTAATAATAGTTATTCCATTCATTTCCCTGTTTAGTTTTTCAATCAGATAATTTATTTTAGTTGAATTTTCGTAATCTTTTGCTTGTATTAATAAGTTATTGTAGACCTTTTCTATTTTTGTTAAATTTACAGTTAGATAGTGGTATTCAAAATTTGTTGGTATATCCCATGTTCCTGTTTTAAATATGAGGTAGCCGTTGTTTGCTTTTATAGGGTTTATTTCGATACTTTGTCCGTTAATTGTTACTGTTAGCAAGGTTATTAATATTAGAATTCCCTTCATTAGTTGGTTCCCTGTAATTAATGTATTTACTTGTATTAGTTTTCTTTTTCTTCTTAAACTTTGATTTGTAATGGGTGACTTTTCTACCTCTATTTGTTTCTTCAAAATGTTTTTCATCTAATTGTTTCAAAGTACCTGTTTTTATACTTTGATACCAAAGGTATCATAGTATATTGGGTTTGTGCAATGTCCGTCATGGTGTCTGTCCGTCTGTCCGTATGAACGCAACTTTTTTCGACACCCTTAAAGCTAGAGCCTTGCAACTTTGCAAATATCTTGGTACATGTCTTCGTCAGACAAAGTGTTAAATCTAGGGCTCTACGACCTCAGGGGGCCTGGGAAATCGATAACAAGTCGATACACCTCGAAGTGCAAATCGATAAAACACATATATATCCCACATTTTTGTAGATAGAGTCACCAAATTTGATGGCAAGATAGCTGGTGACATTCTTCAAAAAATTGCATCAAAAGTTTGGATGCCACGCCCACCTGTTCCGCCCCCAGCCCCCCCTCAAAATATAAACAAAAATGCCTGTATCTTCTACAGTTTTCAAGCTATAGCCATCCAAATTAGCATAAAGGTAGATGCTAACATCTGACACAGATATGCATCAAAACTTTGGATGCCACGCCCCCAAACAACGGGACATGCCCCACCGCCCTAAAAAAACCGGAAGGCATGTATCTTTGTCAGTTTTAAAGCTAGAGTCACCAAATTTGGTATGAACATTGGTAGTGACATCCGTAACAGGTGTACATAAATGTTTTGGATGCCACGCCCACTTATACCGCCCACCTCTATATCTTTCTTAGTTTTTGGGCTAGAGTCACCAAATTTGGAATGAACATTGGTTGTAACATCCGAAACAGGTGTGCATAAAATTGTTTATGCCACGCCCACTTATACTGCCCACCTCTATATCTTTGTCGGTTTTTGCGCTAGAGTCTTCAAACTTGGTAGGAGGATAGAAATTGCCATCCGCCACAGATAAATGTCATGCCTACCCCTTCCGCCTGATTTTTATACCCAAAGCCCTCATATATTACTATTTGCACTAGGAATCCTTAAAACAGCTATGTAAACTGGTATCAAAGTATATCGCAGTCGGTTGCGCCCGACTGCAACGTTTTTACTTGTTTTGAATGGGTTAGTTGTTTTTGATTTTACTAATGGTGACGCCCTAATCTTGTATCTATTTCATACTCTTCTCGTGTCTTGTTAAGTTTTTCAATTTGTCTCTTTTTATTTTCTTGTGTGTCATAGTTTGGTGTTCCTGCGTATAAGAATATGTCGGCTGGTGTTCTGTTCGTTGTCTTGTGTTTTGTTTTATGATTATATGTGTATAAAATAATTTCGAATTTTGTTTGTTTATTTTCTATGTTTGAGTCACTGTTAATGGTTCGAAGTTTTTCATTGATTGTTTTGTGAAATCTTTCTACATCTGCAATACCGTTCTTACTTGTAGTTATACTGATGTTTACTTTTTCTGATTTCAACCATTGTTGTAATGCTGCACATATGAATGCTGAATCTTTATCTGCTTTAATTTCGATTGGTTTACCCATTAAGTTGAAAATTTTTAAAATAGCACGTTTAGTTTCTAACCAATCTCTGCTGTTAACTTCTACTAATGTTGCAAATTTGGAATATATATCAATACATGATAAAAACTGTTTGTTATCTACTATGTAAAAATCCATTACGTATTTTTCTCTGATAAAGTTTGATTCTGGAGTTAACTCGAAACTTAATTTTGTGTTTCTATGTTCTGTCTTTGAAATGTTACATATTTGACATTCATTTATAATATTTTGAATTATATTTTGATAATCTGGGTAATAATAATTTTCTTTAAACCAATTTATTGTTTTTTCTATTCCTGGGTGTAATAATTCGTTATGATTTGTTAATATTATCTCTTTGAACTCGGCATATGTTTGTAAGTCTTGTAATTTTAAATTACTCTTCATTGCTTTTATTTTGGTTTCTGGATTGTTCTATGTAGGCGTTTTGAAAAATTGGAAAATCATTGTCGTTGTGGAAATATAAGACACTGTTTTTAGTACATAAATATTCTTTTATAATTTCTTTTGCTTTTTCAATAGTCATTTGTGTGTATGTGATTTTTATATTCTTCTTATGAAAGTAATTGGTTACTTCTGTCTTATTGTCCGAACCTTTGAATAATTCAATTTGTCTATTGTAATAATTTAATGGTCTTTCTGTAATCTGAATACAATTTTGATTGTCTTCTTGGGCACTATGTATAGTTGCACAAGTTGTCTCGTTCGACTCTTCTCCTAATAGATTTTCGTCAAGTTGTATACGTGACAATGCATCTGCTACGTGATTTTCTTTACCTGGTACATCCTTGATTGTGTAATCGAATTCATTTAACTTTATTTTCCAGCGTTGGAGTTTCATATTTGGTTCTTTTATATTATTTAACCATACTAATGGTTTATGATCACTTAAAATTTCAAATTGTCTGCCATATAAATAAGTTCTAAATGTTTTTGTTGCCCAAACTATTGCTAATAGTTCCTTTTCTATTGCTGAGTAATTTTCCTCATGTTTGTTTAGTGTTCTACTAGCGAAACACACTGGTTTATGATTTTGTGTCAATACTGCTCCTAATGCTACATTACTAGCATCTGTTGTAAGACAAAATGGTTTATTATAATCTGGATGGGTAAGGATTGGGTCTGAAGTTACAAGTAGTTTTAACTTTTCAAAAGCTGCAATATATGATTCCTCTTTTATGTCTATTTTTGCTCCTTTTTTTAGTTTTAATGTCATAGGCTTAACAACGTTTGCGAAATTTGGAATAAATTTTCTATAAAATCCACATAAACCTAAAAATTGTTTAATTTGTGTCGGAGTCTTAGGTATTGGGTAATTTCTAACTGCGATAATTTTATTCGGATTGGCTTTTATCCCTTCAGTAGTAACAATATGTCCTAGGAATTCTGTTTCCTTTTTTAGAAATTCACACATGTCTAATTGCAATTTTAAGTTGGCTTCCCTTAATCTTGTGAATACCTTAGTTAGTGATAAAATATGTTCTTCCAATGAAGTGGAGTAAATAATAATATCATCTAGATAGACCAAACAACCTTTGTAGATTAAATCTTCCAATAAGTTGTTCATGCAACGTTGAAAAGTTGCTGGTGCATTTTTTAGACCAAACGGCATACGAGTATATTCGTAATGCCCATGTTTAGTGGAAAACGCTGTCTTAGGTATGGATTTTGGATCCATTTGGATTTGGTGATAGCCTTTTGCTAGATCGAGAGTTGTGAAATATTGGCATCGGCCAAGCTTATCTAAAATTTCATCCATTATTGGAATGGGAAATCTATCACTGATTGTGGCTTCGTTTAAGTATCTGTAGTCTATTACTATTCTATATTTTTTCTTACCAGAGGCATCCATCTTTTTTGGAATTACCAAAACTGGCGAATTGTAAGGGGAATAAGATTTTCTTATAATACCCTGTTCTAACATTTCTTTGACTTGTTTGTCAATTTCTTCGTGCTGACTATGCGACAGTGCATACGGTCTCTTATAAATAGCATCTTGATGCCTTGTTATTATCGAGTGTTTTATGGTACTAGTGAAAGTCAAATTGTCGCCTTCGTGGTACTGAATATCTCGAAATTTATGTAATATTTTTGTAACTGCATTTTTCTCTTCCTCATTGAGATGATCTAACCGAAATTCGTTGGATTCTCTTAATTCTTCTTCTATTGCAAATGCTAAATGCAAATCTCTTTCAGAAGGTGGATCTAAACATTCTGGTTCTGTTTCTTCTTCTAAATTAATGTTGGTATCATATTTAAATACGAACCTATATTCTTCTAAAATTACTGCTCCTTCTTCATAATCAAGCTTGGCTTTGCAAGCTTCCAAATAGTTTCTTCCTATTAACATGTCATAATGATTTGAAAATTTGTGTAAATAAAATTTTTGTTTTGTCGGATTAAGTTTGCATGTGCCTACTGTTATACTTTCTGTTAATTCAATATTGCCGTTGATTGTGTGAACGTTTAAATGTTCTTTATCGATTTTAAAGTCTAAAAAGTTTTTATTCATAATATTAATAGAAGAACCTGTATCTATTACGCATCTAAGTGGTTTATCATTCATAATGATGATTATGAATGGGTTTTTGTTCTTCATTGTTCCGAGGCTTGTGCTTGAAAATTTTCGGATGTGTCCATTTTTGACACACCGCTGTTACTCTCTCTTTGCCTCTTTTGAGGTTGGTTGTTGAATGGGGGTGCTTGTGCATTATAGTTTCTATTTTGTGAATAGTTCATGGGGTTCTGTTGTCTACCTTGTTGGAGTTTGTAATGAAATTCGTTTAATTTTTGTCTGTCTTCCTGCTGGGTGTACTGTCTGTTAGTCTGGTTGTAGTGGTTATTTTGATTTCGATAAGGGGTGTTATTGTAATTGTTTTGATAGTTATGGTTATGTGATGCTTGGTTACTTGATACTTTCTACAATGATAGTTTTTTGTTGAATTATTATCTTTATTATCTTTGGGTTTTTCAACCACACTATTTTCATATAAACCTTCCCTTTGAGCTGCTACTTTTAACATATGGCTAGTTGTTATATCATACCTAGCTAAAATCATGAAAATTATATCTGGTATTTTTCTTTTTATGACATCTTTAATTGTGTTGTTCATAGCATTTGTGTAGACAATTGTGTTATTGACATTATTATCTAAGGCTAGCTTATTGGTAATTACATATGATTTTTGTTCTAACTCTTCTATAAACTTACGGAGATTTCCTTGATAGCTGGTGTTGTATAGTTGTCGTAGTAGTTCCTCCACTGGAGTCTGGGTGGTATATTCCTCGATGATTGCTCGCTTCAATTCGCCCCAATTATTGGCATGTGATAGTTGCGAGATCCTTTGGGCTTCTCCGATGACTTGCAGTTCTATAGCACCATATAGAATACTTTGCTGCCTTTGGTTTGTAGTTGGATATAATTGTAGTATGAATTCTGTCCTCCTGATGAAAGCGCTTAGCTCCTGTTTAATTCCTAAGAACTGGGGCACTTGTCGGATTTGCGACAATGCCTGGTTTAGTTCTGCGTCACTTAGTACGACTGCCATGTTAATTTATTATTATTATACTTTGATACCAAAGGTATCATAGTATATTGGGTTTGTGCAATGTCCGTCATGGTGTCTGTCCGTCTGTCCGTCCGTCCGTCTGTCCGTCCGTCCGTATGAACGCAACTTTTTTCGACACCCTTAAAGCTAGAGCCTTGCAACTTTGCAAATATCTTGGTACATGTCTTCGTCAGACAAAGTGTTAAATGTAGGGCTCTACGACCTCAGGGGGCCCGAAAAATCGATAACAAGTCGATACACCTCGATGTGCAAATCGATAAAACACAAATATATCCCACATTTTAGTAGCTAGAGTCACCAAATTTGATGGCAAGATAGCTGGTAACATTCCTCAAAAAACTGCATTAAAAGTTTGGATGCCACGCCCACCTATTTCGCCCCCAGCCCCCTCCAATTATAAACAAAAATGCCTGTATCTTCTACAGTTTTCAAGCTATAGCCACGAAAATTGACATGAAGGTAGATACTGACATCTGACAAAGTTATGCATCAAAACATTGGATGCCACGCCCCCAAACAACGGGATATGCCCCACCGCCCTAAAAAAACCGGAAGGCATGTATCTTCGCCAGTTTTTAAGCTAGAGTCACCAAATTTGGTATGAACATTGGTAGTGACATCCGTAGCAGGTGTACATCAATGTTTTGGATGCCACGCCCACTTATTCCGCCCACCGCTATATCTCTCTCAGTTTTTGAGCTAGGCTCTTTAAATTTGGTATGAACATTGTTAGTGGCATCCGTAACAGATCTGCATCAATGTTTTGGATGCCACGCCCACTTATACCGCCCACCTCTATATCTTTGTCAGTTTTTGAGCTAGAGTCTCCAATTTTATACCCAAAACCCTCATATATTACTATTTGCACTCAGAATCCTTAACACAGCTATGTGAACTGGTATCAAAGTATATCGCAGTCGGTTGCGTCCGACTGCAACGTTCTTACTTGTTTTCTTTTGGGTGGGTGCTGCAGTTTTTGCTTTCGGTGTTGACATACGAGCTGCTTCGACGAAGACTGACTCAAGTTTGTTTGCAATAGAATCAATATCAGCTTCCACTTTCAGATGCGGATTAAGTTCGATGTGTGAGCTAACATATTTCTTGTATCTTAGCCAGTTAGTTTTTTGTGAGGCGAGTGGTCAGATGATAACTCCGAAAGACACTCGGCGCTTATCAGGTTGCGCTGAATATTTTTGGAGACTGCAAAATCAATTAAGTCGGGCAGTTTCTAGTGGTCCGTGGGCCAGTATGTTGGTGTGCCAGGAGAGACGTGGCTGAGCCTCTTCTTTGGTTTTATAATTGCGTTGTACAGCTGCTTTCCTCTTGGAGTCACAAGACGAGATCCCCAGTGAGTGTGCTTGGCATTATAGTCCCCTGCTGCTATAAAGTGTTCTCCTAATGAGTTGAAAAATTCCATGAATTGGTCTTCAGATATGGAGTATCGCGGTGGGCAGTAGATGGCAGAAAGTGCAAGTTGGTTACCACTATCCAGATGTATTTTTAAGGATGTGGCCTGTAGATAGTTTTTAGCAAACTCTTTGTGGAAGTGGTGCTTCAGCCGGCTTCTTATCAAGATACCTGTCCCGCCGTGCGCCTTGCCATCGGGATGGTTGGTTCCGTAGAATGAGTATCCGGTTATGGTAAAATTATACTTATTTGTAAGGTGTGTTTCGGAAAGTAGCATAATGTCAATGTGGTTGTCGAGTAGAAATTGAGCTAATTCAAGTTTATGCTGTGAAACGCCATTGGCATTCCACGTTAATATACGTAGCGAGGCCATTGATTATTTCGATTGTAGTGATACAAGCAACTGTACCAAAGTATTTTGACTTTGTAGTAAATTTTGCATAGTTTCTTTCATAAATGACATGAACTGTGATAAACTCTGCTGCATATTACATATCATTGATTCAAAGTTGCTTAGTGGCGGTTCCTGCGGCTTGTTGTCTCGTTCGTCGTTGAGTTCTACATGTTTTGCTTGTGAGCCTGGATAAATAGCAGTAGGCATCAGTCCAGATCTTAAGGCGCTTGCATAGGTCGCTTTTTTATAACAGGTGCAGGACCAAAAGATGACCTGGCAGCAGTCGAAAAGAAGACGTCAGGGTTGGACTTCGATGGAATGTATGATGGCGGTGCGTTTTGAGAGCGTGCTGTGTTTACGCGATGATGGATGCGAGATTTAAGCTCCTTGTAAATTGGGCAGCCTCTGTAGTTAGCTTTGTGGTTGCCTCCGCAGTTGCTGCACTTTTTTTTGCTGGGGTCATCTTTGCTTGCTTGGCAGCTCGACGAGTCATGAAGATCGCCGCAAACCACACATACAGGGCGCAGCTTGCAGTAAGACCTTGTGTGACCATATTCTTGGCAATTCATGCATTGTACCGGGCCGTTACGTTTGTGTGGCTCTTCAACGGTGATTCTGCGGTGCAATAGGAACTGAAGCTTGTAAATGGGGTGCACCTCATTTTTTTTCATAATCAGAGCCTGAGGCTCAAGCTCAATTTTAAAGAGTGGTTGTGGCTGCCTGGTTTTGTTTTGAATATTTAGAACTGATTTAACGGAGAATCCTTTCTCATGTAGCGCTTGTTTGATTTCATCCGTCGTAACATCAGGCTCGATGCCTTTCAATACAACTTGCAGGCCCTTGCTGCTTTTAAGCTGGTACGTGTAAAAGTTTTTTTTGTTTTCTGTTAAGTAGGCCGTCAACTTTCTAAAACTGTCTTCAGTTTTTGTCTGCGCTTTAATCTCATGAATACTACCCCTCATTAGGGGGATGATGTGGAAATTGTCATTGCCAACGAGCTTTACAACATTGTTAACAAAAGCGCTAGAGCTTTTTTCACGTATAAATATCGGGGGAGGCTTTTGCTTTTTTTTTTTCAACATTATCTTTAGGGGGCAAATCATCAGCGTTATCTGCCAAAATTTCAAATCTATTGGTATTGTTTGGTGCTTCGCCTATATTAGCGCGAGTAATTTTTGGTTTGTTTGTAGCTTGGTGGGGGCTTAATTTACGCTTGATCTGTATGTAGCGATCCATACCTGTCTGTATAGCCGGCTTCTCATTTGCGTTGTCTGCGGATTGTTCTGCTGACGGCGCAGCAGTTGTTGCGTTTACTGAGCGGGCGGTCGGCACAGGTGCAGTTGTTGGTTCAGTGACAGTTACGTCACATGTCAGAAGAGACGGAGAGCATGATCGTACTCTTTCGCGTTCTACGTGCAAGAGTTCGTTGTTCGCGTTTGGAGTTATTGACCGCGCGCGGTCAGATTTCGTTGATAGTACGGACGGTGACGGGGAGCACGAATGTTTAGAGTCGCCCAGTGAGGGTAAGTCGCTCGCTCTCCATATCTTGGGAGACCACAGCGATGTACTTGTTGTTCCGTTGTACAGAGAGCCGGCGTTCGTCTTGCTTGCGCTGCGCCACAGCGCGAATGCTTTGTTGGCTCATTTTATTGAGCGGGGTTACGTTTATGGTTTTTTATTTCATTGATTTTACTTGTTAGTGATTGGTTTGAGTTTTAACTAAAAATGATTAGATATATGTATATATATGTAAATATATATATTTGTTTTTATAGATGTGTGCATTTTCACTGCACAAAGCGTCCTTCCGCGTTAATTTAAATTTTTTTATTTATTAATTTACTGTTTTAGCGTTTAAAGCCGGAGCACAAAGAAAACACGTCTGCATGCGACGAGTGTCACACACATGAATCGAAAATAATATAAAACAAGTTGAAATAGCAGACAAAGAATTAATCATAAATGAAATAGACTTAATAAAAGCAAAAAACAAATCAATAACCCAATGGACAATGAGGACAGAGATAACATTATAGAACACTTGGACATAATCGATCAGAACAACCACAATTTAATTCAAAATATGAACCAACAAATTTACATAAACACTCATTTTAATGACAGTATTAATAAAATAGCAGACACAATTTTACAAGACAGAAATTTAATATCAATATATTCAGCAAAAATTAATAAACAAAATAAAGACACAATAATGAAAGTATTATTTAATAATCAAATGCAAAAATTAAAAAATTTTGAAGAAAAAATAAATTACATTCAAGAGAAAATAGCTTCAGCCAAAAACAATATATTTTTACCAGAAATACTAACAAAAGAAGAAATTAATTAATTTGAAATAGATTTTTACAAAATTAAACTGATTAGAATTGGCATACTTCAGTACAAAAATAATGCGATTGTCATGGCAATCAAGCTACCAAAAACATTTTGCAAAATAGATATTAAGCTAATCAGTCCAATTCCAAATAAAAATTATATTCAAATCGACCAAGATAATTATATGATCACACAAAATAAAAATAAAACATCATATTCAACAACTAATCAAGCATTGAATAAATAGATGATGAAACACTTATCATAAGAAACGCAAAAAACTCAAAACTAATTCAAAATTGTGACAATAGAAACATAATTTTAAATGGAAACTACCTTTTACAGTTTGTTAATTGCGAAATTAAGGTATTTTCTGAAACTTTTTCAAACGAACAAATAGAATTCTATGATAGATTTTTCTATCCAACCAACTTATTAAATCAAACATACAAAAATAATATAAACTTTGAACATTTTACGATACAAAACTTTGAAAATTTAAAAGAAATAACCGAATTAAAATATCACAAAAAAATTGGTTATGGAATGGCAATAGCCCTCGCATTAATCATAGCACTAGCACTTTATATGTATACTAGTAAGGGACCCGCTTGCTTCGCTGCGCCAATAGTTTTTACAAAATTTTAGCAATATATATATAAAATAAATTGATGTTTGTGTTGATGTTTTGTTTGTTTTGAAACAACATATAAAATAAATTAGTTAATAATAATAACAACATATTAGCAAAGTATTTAATATTCTCTTTTTCACGCCACCATTGAGGTTAAGAATCAGACGCGTCATTACCAATAGTATCATATTATGTTGGGCTTATGCAATGTCCGTCAAGGTGTCTGTCCGTCCGCCCGTCCGTTTGGACGCAACTTTTTTCAACACCCTTAAATCTAGAGCTTTGCAACTTTGCAAATATCTTGGTACATACCTTCGTCAGCCAAAGTGTGAAATTTGGCTCTACGACCTCAGGGGCCTGGGAAATCGATAAAAATCGATACACCTCGATGTGCAAATCGTTAAAACGCATATATATCCCACATCTTAGCATATAGTCACCAAATTTGATAGGAAGATAGCTGGTGACATTCCTCAAAAACTGCATCGAAAGTTTGGATGCCACGCCCACCTCTTCCGCCCCCAGACCCCTTTCAGTTATAATCGAAAATGACTGTATTTTCCACAGTTTTAAAGCAATACTCACGAAATTTGATGGGAAGGTAGATCTTACAAAGATATGCATTAAAATTTTGGATGCCAAGCCCCACGTATACCGCCCACCTCCTAAAATCTGAAAACTCTATATCTTTTTTTAGTTTTTGGGCTAAGGTCACCAAATTTGCTAGAAACATTGTTAGTAACATCCGTAACCGATCCACATCAAAGTTGTATATGCCACGCCCACCTTTTCCACCCACCTCGTAAAATCTGAAATTTTTATATCTTTCCCAGCTTTTGCGCTAGAGTCACCAAATTTGGTAGAAACATTGTTAGTGACATCCGTAACAAATGTGCAATATTGGATCCCACGCCCACTTATACCGCCCACCTCAATATCTTTCTCATTTTTAGCGCTAGAGTCTCCAAACTTGATAGGGAGATAGAAGGTGCCATCCGCCACAGATGTGCATCACAAATTTGAATGTCACGCCTACCTCTTCTGCCTGCCCTTTTATACCCAAAACCCTCATACTTTACAAACTTATGTATGTGCTTTGCTTAATTGTTCGAAATTGTATATCAATAATGTTTGTGTGTTACGTTTTGTCTGAGTTAGATAAGCAGAAAGTAAGAAAACCTACCACTATACAAAGATGTTCAAGATTAATTATTATCGCGCAAAGGGCTCGATATAAAAAACAAATATAAATTGAATGTATGTACATATGTACATATCTATACAACTTTTTTGTATTAAATATACATACATATGTATGCAGATTACATTTTCTTGAGTTTCTATTTGTTAGTGCGTTTGTTTTTCCAAGGTACATACATATATTTGCACTTGCATGTTTTGTTATATATATGTATGTTAAATGTACGGAAATACATGTGTATGTATGTACATATGTACATGCGTGCATTTGCAACACCAACCAAAGTTACAAATGTCAGTTTGAAAATTATATCAAAACAACAATGGCAATAGGTATTTGTGTGTTAAGTTTTGTTTGATAGTTAGCAAGTATGTAGGTAAAACCACCCTCGTAACATATTCTGGTGTACAAAACCAAGTTATGTTTTAATTGATTTGTTTTAAATCAATGATACCAACAAAAAGAAGCATTGCGAGCCCAACAACAACACTTACAACAACAACAAACGCTAGTTGACTCGAAAATCAATTGTCAAAGGCACAAAGAAGAAAAGAGAATAACGGAGACACATACACAGCGCATGTGTTTTGTTTTTGTAAACTCGCTGGCGATCGCTTGTACAGACGGCAGAAGTGGAATGGGTCATGTGTTTTGTTTTTGTAAACTCGGCGGCAATAGCTTGTGCGCAGACGGCAGTTGTGGAATGGGTCATGTGTTTTGTTTTTGTAAACTCGTTCGGCGTTCAAACTCACAGCTTGTGCGACAATGAGGCGCCAGAGTGGTGGAATGAGGTAAAATGATAAACGCAGGACCTAGATTTGTATGGCAGGTACTCGAAGGAGTGGTCCAAATTAAAAATCCTTTCTTAGTGCTCACTTTCTACCTGAATGGAATATTTGGTGAAAATTTCAGCCTTCTAGCTCTTATCGTTTAGGCTGTGGGCCTCTCAACAATCAGTCAGTCAGTCAGTCAGGACAAACTATTTTATATATATAGATGTACATATGTACATGCGTGCATTTGCAACACCAACCAAAGTTACAAATGTCAGTTTGAAAATTATATCAAAACAACAATGGCAATAGGTATTTGTGTGTTAAGTTTTGTTTGATAGTTAGCAAGTATGTAGGTAAAACCACCCTCGTAACATATTCTGGTGTACAAAACCAAGTTATGTTTTAATTGATTTGTTTTAAATCAATGATACCAACAAAAAGAAGCATTGCGAGCCCAACAACAACAAACGCTACTTGGTTCGAAAATTAATTGTCAAAGGCACAAAGAAGAAAAGAGAATAACGGAGACACATACACAGCGCATGTGTTTTGTTTTTGTAAGCTCGCTGGCAATCGCTTATACAGACGGCAGAAGTGGAATGGGTCATGTGTTTTGTTTTTGTAAATTCGGCCGCAATAGCTTGTGCGCAGACTGCAGTAGTGGGATGGGTGATGTGTTTTGTTTTTGTAAACTCGGTGGCGATGAAACTCACCGCTTGTGTGACAATGAGGCGCGTGAGTGGTGGAATGAGGTAAAGTGATTAATGCAATAAATTGATTTTTATGGGAGGTACTCGAAGGAGTGGTCCAAATTAAAAATCCTTTCTTAGTGCTCACTTTCACCGAGAATGGAATATTTTGTAAAAATTTCAGCCTTCTAGCTCTTATCGTTTAGGCTGTGGGCCTCTCAACAATCAGTCAGTCAGGACAAACTATTTTATATATATAGATTATACTAACTTATGAGTAAATTTCTTACAAAATAAGTTTTTTTTCAACGTGTTACGGTAGGTGCTCACATCTTATAAAAAACCTACATGATTAACTTTATTAAAATTTGCACAGCCTAAACGAAAACAGCTAGAAGTATGAAATTGTTGTTTTTAAAAGATTTCATTTAGAGAGTAAGTGAAAATCTTTGAATGATTATTTTATATTTAAGAGCACTCCTTCGGGTACCTTGCGAACACCTTATTTTTCTTTTTATTTTTTGACTAGTAAGTGCCCCGCTTGCTTCGCTGCGCCAATAGTTTTTACAAAATTTTAGCAATATATATAAAATAAATAAATTAGTTAATGTTTACCAACATATTATCAAAGTATCAAAGTATTAAAGAGAATCAAACGCGTCATTTTACTTTGATACCCAAGGTATTATACATAACGGACAAGCTGCTTTAAAGTTAGCTTCGGGTTCGAATCTCGACACCAAACAGTTTGAGATCGTACCTAGCTTTGTTGTGCCACCAATCGGACTAGGGCTCGCGACATCGGCTAGCAAATAATCGGGAGTGGGGTTCTTTAATTAATTTGCACAACAAAACTTGCCTTCGATGCAGAAAAATATACATAAAGAAATTAATGAGTCCTGGGCTCTTATATGTCGGAATTTATTAATTTACAAAAAAATAATTATCATACCGGATTTACTGAATATATTCTATGGATCCATTATTACACCTGGATTAACCTACGAGATATTTAGCATAGCTTTGGCTCTTTACCCACCCTGCCTATGATTCTCCATGCCAATAATAATTTATCGGAAAATCCCTTAAGTTTTTTCTTACGACATACTGTATAACGGTTACATTACATCCAAGGAAAAATATTTATTTTAGTAATTCATATTTACACAAATTTTATTCATAATACAAATAAGGAAATAATAATTAACCAGCTAGTCATAGTTCTTATAGTTTCTCTTTAATGCGAAAACATTTTAAATATAATTTTAATAATTAAATTTTTTTTGTAAAAATAAAAAATTAAGCCTTTAAGGTTATTTTAATATAGGAATTGAATTTAAAAAAAATATTCATTTCACTGAGTCAATGCTCATGTTTTCATAATCTTTTTGCGTAACTTAATTGCATAATAATATCAACAAATGTTGTTGCTTAATATTTTTATTCGCAGACTTGGGAAATTCTTTTGAATAAAAGATATAAAAGTTTTCCGGACCTAACTCTTTTGCGCTACTACCACCGACTACTTACTAATAGACATGCCGCTGAGTGCAAAATCGCAGCGCGCATCGTATTTTTAATCTCTGGCGCCACCACTCTCTCGGGTGTTGAGAGAGGCCAGCCGAACGCAATGCGCCGCTTAATTTGCAGGCGTAGCGTGGCGCTAAGGAATTACAAGGCATTGTGTCGCTGGCTTTCGCTGCGACCACATCAAGCAACCCTCCCCCTCTATGTATGCGCTGCTATGCCAGCGATCGTATGTATACACACATACATATGTATGTATATACATATGCACGCTTTTGCCAGTGCGTCTGTTTGTGATCTGTTTCAAGTGGACCTAGCCGAAAATTAGCAAAAACAACACAAGAGCGTATGTATACCTACATACATATGTATGTATGTGTGAGTATACGTCAGCATTTGTTTTCATATTGTCGGACTCTGGCTTCGAAGCGATTTTTGATATTTTACTTTTTCTACTCTTTCTAACTTTTTTTTTTCTATGACACTTGTAAGTAACTTTGTCAACGCAGCTACTGTTTATATGTTAAGAATGCACAAGGGTTCAAAAAGAGTATTTACGAGTGCATTTGTGTCAAGATCTAAGAATGCTTGTGTGCGTTCATGTAGGTAGAGAAAGGGTTGACATGCATTGTCTATACATGATAATTAACTACGAATACCCTTTGTAAGCATGCATGCATCGTTTTTATGTGATTTCACATCTGATCTGCAAAAAGGGTCATTTTTGATTATAGCTGGAGAAGGGCTGGGGGCGAAAGAGGTGGTCGTGGCATCCAAACTTTTGATACAGTTTTTTTGGGGCATGTCATCGGCTATCTTGCCCCCAAATTTGGTGACTCTTGTAATTTTTTGGGAAATGTCACCAGCTATCTTGCCCCCAAATTTGGTGACTCTAGCTGCTTAAACGTGGGAAATATATGTGTTTTATCGATTTGCATATCGAGGTTTATCGACTTGTTATCGATTTCCGACGCCCCCTGAGGTCGTAGAGCCCTAAATTTAATACTTTGTCTGACGAAGGTATGTACCAAGATATTTGCACAGTTGCAAGGCTCTTGCTTTAAGGGTGTCGAAAAAAGTAGCATTCATACGGACGGACGGACGGGCAGACGGACGGACGGACGGACAGACACCATGACGGACATTGCACTGTTTGGATGCCACGCCTACCTGTTCCGCCCTCAGCCCCCTTAAAATTTCATCAAAAATGGCTGTATCTTCTACAGTTTTGAAGCTATAGCCACCAAATTTGGAAGGAAGGTAGATGCTGACATCTTACAAAGATCAGACGGGCCATGCCCCAACGCCCTAAAAAAACCGAAATGCTTGTATCTTTGCCTAACTCAAAAGATGTTTTTCTTTTCTTTATTATTTAGGTATACAGGGTAGCTAAGTAACCCTTTTTTGACCTTTACAGCTATTCATGCAGCCCTATTGGACGCTCTGGCTAATTAAATTAGCTTTATCTAGTAAATAACAAATAACAATTACAAAAAATAATAACAAATAATGATAACAAATTTACAAATATACAAATACCGTAGCATCAGTGTCTTTTTGTTCTTTTTAACGGAGATCGGAGCACGAGGTCCCTCGGTTGTCGTTTTCTGAGCCTCCTGGGTGGGCGAGATCTGGTCAGTGCGTTAGCCAGCAGATTTCTGTGTTGCCGAAGCCTCGTGTAGTAGCGAATGGAGTGCATGTTTATCTGATCAAAGACGATAGCCAGTTTCAGGTCTCTGTGCAGGGTGTTGTTGCGAATGTACCACTCGCAGCCGGTGAGCATCCTAATTGTCCTGTTCTGGGCAGCCTGTACTCTGCGGTTTTGGCTGTCGCAAGCCAGGCCCCAGATTTGGCATCCGTATCTCCATATAGGTGCTATTATTTGTTTGTAAAATATCACTTTGTTAGCTAGTGACAATTTACCCCGCGGAACTCAACAGAGGTGACGACGTCCCCTTACTTCCCAACAAATCTGGGATGATGTGGTCAGCTGTATTCCTACCAAATTTTGTGACTTTAGCTCAAAGACTGTAAAATATTACTAAAATCTCGTGTTTCGTTACGGAGCTACCAAACAACAACAAAGCATCCTCATCTCTTAATGTTTTATCTCTTTAGCGAGTGAGCGAATTAATATAACTCACATAACTATTGTTTTCATCGTAGTTTCTTTATCTTGCATTTTTCTATTGACTTTTAGCTAAGGGCAAGAAGCTTCTGCAATTCGGCAGCTAATTAGTTCTTTGCGATCGCTCGAGAATTCAAGTCGAGGCACGGTATTCGACCGCCTGCCAAATCGTTTAGAACATTGTATAACAACTCAAGTCGGAGCTTATAATAACTAATTAACATTATTAAACTATATTAAGTTCGGCCACGAAATCAAAAATAAATCTCATTTATATTAATGCAATTTTCGGCGCATTTTTATTTAGTTATTAAATTTTGTGAAAATTCGATAGCTATTGAAAAAGCTCAATAGCTCAACATTTGGTGACCCCGACGTCAATGCTCTGTGTTTTGTTTAATTAAATAATGATTATTAAAATTAAAGAGTACATTAAGTTTGCGCCCAAGCTCTTTGCATCATTTTCGCTGGTCTCGATTCGTTTTTGTGTTCACTTTCGCTGCAGGTGTTCGACCTGCCTTCGCGCCTGCGCTGTGTAATATGCCGCTTGTCAAACTCCGCTTCAGTAGCTGTAAAACTGTATGCCACCTTTAGTTAAATTTTTCTTGAAATTAATCAAACTAGTATTATTTTGTATTTCTCAAGAAAAAAAAAATAAGCTTGGTTTAGTAATATGTTAATTTGTTTTAGTTAAGTTGTTAAATTTGCTACTGTAAGTATTATTTTTGGTTAAATCTCCTTATGAGCAATATTTACGCCATCTATTGGTGATGTAGATGTCAACCGGAACAGGGCTGTAAATAGCGGATGGAATGCTAAAATGGATTGGGGCAATTTTTGCCTTTCGCCATCTAGCCTCTGAAAGCATAGTTTCTTTTTCTCAAAGCCTTGCAAGGAAGTAGTTGTGCGCGAATTTATCTGTCCAATTAAAAACAAGTAAAAACGTTGCAGTCGGACGCAACCGACTGCGATATACTTTGATACCAGTTTACATAGCTGTTTTAAGGATTCCTAGTGCAAATAGTAATATATGAGGGCTTTGGGTATAAAAATCAGGCAGAAGGGGTAGGCATGACATTTATCTGTGGCGGATGGCACTTTGTATCCTCCTACCAAGTTTGAAGACTCTAGCGCAAAAACCGACAAAGATATAGAGGTGGGCGGTATAAGTGGGCGTGGCATAAACAATTTTATGCACACCTGTTTCGGATGTTACAACCAATGTTCATTCCAAATTTGGTGACTCTAGCCCATAAACTAAGAAAGATATAGAGGTGGGCGGTATAAGTGGGCGTGGCATCCAAAACATTGATGCAGATCTGTTACGTATGTCACTACCAATGTTCATACCATATTTGTTGACTCTAGCTTAAAAACTGACAAAGATACATGCCTGTTTTTTTTTTTTAGGGCGGTGGGGCATGTCCCGTTGTTTGGGGGCGTGGCATCCAATGTTTTGATGCATAACTTTGTCAGATGTCAACATCTACCTTCATGTCAATTTTGGTGGCAATAGCTTGAAAACTGTAGAAGATACAGGCATTTTTGTTTATAATTGGAGGGGGCTGGAGGCGGAAAAGCTGGGCGTGGCATCCAAACTTTTGATGCAATTTTTTGAGGAATGTCACCAGCTATCTTGCCATCAAATTTGGTGACTCTATCCTTAAAACTGGCGAAGATACGGGCATTCCGGTTTTTTTTAGGGCGGTGGGGCGTGGCCCCTCGTTTGGGGGCGTGGCATCCAAAGTTTTGATGCATATCTGTGTCAGATGTTAGCATCTACCTTTATGCTAATTTTGATGGCTATAGCTTGAAAACTGTAGAAGATACAGGCATTTTTGTTTATAATTTGAGGGGGGCTGGGGGCGGAACAGGTGGGCGTGGCATCCAAACTTTTGATGCAGTTTTTTGAGGAATGTCACCAGCTATCTTGCCATCAAATTTGGTGACTCTATCTACTAAAATGTGGGATATATATGTGTTTTATCGATTTGCACTTCGAGGTGTATCGACTTGTTATCGATTTCCCAGGCCCCCTGAGGTCGTAGAGCCCTAGATTTAACACTTTGTCTGACGAAGACCTGTACCAAGATATTTGCAAAGTTGCAAGGCTCTAGCTTAAAGGGTGTCGAAAAAAGTTGCGTTCATACGGACAGACGGACGGACAGACGGACGTACGGGCGGACAGACACCATGACGGACATTGCACAAACCCAATATACTATAATACTTTTGGTATCAAAGTATAAAAAAAAACTCAAACGAAGGAAGATAAAATTGCCATTGGAATACTCATTTTTCTTCATACTACCAGCACACCAATATATTCTGTAAACTTCCAAAAAAAAAAAAATTATTAAATGCCAGTTCATAAATTAAATGAATTGAAGGCTCGGTTATACTCTATATGGCTGGGTTACACCTTACAATTGGTGTTATAACTAACCTTTTTTTGTTGGTCTAGTTGGTTTTACCTATCTGAAGTCACGTTTATCCCCCAAAGTTAGTTGCACAATTGCCCGAAAATAAAACATATAAAAGCTCCCTATGCAACTGCAGAAATAAATGCCTACAACTAAATCGGAACAGCTGACTCCAACTAACATCTCGCTCTCTCAAGCTGCCGCTCTCGCAATTGCGTTTCTGCTTCTATCCCCAGTTGGGAATTGAAGTCGTAAGCAGAGCAACCACCGCGTGAGAAGATGCCCAAAATATGGAAATATGTGTTCGAGCAATAGTTAAATAAGTCAAAGGTCGAAACCTTTATATAACGTGCGAGGTGTAGAATTTTTTTTTGTGTTGTATTGAATAGGGTTTAGTGATTTCGAGTGCCGATCGACCCTTACCCCAAAAATATTATTTAATGTACCGGCACAACTCAAAAGAGAGAAATTATTTTTTATGCATAAATAAGTGTAAATTAATGTGATATTTTTTGCATATTTTTGTTAGTATTAGTGTTTAATTGTGGTTTACCAATTACAGTATAATCTCGATAATTCGTACACTCGATATTTCGGACAACGCGGTAATCCGGACAGCCAATCGCTTTCCATTATAGACTCTGTAATCCGGACACCGCGCATTTTATTCTACCTTACAAATCCGGACACTTCTTTTTTATATCATTTTTATGATTTATTTATAACTGGGATTCCCCGGAATGGCAAACGACTCCGGAAAGTCATTGTGTGTGTGTAGTCTATGCTGTGTTCTTTTGCATTTTGCGCCAAAACTCGCATTTATCGTGAGATTGTTGGCTGGAGCAGACGCAAAATAAAGTATTAAATAAGAGTATAGTGTGTAATTTAAATTAAATTTACAGATTTAAATAATGCCACCCATAGCAAAAAAAAACCAAACACGTATTCTTAACGATTGATACAAAAAAAGAAATTTTTAAACAAATTAAATGGAGAAAAGTCTATTCGTCAACTGGCTGTGGAGAACAATGTCGGCAAATCCACAATTCCAGACATAAAATCGAATCGATTGAAGATTGACAAGTAAGAGTTAGAAAATATTTTAAATATAACGTGTGTAATTCAATCAGTTGTTTTTTTATTTATGCAGTTACATTGCTAAAACAGAAAGTGGCCTTGGCAAACGTAAAACAATGCGATCTGCTGAATACCAACTGATAGAAGAGCGCTTGCACAATTGGTTTGTAAAACAAAGGCAAAACAATACAAAAATTTCGTCTGACATCATAAAAGAAAAGGCAAAACAATTTTTTACTGAAATTTATGGATCCAATGCTGAATTTTTGGCTAGTAACGGTTGGCTCAGTAATTTTCGTTCGCGATATGGTATAAAATTTCTTAAAGTTTCTGGCGAAAAACTATCTAACAATTCTATTGCTGTTTAACCGTTTCTTGAAAAATTACGCACAAAAATTGCGGAAATGGGCGTAACACTTTCTCAAATCTATAATGCGGATGAGACGGCACTCTTTTGGAGGAAGCTGCCAGAAAAAACCCTTGCATTACATACTGAGAAATGCGCACCAGGACGTAAAATTGGTAAAGAAAGAGTAACTCTTTTGGTTTGCTGCAATGCAACGGGTGAACATAAACTTAAATTACTGATGATAGGAAAAGCCAAAAATCCAAGGGCATTTAAAAAGTTAACTTGCCGTTAGAATATGCTAACTGCAAAAATGCTTGGATGACTGAGCTACTGTTTAAAAGTTGGTTTCAAAACTCATTTGTAATACCCCGATTCCATTAATCAGAATTTTTTATTAACAGCAAGTCGGGAATGTAGGTGATTCCACTGCAAAACCAATTGCATTCAGCATATTTTTTTCACAGGGTCTGTTAAGTGACAGCTGACTGCTAGTTTTGTTTTGTTTGTAATGTGCATTGCACTTGTTGACAAGCTGTTTTACTCAATTTGGCACTGGTATAACCAAATAACGATAAGAAATTTGGTATTTTTGTTGGTTTCAGCACTGTAATGCTCCTCTGTTAACGCAAAATGAGCATCTTCGTAACAGCCAAAGTCCGTATATTATTAATGCAATGGGGAATGTCGATTCCAGCTGAGCGAAATTGAATATGATTCAGATTCAGTACATAGGAATCTAATTCAAATTAATGCTGCATTCCCGAGTTCCAATTGCATACATGCATTTTGCTTGCAGTGGAATCGGGGTATAAAACAAGTAAAACGCTACCTAAGAGAAAATAATTTGCCAATAAAAGCACTTTTACTGCTAGACAATGCCACTTGCCATCCACATTCTTTGTCAGATTTCGATGAGCACATATGCGTCATGTTTTTGCCACCAAACTGCACGGCCCTTATCCAATGGACCAAAACGCTATTTGAATTTTAAAAATCAACTACCGTAAAAGTTTTTTATCTCTTCTTTTGTCCAGCTCAACAATGAATTTAAACGATTCCTTAAATAACTTTTCTTTAAAAAACGTTGCTTTTCTAGCATCAAATGCTTGGGAAAATGTGGATAAATGTGTTTTAAAAAAATGTTTTAATAAAATTATTTTTGATGAAGAATGGGATGCATATGATGATCTGCCTCTTGCGATGTTACGCCCCCCTAACTCAACTGAAATAGTGGATCTACTTGTCGAAATATCCCCGGATGTCTATAATGATAATGAGATTAATGAGTGGTTAAATGACGACACGGATTCTTCTGGTGATGAAATTGAAGAAAGCGATCTCGAGAAAAGTGATCACAATGAAGATGAAAATCAAGAAATAAAGATTCTGCACTCTCAAGCTATATCAGCATTTAATACATGTATTAAATATGCAGAAGAACAAGATTTTGACGCCGGGGAGATTTTAAAACTTGTAGGCCTCAGAGATATTGCATACAAAAAGAGAAATGAAGCCAAACTTCGACAAATGAAAATTACAAGTTTCCTTCAACCCAATTAAAAACTTTTATAACATACATATAAAAAAAAAATAAATGTTTAATACTATATATGTACTAGAATTGAATAAAAATAAGTTTTATTGTGTAAATCTGTGTGTTTTATATAGATTTTATTTGTATCTTGGTAATCCGTACATTTCGGTAATTCGGACACTTCGTGGTTTCTAATTGTCCGGATTATCGAGATTATACTGTATTAAAAATAGTTTGCAAGTGGTGACGAGAAGCAACCAAAAAGAAAAAAAAATATAAAACAAAGAAAATCAACGTAATAGTTGCCGTATCTCTGCCTTAAAAATTAATTGTTATTAAAGTTTTCTAAATAAAGCTACAATTAACAATAACAAGAAAGAATGCTCTAGTCGAGAAATCCCGACTTGGACATACCCTTAACCCCATACGTATCGTGTACAGTCATTTGTGTTTATTTATCCAGTGCACTTTGGGTAAAAAGTCCATTTTTTTGGCATCAATTCTAAATGATGAGCTAGAATTACCAAATTTGGACAGATAATAAGTGAAGCTTAAGTAGAATTTTGTATTTTTTTTTTTCGCAATCGGACCACGCCTTCACTCCCCCGCCCTTATACGCCCTCACAAAAATCCACGAATTATTGAATTAATAATTTTCAATATACTTTTAAATAATTAATTATTATGTGAAATAACAAATAAAATTATTTTTAATGATTTTAATTTATATTTTAAGAGAATTTTTAAATAAAGCATTTTTATTATTTATTTTATTTATGTATTTAATTATTAATTAAATATTATATACTACATTTGTCAATCATATTTTTAAGCTGATCAGTCTCCATTTTCTTCTTCCAAGTCAAAAGATAATTCATATTTTATGTCATTCTCATCACCTTCTTCCTCGTATTCATTTTCGGATAAATCACTTTCCAATATATTTGTAAACTCTACGGTTGGTGTATCGAAAAGTTCAATGACTTCACTTGGCAGAGACTGTTTCTTGTTTTGCTTACGCCGCACAGTGGGGCCTCTGCCGGAAAAGCGTTGCATAAATCATTTTTTTCATGAGCGCGTTTGGCAAAAGTAAAACATGTAATCGACAGAGAATACTTCAAAAATAATGGATCCAAAATATTTTTGAAATCGGTTAAAAATTATGGCTGCTGGAGCTTATCAAAGTTGAGAAATATTTCGTGAGTACGAATAAATGACAATTTTTACCAAAATTCGCCACTTTCAAAGTGAATATTGGGCGATATAATCAACCGATCTTCGATCTATTTTTTTATATGAAAAGTATGTTCAATGTTAGTATTTTGTATTATAAAGTTTGAATATAACTGAAATACTTATTAAACTAGAAACGTTTAAAAAATACACTAGATTTTCCTTATTTTTGAACTTTAGTGGAATAGAACTCACAGGGATAAGACGGGATAAGTGTGGGACCACTTGCATGTGATAGATGAATGATATACCTTTCATATGTTTTTGGTCGCAATGTGCGGAAATGTGCGGAAATCGAGATAAATCCAAAAAACTAGGTGTACCTCGCGTTAAAAACACGCGGCAGGTATAAGGAAGAAGAAGAGCGCATGCAAATTTGGCTGTAGCGGGTGTGTTGTTTATTTATAACATTGCTATTTGTTGCATTATAAGTACTACCTGACTATATGTACCCCTTTGATAAATGTTGACTTTATAATTACCGGCTTGAAAAGGGTGTGAAAGGCAGGTAAATATAGTTTTAGTTGATGGAAAATTGCGGAAATACAGGTAATTTTTTTGGGAATTTCCCCGTTTACCTATTTTGAATGAAAATCAATACCTCATGTTTTTTGGTTTTTTTTACCAAAAACATTGGAAAAGGGTTATACCAATTTTGCCTTTTTACCTAGCTAACATAAAATATATGGTATATAGTGCAAAAAATTGCACTTGATTGCGACAGTTGTTTTTTGAATTCATAAGCGAAAACACTACAAGCAATTTCCCGGTTGAATAGTATTTTTCAATATAATTCACTAACCTTTTATTTAAAAGTGCAATAATGAATTTAAAAAATTCAACGATTTTTGAACTTTTTCGTGCCTCAGAAAATAAAAACGATTTCGAAATGGCATTGCTTAAAGAGATGGACGTACTCGAAAACGCTAGTACGGAGCTTAAAGCAAAAACTAAATCCATTCACGCTAACTTAAAGCTAAAATGGATCTCGGTCCGTAGACATTTGACTTCTTTCAAAAAAAAGAATGAAAATTGGTTTGAGCAATATACAACATTCGGCTATTCAGAAGAGGAAGAAGTTCAACCATCGACTAGCCGAGGAAGAGGAAGGCCGCATAAAACTATGGAAGAGTGTTCAGCATTTACAAGGAAACGTAAGCTTGAGGATGCAACGGACAGCATTATAACAGAACATCTGTCGGAAGCACTTTCATCGAAGTATGTGAAGGAACAAGAAAGGACAAAAGCGAGAATTACAAAAGCTGTGCAAATCGCCAGTCCTGGACGACTGAGTAGGATGTGGGAAAGTATTCCAACGCCACCACACTCAGTCGCCACGAAGTACACTGATGAAGAAGCGATTTCCCTATTTATGGACTTGGGATTGACTAAGGAGAAATATAATATTTTATGCGGCTCCTTAAAAAAACATAACGTCGACGTTCTTCCCGGATATAAAAAGATTGGATCTGCAAAAAAGGAAGCAGTGCCACCTAATACAATAATAACAGAGACAACTGTAGAAGTAAAACTCCAGGATTTAATGGACCACACTGCGACGCGTCTGATTAAAAGTATGCCAGATGGAGAGATCGAGCTTCTTCCTGAAAACCTGACCCTACTCAATAAGTGGGGATGCGATGGATCGTCTGGACAAAGCGCATACAAACATATTATGCACACAGATGACGAAACTATTTCCGATGAAAATATGTTTATGGCTTCTGTTGTTCCCTTACGCCTGAGGAGTGAAACTTCTGAACATTGGAAAAATCTTCGACCATCATCGATTCATTATTGTCGCCCTATTTTCTATAAATATGCGAAGGAGTCCTCTGAGTTGATTAAATCAACTGTAAGCGACATACAGATCAAATTAGCCAACTGAAACCTACTGTTTTTCAAACCAAAAGCGGAAAAACAATCACGATAAACTTTCAATTTTTCCTGACAATGATTGATGGAAAAGTCTTAAATGAAATTACAAACACCTCCTCAACTTCAAGGTGTCCTATTTGTAAAAAAACTCAAAAGGACTTTCACAATTTAGACGACTCAACGAGTGACGAGAACTGCTACGAATATGGAATTTCTCCTTTGCATTGCAGAATAAAGTGTATGGAATTTATTCTGAAGCTTGCCTACACACTTCCTCGGCCAGGAGAAACAGCAACGGATAATACACCTCGTGAGGATATACAGAGTAGAAAAGAAATTATACAAGCTGAGTTCTCTCGGAAGTTGGGATTGAAAGTTGACTGCCCAAAGCATGGATACGGAAATACGAATGATGGAAATACTTCAAGGCGATTTTTTGAAAATGATAAAATGACATCTTTGATAACAGGTGTTAATCATGAGATCATTAAAAGGTTGGCTGTTATCCTAAATGTTATAAACTGCAAGGAAATGATAAATGGTGCAAAATTTGGCGAATACACATCGCAAACAGCTCAACTTTTGACTGATTTGTATCCTCAGAAAAAACTTACTCCCACGGTACATAGGATTTTGGCTCATGGAAAGGACTTAATAGAGTATCAATGCTTACCAATTGGAGAGCTTTCTGAAGAAGCACAGGAATGTAAAAACAAGGACTACAAAAGGTTCAGATACACAAATACGTGTAAAATTTCTCGGGCTCGACAAAATGAAGACCTTTTTAACATGCTGGCAGCCTCATCGGATCCACTTCTTGCATCGCTTAGACATGTGCGATCACGAAAGGATTTGGAAGGAAGCAACTATAGTTCCGAAATGTTAAGTTTATTAGATATGAACATTAATGTTGATGATCATTTTGTTGAAAATCAGTCATCAATAGCAAATATTCCAAATTAACCTCAAAATATCGGCAAAAATACCAATTTAAATGTTATGTATTTTAGTTTGAAAATCGAATTAAAACAACTAAAAATGTTTAATAGTTATTGAAATCATTAAAAATGTTCAGTTATAATTGAAAAACAAAACTTTTTATTTGAATTTTACAGGCAAAATATGCTCAAAAATATTTCTTGACTTTGACCTTGAATATTTAAGCAGCACGGATACCAAGAACTCTCAACGAACACTCATTTTGAAGCTTGAGAAGTTTTCTATCAAATGCTTTTTAAATTTCGCTTTGAAATCGCTTCATTAGTTTAGAAGTTATGATTTTTGCAATGTAAAATGAGCAAAGAACCCACTGTGCGTCGTCCAGAAACGGCTCCTGGAGATCGGCAACCGCAACCTAAGGCTGCGGCACCGGTTCCCGGGTCCGCGACTGTGGCGACTGCCTCGGGGTCAGCCAATCCTCCAAATGGCAAGGCATCCTTCAAGGATCGGCAACGGGCTGCTGAAATTCTTCAGCAAGATCTTGCGGCCCAACCAGCATCCCCGGATGGTGCCCAGCTTGTGGAGTGGGCAAAAACCATCCTTCCTTATTTTAAGCCGGCTATTGCGTCCGTTTCTGGCAAAGCCAAGCAGAAACGGCAACGCTCCGCAGAAGAGACGGTTCCGCAAGCCAAGCGGATCCGGCCTCCCCCTCGTCCACAGCCACTCACCCGGTCCTTCGCCGAAGCTGCCAGGGAGAAGGTTGTTATTGGGGTCCTTGACAGGGGCCACAGTGAGTGCCAGATCCCTCGGCAAAGGTAGGGGGCCATTGAGTGCGAGCTTCAAGATAAGCTGTTGGACTTGATGTTGAAGTCCGAAGGTCCACCACCACGCTGCTCTGACGCCGGTTGGCATCAGGGTTGGATAAAAGCAATAGCTTGTGAAGATATGGCGTTTGCCGCCATATATAAGCAAGCTGTCGCCATGCTGGGGGAGATCTACCCTGGCGCGAAATTAGAGGCGGTCAACTGGAAAGACATACCCAGTCGCCCCCGCGCCAGGGTCTGGGTCTCTGCTAAGCCTGAGGATCCCGAAAGGATTCTCAAGCTTTTTCAGCTGTGCAACCCTGCTCTGCCCACCAAAGACTGGAGTGTGGCCAAGGTGGAAGCGACGGAGGGGACCACAAGAAAAGTGGTCCTGGTCATTAATGACGAGTCGGCCAAAGTACTGGCCAAATCCAATGGTACAGCCTACTACGGGTACACCCTGTACCGGTCGGATGCGGCCAGTTCTTCAACCGGCGAGGCGGAGCCGGTAGTAGAGGAGGCTGCCACCATCAATGCCGCAAACCATGGCACACCAGCCCAAGCCACGGGCGGGGATTCGGCACCCGTGAAAAGGGAGGTCGACATCCCTCCTGGGTACCATTCGGAGGGCTCCGAGCTGGCTAACCTGGCCAACAGAATCTGCCTCGACACTGACAGCGACGAAGAGGCAGAGCGTACAGTGGGGGAGAAATCTGAAGATGTCATTACGACTTCTGCAGATCAACCTCCACCACTGTAAGGCGGCTGCAGCCGCTCTTCTGCTTCGCATAGGCCAATGCAGAGCAGACATAGTCCTCATCCAGGAACCCTGGGTCTGTGGTGGCAGGGTTTCTGGTCTGGGGACGAGGGACTACAAGCTACTTGTAGCCCGCAATGAAGGTAAAGTTCGCACCTAAATTATGGCGAAAAAACACCTCGATATTTTTCTGCTCTCTAACTACAGAAATGGCGACAACACTGCTGCCTGCCTGGAGCTGAAGTCGGGCTGTGTCAAGCTAAGCTCAAGCTATATGGCACACGACCAACAAGGCCCCATACCACACACGCTCCTACGTAGCCTGATCGCCGACTGCGAGGCGACCCACACGGAGCTCATCATAGGATGCGATGCCAACGCACACCACCATTAGTGGGGCAGCACTGACATAAACGAACGGGGTGAGTCACTCTTTAACTATATCCTGTCCACTAACCTTAACATCTGCAATGTAGGTAACGACCCTATCTTTATTACCAGAAATAGGCAAGAAGTCTTAGACATGACGCTTGCTACGGCGTCCCTCCATCAAAGACTCATTAGATGGAGGGTGCTTGATGAACACTCGTTCTCTGACCATAGGTATATAGATATAGCCTTCTCCCTTGATACACTAAAGCCAAAATGGTGCAGAAATTACAAACGTACAAACTGGACCGTTTTCAAAGACCAAATCGGGAAACTAATTCCCGAACAGCCTCCTTCGGGACTCCCATCCCCTGAGCATTCAGAAATGCTCACTCACAAACTCACGGAGGCATGCATGTCCGCCCTCAACATGTCATGTCCCCTGAGTAAACCAAGAGGGAAAACAAAACCACCATGGTGTTCCCCGGAAATAGGTGAGCTTCGTAAGACATCACGTAAACTCTTCAATTATGCAAAGCAAAGTGGAGACGACCAATCTTGGAGTCTCTACAAAGCCAGCCTTGCAACTTTTAAAAAGACACTAAGACAGGCTAAACGCATTTCGTGGAAAAATTTCTGCTTCTCAATTGAATACACTACTGATGCCGCAAGGCTCAGAAAGGTTCTCTCCAGTACTCAGACAACCGTCGGGTTCCTTAAGAAACCAGACGACTCGTAGACAACGACCAGTCCGGAGTCTCTAGAACTTCTTATGGAAACCCACTTTCCCGGTTGCTCAGTCGAGTCACCACCTGTCTTAGCCAGAGAACTTCAAGGGCACCTAGCAACCGATTTTCTCTCCAAAGACATCATCACATGGGCTATACAAAGTTTCTCGCCCTTCAAATCACCAGGACCTGACGGCATCATTCCAGCCCAAATGCAGCAGGCAGGGGTAACTGGCGTTAACTGGCTCCATAAAATCTTTAAAGACATCCTAGCGACAGGCTTGATCCCCAAGACATGGCTGGAATCCAAAGTCGTCTTCATTCCAAAAGCGGGTAAAGCCTCCCATACGACCCCGAAGGATTTCCGCCCTATTAGCCTGACATCCTTTCTACTTAAAACGCTAGAAAGGGTTTTGGGCTTCTCTCAAGCACAACATGCTTACCAGAAAGGTAAATCAACTGAGACAGCTCTTCACGCTGTTGTCTCTACAGTTGAAAAGGCTCTCTACCAAAGAGAGTACTGTCTCATAGCCTTCCTAGACATAGAGGGCGCGTTTAATAACGTTGTACCAGAGGCGATCACCGAGGCGCTATCGAATTTGGGGGTCGAGCATCGCATCGTGGATCTGATTGATCAACTTCTCAAACGAAGAATCGTCAGAGCCACTTTGGGGTCCTCGACTATCTCCAGGTTCGTAAGTAGAGGCACCCCACAAGGAGGTGTCCTCTCAACTCTCCTATGGAATGTGGCAGTCAACAGTCTGCTGCGCTCCATGGAGGGAAGGGGCGGCAAGGTGATCGCCTACGCAGACGATGTCGCTATTGCTTTCTCGGGAAAATACCCCCAAACACTGTGCAAATATATGACCACTGCACTTTGAACCCTGTCCACCTGGACCACGTCAAAGGGTCTCGGACTAAACCCAGCTAAAACTGATTTAGTCCTATTTACTAGGAAATTTAAGATTCCTCCACTCAAACCTCCTACACTAAACGGGGTGGAACTTGCTTTTAGCAAATCGGCCAAATACTGGACTGGAATATCAATACAGAGGAACGTGCTAAGAAAGCCTCGGTCGCTTTCTATACCTGCAAGAAGTCCATTGGACTGAAATGGGGAATGGCACCCCGCATATCGCTGTGGCTGTACACAGCTATCGTAAGGCCTATCCTGCTGTACGGAGTATCAGTATGGTGGCCAGCATTGTCAAAGAAAACAACAGTCCATAAGCTCGGCAAAGTACAGCGCGCCGCAGGACTGACAACAACAGGAGCTCTCAGAACGACCCAAACTGAGACTCTAGACAACATTCTACACCTTCTACCAATCGACCAAATGGGGAAGTTATTAGCAACTCTCTCCGCCCTACGCATGAGAGAAACAAACCAGTGGCCCGAATTGACCTACGGTCACTCCAATATCCTTGTGGGAAACCAACTTATCCCCTCAAACACGGACTACTGCTGTCCTCAGGAATTCCCTAGAACTACTTTTAAAGTAATTATCCCCCCAAGGGAAAACTGGTGCTTAGGCACTCCAGGGCCGACAAACTCTATCAGAATCTTTACGGATGGCTCTAAGCTAGACGACTGAGTTGGGGGAGGCGTCTTTTGCGAAGAGCTATCCATTAGTAAATCTTTCAGCCTCCCTGATCATTGCAGTGTCTTCCAAGCCAAAATCACTGCAATACAGAAGGCACTCCTTTGCCTCGCTGAAAGAGAGTGCTCTGCAGAAAACATATGCATCTTCTCTGATTGCCAGGTGGCTATCAAAGCCCTACATTCGATATCATCAAACTCGATTTCCGCAAAAACCATCCTTCCGGATTTTAAGCCGGCTATTGCGTCCGTTTCTGGCAAAGCCAAGCAGAACGGCAACGCTCCGCAGAAGAGACGGTTCCGCAAGCCAAGCGGATCCGGCCTCCCCCTCGTCCACAGCCACTCGCCCGGTGCTTCGCCGAAGCCGCCAGGGAGAAGGTTGTTATTGGGGTCCTTGACAGGGGCCACAGTGAGTGCCAGATCCCTCGTCAAAGGTGGGGGGCCATTGAGTGCGAGCTTCAAGAGAAGCTGTTGGACTTGATGTTGAAGTCCGAAGGTCCACCACCACGCTGCTCTGACGCCGGTTGGCATCAGGGTTGGATAAAAGCAATAGCTTGTGAAGATATGGCGTTTGCCGCCATATATAAGCAAGCTGTCGCCATGCTGGGGGAGATCTACCCTGGCGCGAAATTAGAGGCGGTCAACTGGAAAGACATACCCAGTCGCCCCCGCGCCAGGGTCTGGGTCTCTGCTAAGCCTGAGGATCCCGAAAGGATTCTCAAGCTTTTTCAGCTGTGCAACCCTGCTCTGCCCACCAAAGACTGGAGTGTGGCCAAGGTGGAAGCGACGGAGGGGACCACAAGACAAGTGGTCCTGGTCATTAATGACGAGTCGGCCAAAGTACTGGCCAAATTCAATGGTACAGCCTACTACGGGTTCAAACCCGTAGTAATAAGGGTGTACCGGTCGGATGCGGCCAGTTCTTCAACCGACGAGGCGGAGCCGGTAGTAGAGGAGGCTGCCACCATCAATGCCGCATACCATGGCACACCAGCCCAAGCCACGGGCGGGGATTCGGCACCCGTGAAAAGGGAGGTCGACATCCCTCCTGGGTACCATTCGGAGGGCTCCGAGCTGGCTAACCTGGCCAACAGAATCTGCCTCGACACTGACAGCGACGAAGAGGCAGAGCGTACAGTGGTGGAGAAATCTGAAGATGTCATTACGACTTCTGCAGATCAACCTCCACCACTGTAAGGCGGCTGCAGCCGCTCTTCTGCTTCGCATAGGCCAATGCAGAGCAGACATAGTCCTCATCCAGGAACCCTGGGTCTGTGGTGGCAGGGTTTCTGGTCTGGGGACGAGGGACTACAAGCTACTTGTAGCCCGCAATGAAGGTAAAGTTCGCACCTAAATTATGGCGAAAAAACACCTCGATATTTTTCTGCTCTCTAACTACAGAAATGGCGACAACACTGCTGCCTGCCTGGAGCTGAAGTCGGGCTGTGTCAAGCTAAGCTCAAGCTATATGGCACACGACCAACAAGGCCCCATACCACACACGCTCCTACGTAGCCTGATCGCCGACTGCGAGGCGACCCACACGGAGCTCATCATAGGATGCGATGCCAACGCACACCACCATTAGTGGGGCAGCACTGACATAAACGAACGGGGTGAGTCACTCTTTAACTATATCCTGTCCACTAACCTTAACATCTGCAATGTAGGTAACGACCCTATCTTTATTACCAGAAATAGGCAAGAAGTCTTAGACATGACGCTTGCTACGGCGTCCCTCCATCAAAGACTCATTAGATGGAGGGTGCTTGATGAACACTCGTTCTCTGACCATAGGTATATAGATATAGCCTTCTCCCTTGATACACTAAAGCCAAAATGGTGCAGAAATTACAAACGTACAAACTGGACCGTTTTCAAAGACCAAATCGGGAGACTAATTCCCGAACAGCCTCCTTCGGGACTCCCATCCCCTGAGCATTCAGAAATGCTCACTCACAAACTCACAGAGGCATGCATGTCCGCCCTCAACATGTCATGTCCCCTGAGTAAACCAAGAGGGAAAACAAAACCACCATGGTGTTCCCCGGAAATAGGTGAGCTTCGAAAGACATCACGTAAACTCTTCAATTATGCAAAGCAAAGTGGAGATGACCAATCTTGGAGTCTCTACAAAGCCAGCCTTGCAACTTTTAAAAAGACACTAAGCCAGGCTAAACGCATTTCGTGGAAAAATTTCTGCTTCTCAATTGAATACACTACTGATGCCGCAAGGCTCAGAAAGGTTCTCTCCAGTACTCAGACAACCGTCGGGTTCCTTAAGAAACCAGACGACTCGTAGACAACGACCAGTCCGGAGTCTCTAGAACTTCTTATGGAAACCCACTTTCCCGGTTGCTCAGTCGAGTCACCACCTGTCTTAGCCAGAGAACTTCAAGGGCACCTAGCAACCGATTTTCTCTCCAAAGACATCATCACATGGGCTATACAAAGTTTCTCGCCCTTCAAATCACCAGGACCTGACGGCATCATTCCAGCCCAAATGCAGCAGGCAGGGGTAACTGGCGTTAACTGGCTCCATAAAATCTTTAAAGACATCCTAGCGACAGGCTTGATCCCCAAGACATGGCTGGAATCCAAAGTCGTCTTCATTCCAAAAGCGGGTAAAGCCTCCCATACGACCCCGAAGGATTTCCGCCCTATTAGCCTGACATCCTTTCTACTTAAAACGCTAGAAAGGGTTTTGGGCTTATACATCAGAAACTCGATCAAGACAGATCATTTCTCTCAAGCACAACATGCTTACCAGAAAGGTAAATCAACTGAGACAGCGCTTCACGCTGTTGTCTCTACAGTTGAAAAGGCTCTCTACCAAAGAGAGTACTGTCTCATAGCCTTCCTAGACATAGAGGGCGCGTTTAATAACGTTGTACCAGAGGCGATCACCGAGGCGCTATCGAATTTGGGGGTCGAGCATCGCATCGTGGATCTGATTGATCAACTTCTCAAACGAAGAATCGTCAGAGCCACTTTGGGGTCCTCGACTATCTCCAGGTTCGTAAGTAGAGGCACCCCACAAGGAGGTGTCCTCTCAACTCTCCTATGGAATGTGGCAGTCAACAGTCTGCTGCGCTCCATGGAGGGAAGGGGCGGCAAGGTGATCGCCTACGCAGACGATGTCGCTATTGCTTTCTCGGGAAAATACCCCCCAAACACTGTGCAAATATATGACCACTGCACTTCGAACCCTGTCCACCTGGACCACGTCAAAGGGTCTCGGACTAAACCCAGCTAAAACTGATTTAGTCCTATTTACTAGGAAATTTAAGATTCCTCCACTCAAACCTCCTACACTAAACGGGGTGGAACTTGCTTTTAGCAAATCGGCCAAATACTGGACTGGAATATCAATACAGAGGAACGTGCTAAGAAAGCCTCGGTCGCTTTCTATACCTGCAAGAAGTCCATTGGACTGAAATGGGGAATGGCACCCCGCATATCGCTGTGGCTGTACACAGCTATCGTAAGGCCTATCCTGCTGTACGGAGTACAGCATTGTCAAAGAAAACAACAGTCCATAAGCTCGGCAAAGTGCAGCGCGCCGCAGGACTGACAACAACAGGAGCTCTCAGAACGACCCCAACTGAGACTCTAGACAACATTCTACACCTTCTACCAATCGACCAAATGGGGAAGTTAGTAGCAACTCTCTCTGCCCTACGAATGAGGGAAACAAAACAGTGGCCCGAAATGACCTACGGTCACTCCAATATCCTTGTGGGAAACCAACTTATCCCCTCAAACACGGACTACTGCTGTCCTCAGGAATTCCCTAGAACTACTTTTAAAGTAATTATCACCCCAAGGGAAAACTGGTGCTTAGGCACTCCAGGGCCGACAAACTCTATCAGAATTTTCACGGATGGCTCTAAGCTAGACGACCGAGTTGGGGGAGGCGTCTTTTGCGAAGAGCTATCCATTAGTAAATCTTTTAGCCTCCCTGATCATTGTAGTGTCTTCCAAGCCGAAATTACTGCAATACAGGGGCACTTCTATGCCTCGCTGAAAAAGAGTGCTCAGCAGAAAACATATGCATCTTCTCTGATAGCCAGGCGGCTATCAAAGCCCTACATTCGATATCATCAAACTCGATATCCGTCACAAACTGCCGCAAATCTCTTCAAGAGATGGCTGAGCAGTTCGAGCTTTACCTAATTTGGGTGCCCGGACATGAGGGCATCGTGGGCAATTGTAAGGCGGACGAGCTGGCAAGGCATGGAACTACTTTGCCTCTCCTCACAGACATGGAGGGCATGGGTATTCCCATGGCCAGCTGCAAGCTAAGAGTTCTTTCACATTTTGAACTTGAAGCTAATAAAAGGTGGCAACTCAATAATGCAACGGCTAGGATTGCTAGGCAAACCTGGCCAACGCGCTGTAGAAAGCGTTCTTCTGGCCTAATCAACTTAAACAGATTAGGCTGTGCTACTGTAATAAGGGCAATTACGGGACATTGGCTAGTAGGGACTCACGCAGCGAGACTTTTAGCCCCTTTCAATGATTTCTGCCGAAGCTTTCGAGACGAGGAGGAGGAGGAAACGGTTTCCCACCTTTTCTGCGACTGTCCGGCACTCTGCAAGACCAGAAATCGCCACCTCGGCTCCTTTTTCTTAACGGACCTCTCCCAACTAACGGATATAAGCCCGAAAAATATCGAAAAATATTTGAGTCCAAACACCACATTACAGAAACCTTCTCTAATAGTGCTACCTCTAAGTTAGTTCATAACTCTCTCATTGAACTCGCTATTGTGACCAATATCACATGTGACTCCCTTATTTCCACTACAGATGTAAAATCCATAATAAAGTCACTCAAAAACAAAAAATCACCTGGGATAGACAAAATACCTAATATTTGTCTTAAAAACTTACCAGCAGGTGCAGTTGAATTTGTTACACTGATCTTTAATAGTTGTCTGAAAATTGGTTATTTTCCTCATGAATGGAAAACTGCTAAGATTAATCCAATTGGAAAACCAGGTAAACCTCCTAATTCTCCTTTGAGTTATCGTCCGATTAGCCTTCTGTGTGGTTTATCTAAAATATTTGAACGGATCATCAAGATCAGACTCAACACCCACCTTGAAGAAAACAATATTTTACCATCAATGCAATATGGATTTAGAGAGCACTATAGCTGTATCTTCCGGGTGGCTGCAATAACGCCCGCGGTAATAACGCCCGCGGGCGTTATTTCACAAAAAAAAAAATGCAATAACACCCGCGGGCGTTATTACAAAAAAAATGAAATAAGGCCCGCGAATCTTATTTCACAATTTTCGTGGGCATTATTTCACAAAAAATGTGCAATAACGTCCGATAGTGTGATCTGCTCCGTAACATAGCAAACAGTGCCTTAGCAGTGGCGTGAGCCACTGCTTTTACGGCGTTTGAAAGTTTTTACGGCATTTTAAACTTCCTAATGCCGTAAAAGCAGTGGCTCACGCCACTGCTAAGGCACTGTTTGCTATGTTCCGGAGCAGATCACACTATCGGGCATTATTGCACTTTTTTGTGTAATAACATACGCGGGCTTTATTTCACAATTTTCGTGGGCCTTATTTCATTTTTTTTTTTTTTGTAATAACGCCCGCGGGCCTTACTGCATTTTTTTTGTGAAATAACGCCCGCGGGCGTTATTACCGCCTGCGTTATTGCAGCCACCCGTATCTTCCCTTTGGACAAATTGACTAACTTTGTCAAAACTAAGTTCGTTGAAAAGCAATCTGTTGGCTTGGTAACCATGGATGTTGAAGCTGCTTTCGACACTGTATGGCACGACGGTTTAATTCACAAACTGAGAGCCAGTAACACTCCAGTCTACCTGATCCATATAAATAGAAGTTTCCTGACTGATAGACACTTCTGCGTATATTTGAATGAAACTTTGTCAGCCAAAAAATCCATCTGTGCCGGAGTCCCACAAGGCTCTGTTCTCGGCCCTATTTTATACAATATTTACACCTTTGACTTTCCTAGGACTTCCAGTTGCAAGGCCTTAATCTTTGCAGACGACACCATACTATTTTCTTCTGGTACATATTACTCGGATATTCACAATAGTTTACAAAACACTCTAAACTCCATATATGAATACTTTTATAGTTGGAAAATTAAGCTCAATGCCAACAAAACCAAAGCACTATTTTTTAGCAAAAAACGTAAGCCTTGTTCGCTACCCACTTCAGATCTTGAACTGAATGGAATTAAAACCTCATGGGAGGAATCTGTTAAATATTTAGGAATTACTTAAGACAAAAAATTGTTATTTAGTAGCCATATAAGTAACACCATAGATAAAATTAACAAAACTGTTCGTATTCTTTATCCATTTATAAACCGTCACTCTAAACTTTCAAATAAAAATAAGTTAACAATTTACAAATCAATAGTACTTCCAATGTTAATGTACGGATCTGAAATATGGAACTGCTCGGCAGTAACACATTTGAAAAAACTCCAAGTTGCCCAAAATAAAATTTTAAAAATGATCCTCAACCTACCACGATATCACAGAACCACATCTCTACATAAAATAGCTGATATTAAAATGATTGATGAGCGCATCAGTCACTCTTAAGCCAAATTTACAATTAAAAAATCTCAGATAGCTCAGGTTTTGAGCTAATAGGGCCTTTGCCTTACTATTTATATATAGTCAATGCCATAAGTGCCTTCTTTTGTAGTTTTAAGATAGTACCTAAGTTGCATTTAAAGGTTTTTTCATCCATTTTCCATTATATTCTAAATTTATTAACAACTTATTTCTAAACATGTAAATAAAATATCTCAGCTGATCAGACATAAATTAAGTCTAAACTCTGTAAATAAAACAATAAGCTAGCTTTAAGCTAAATATAATAATATGGAAATAAAGCAATGAAGAAATAGTAAAAAAAATCAGCGTCCCGTTCAAACGTGTGACAGCCCAAGTTGCCGGACTAAACCAAGCGGTGTCAGCCAATCCTGAGAAGTTATGTCACTTCGATATTGGATCCGCAACAAAGCCGAGAATTCGCATTAAAGCATTGGCGTTTGTTCTTCCTAGTGTGGAAGGAACTCTCCCTTCGCATTCGATTCCCGGAAGTGCCTTGCGAGAACTGCCCAACATTCCATTAGCTGACCCCCTTTTCTACAAGAGCTCGCAGATAGATGTGCAGATATTCTTCCATCAATCTTACTAGTCGGCTCGATTCCTAATTTTTGCGGAGCGCTATTGGGTCATGAAACCATTTTCGGTTGGATTCTTACCGGCCCAATACCTACTTTTGCTTCATCCTCTATCTTCGCGTTTTCAACCCGTGTCACGGTCAAAGCAGATCAACGGTTGGATAACCTCCTCACAAAGTTTTTGGAGGTGGAGGATATCCCAAGGAAGCCAGTAAAAGAGTCAGATGCCATTTGCGAAGACATTTTTAAGCGGACCACAACTAGAGATGAGAGTGGCAAATATATTGTCACACTCCCCTTCAAAAATCCTGATCACATCAATTTAGGTCATTCAAGGTCAATCTCACTGGCTCAGTTTCTGAGAAACGAGAACCGTTTTAACAGAAACATTCCATTGAAAGAACAGTACGACTTGTGATCGAGTAGTATCTGGACTTAGGTCACATGAGACAAGTCCCCCCTTCTATAGATACTGGGAACTTTTACCTTGAGCACTACGACAAAAGTTCGCGTTGTATTCAATGCCTACATTCAATCCACAAACGGTAAAAGCCTGAATGATGTCCTTCATGCAGGTTCCGTTTTACAATCCGATCTAACTATTCAGATCTTGAAAAGGCGTTATTTCCGTTACGGCTCCAACGCTGACATTACTAAAATGTATCGTCAGATTTTAGTAAAGCCAATCCACACGCCTTTTCAGAGGATCTTTACCGAAATTCCAACCAAGAGCTTTGTGATTATGAGCCCAATACTGTCAAGTTTGGGGTAAATCGCGCGCCATTCCTGGCAATTCGTGTGTTGTAGCAACTTGCTAAAGACGTGTCAGCTAAGTTTCCGCGTGCTAGTGACATCATTTCCAACTACATACATGTAGACGATGACGATGTACTAGGAGGAGCACACTCCAAGCAATGCGCGATTTCCAGCATCAAGGAACTCCAAGAAGCTATGGGTTCAGCGGGTTTTCTACTTCGCAAGTGGACTTCCAACGAAATGGAGCTGCTTCGCGATATTCCTAAAGACTACCGGTTAAGAGAAGATTTTCTAGAATGTGAAGAGGCCAGCGTTGCTAAGACATAAGGGATCCGATGGGAAGCAAACACCGGCGAGTTCTTATTTGCGCCTTCCAAGATAGCGACAAAGGGTTCGTTCACAAAACGTGAAGTCCTCTCGGAGATAGCCAAGCTCTTCGATCCAGCGGGATGGCTGGCACCTGTCATCGTTCGCGCGAAGATTTTCATGCAGGAAATCTGGCTTCACGAGCTTGGCTGGGATGATCCGTTGCCGTCTGAATTGGTTCAGCGATGGAAAGAATTCCTCTCCTGTCATCCCCGTCTTGGTGATATTCGGATACCACGATGGGTCGCCTATCAGCCAAAAGCGACCATCCAGATCCATGGTTTTTGCGACGCCTTCCAAAAGGCATACGGAGCAGCGCTGTATTTTCGTGTGGAAGCGGGCCTCCAAGTGTCATTCCACCTCTTAACGTCCAAGACCAGAGTAGCTCCAGTCAAAACAGTGTCACTGCCGCGACTCGAGCTGTGCGGAGCCGTTCTTCTCGCAGAGTTGTCTTCAGCCCTTATCCCTCAAATGCCAGTTGAGAATTGCAAATTGTTTCATTGGACGGACTCAACAATTGTTCTGGCCAGGCTTCGCAAATCTCCATGTTCCTGGACAACGTTTGTCGCCAACCGCATTGCTAAGATTGGCCAAGCAACCGATTGTCAATCGTGGTCTCACGTGCGGTCAGAGGACAATCTGACAAGCTGACTTAGCCAGCCGCGGAGTTTCGCCACAGGAGCTGATGGACAGCCATCTGTGGTAGAATGGACCTGATTGGTTAGGCTTGCCTCAAGAGCAATGGCCAGTCCCAGCTGACTCGTGTCTGGAGACTGACATAGAGCAGCGTCCCATTAAAGTCCACATTGCGGAGCTGTCTCCATCAGATCCTCTTGACCGCTTCTTCGACTTCGGCAGAGCATTACGGGTTCTCGCCTATGTTTTTAGATTTTCCAAACGGTGTCGTAATCCTTCGGTGTTGTTTTCGTCACAGCAACTACAAAATAGTGAGCTTGAAGAAGCCCAAGAGCAACTCATTTACTCAAGGCAATCCATCTTGAAGCCACATCCGAACTAACTACGGACAAATTCCTAGCAGCGTTTGCTCGTTTTATAGCAAGACGCGGCTGCCCGTCCGAAGCTTACTCCAACAATGGAAAGACGTTTGTTGGAGCCTTGAGAGCCTTTGCTTTAGATTTCCTGGAGGCTACCAAAAAGCAAGTCGAAACAAAGCACAGTCTCTCGTGGAATTTCAATCCGCCAGGTGCGCCTCAAGTGGGTGGCCTGTGGGAAGCCGGCGTCTAAAGCTTTAAGACGCTATTTTACAAGTCGACCTCATCTTTTAAATACACTTTTGAAGAGCTCTCCACCCTCCTCTCCAAGATTGAAGCCTGCTTTAGTTTAAGACCAATCTCCCCTCTGTCCGAGGACGTGACAGATTTGTTGGCTCTGACTCCAGGGCACTTCATAGTAGGGGGCCCACTTCTTTCCGTGACGGAGCCAGAGATAGAAGGAAATGCGGCATCAATCCTCAATAGATGGCAGCGACTTAAGGCTCTAAACCAACACTTCTGTTTCTGTTGGAATGGAGAGTACTTGAATTAGTTGCACAAAAGAAACAAATGGCAATTACCTGAGAAGAACCTGAAGCAAGGTGACATGGTAATTATCAAGGAGGATAACCTTCCCTCACACGAATGGCGCTTGGGACGCGTCAAGGAAATCTACCCGGGACAAGATGACCAGGTCCGAGTGTTCGACGTGCTTACGACCCGCGGAGTTATTAAGAGGCCAGTGGCCAAACTTATCCTCCTTCCACTCCTTTCCGAGTCCAATCCAACTTCTGTGTCAAAATCGTGACAAGCCGGTTCACTCACTAATATGTGTGTCTTATGTTTTTCCAGAAACTCCTCACGACGCAACATGGCACCAACAAAAGCAAAGAAGGTAGCACAGATGCTGCGTGGCACAGGAACTTTCCATTGCCGCGTGTGCCGAGGGGTTCACGCCCTAAAAAAGTGCCAGCGCTTTATGCATCTAATTGCAGAGAAGCGTCTCCGGGCAGTGCTTATCAATAAGTACTGCCCTAATTGCCTGGCACACCAGCACTCGGGGCGTTCTTGCCGGAGCGGCGACAAATGCCGCGTTTGTGGTGGTGATCATCACACCTTGCTCCATCTGGAGGAGGAGAGCTCGCCCCGTTCCCCGCCAACAAGCTGATCGCCCCGCTCCAGATCCAGATCGCCCGTCGTCAGAAGAAGCGCATCGCAACCATTCACCCGTCTGAGTGCGTCCATCAACGCCACCCTCAGTCGAAGGGATTACAATTTAGTCTACTGTGACGGCTATCGTTGCGGTAGGTAAAAAATCCTTTAAACTGCGAGCAGTGATCGATCCGTGCAGCCGGGTCAGCCGAATTGACGCCTCTTTTGCAAAGGCATTGGGCCTTTCCGCAACCTGGCTCAATGCGAGTGAACGAGTCACGGTTCGCATTAAATCTATCAGTGGTCCCTTCGACAGAGAGGTGCGACTGTGCATTGAGGACAGTTTCAACTTCCAGACCCCGGACGCGTTGATAGAAGAGACGTGTAGGAAAGGCGTGGCCAACATTATCCTGGCGGACGACGAATGATTTAGGCCATCGACTGTCAACTTGGTGCTAGGCGCCGATGTATACAGCCTGATCATCCAGCCAGGGGTGCTTCCAACTGATCACGGCTTAGTGGTCCAGAATACCGTGTTTGGGTTGATCCTGTCCGGAGTTTACAGTCAGTAACATCCGTTAGCAGCCTGCTGGGCAAGCTCAATAGGCTGTTACATTAAGTATTCAATCCAACATTAAAGAAGTTACAACCTACACACCCCGCGCGTTATCATTTAACCGTTTCTATCGTTCTTTTAATACAAAGGTATTAAATACTTGTTGTATCGTGAGTGCATATATTGTTTCACCACTCCACGATTTTACAGATTTTTTAAGCGCCGTCTTACCGAAAAGGTCAGCCAAAATCAACATTTACTCTTCATATTGACGACAGGGAGGCAGCGAATATAACTTTTATTGCAAATAATGCGCCGCTGCAGCTGGCAAACTAAAAAAACTTTATTTTAACAATTTTGGCATTATTTTTTTACTATTTTCTTTTGTATACTCACTGTCTCTTTTATAATAAGGTCACAGAACAATTATTAACCAGTTTAGTAAAAACAATCAAATGCAATCAATATTGCAGTAATTTAGCAAGAGTGATATTTTCTTTTTTCTTTAACTTTCGATACTTTTGTACCAAATTAATTTTTACTTTTTAAAGAATGTTTCCTAGATACAATTGGATTGTTCAGCTGCCAGATTTGAAAAGGCAGAGCCGAGCGGAGCGATTAGCTATCCCACCTCGGTATACCCTTAATCCAAACATGCATTTCCGCTAAAAATAAGATGCAAAAACGTTGACATTGGAGCGGAGCTGCTGCGTAAATTAATCGCTTTTGATCAGGAGATAGCGCCTTAACTGTTTTGTTGTTGCTGCCACTCAAAGGTTGTATGCCTCTATTAGTTAGTTAATCTTTTAATTTAGGTTTATATGGGAATATTACAACCACAGATATATATATATATATATATATATATATATATATATATATATATATATATATATATATATATATTAATTATAACGAACATGGACTACGCCTCAGAAGCGACTCTGTCCTAGGATTCGGTTTTGCTTGCTAAGTAGCGTAGGCGTCACATGACTAAAGTTTGGACAGAGCGAAGAAAGTTCCAGCAACTAGTATAATGATGCAAAAGCACATTGTTTCACGTTAATAGATCAGCAATGCATCAGTCGGTCTCGGTGCCCCACCCCAAAATTAACAAAACTTAGCTATTATTCATGTTCATATTACTTCAGCAGTAGTTCATATAACTAAATTTTCTTCATTACTTTTCTATTCAGGGAAATTTACTTTTCTATAATCTTTTAAGCTACAATTGGAACAATAAATTTATTTTCTTCACCCCCCGTCAACTCAGAAATGTCGTTTAAAATATTATTAATCAATTTGTGGCAGGCAATAGTACAACGATAAGCAATTTTGATAACAATGCACTTGCTTCTGATTAAAAATCACTGTTATAGCAATCTTATTTCATTCTTATTGATTTGTCTGTACTCACACTCCGATCAAGGATGTCCCGCGCAGTCAGCAGGCCTGTTGACGATGATCTTGAGTTGTCAGCTGCTTTAGAAATAGTAAAGAGTTATAATTATTGTTCCTCGCTGTCTCCGCCACATTATCTATATAACAAGTAATCAAATTAAAAAGTTTGTGTTCACACTGGGGTATTGCAAGAATATCAACATTTTGGGTGTACTTTACCTAAACTTGAATTATATTAAGAGATAAGTTGTTGAGGTGATTAAACTTTAAAATCTTGTGCCGTTTAGACCCGGTCTTTATCCGAGGGGGAAGTTCCAGCAAGCTAGGGTCGCCGATTGATAATATGGGCTGAAACGTAGCCTATTGATGTTGTCGGTCGGGTTGCAAATCTGAGATGGGAGCAGTGATCGTTTGGTTCTTATGCACCGTGTTCACCGTGAGATGCTGAGGGAGCGTGGCCTGGCCAAAACTTTACCGCCGTAGACCACTTTTCAAACGCTGTTCATTCCAGCCTATTCTACTCAAGCTTTAAGCTTGAGTTAAAGCTTTATAAAAGCTCTAAGCCCACGCAAGCGACAGCGGCGTTTGAAATATTAGGCATACTAACGTGAAACGTCACACCCTTACAAAATTCAGGCCAGTTTATCGGAAATGAATCATCCAACAAAGATAGCTGCTTTAACACTTTATAATCGTTTTTATGCAAAATCATGTTAACGCCAAACAATGCTTTATATGGCGGACAACCTATGGCCTGATGATCTTTGCGTATATAAGCACAAATAGAGGCCAGCAAGGAGCCATTGATTCATTCCGCCTCATTACTCTATGGCGAATACAATGCTGTGAACATATGTTTAATTCCAAACTGAGTAAAGCACGCTTTAAACCCATTTGCTTTAAACTGGAAACCGTTATCACTAACTATTGTTTCTGGCACACCAAAGCAATGAAATAAATTATTTTCTATGAACTCAATAATCAAATTCGTTGTAAATTTTTTCAGTCGGCACAACCAATGTTAACGACTATAATTTAAAGTCTAATATTTCCAAGTTTGCTTCGAGGATAGGGGCCTAGTATGTCATTATACAACTTTGGAAATGGTCTATCTGAGACGCTTTGCACTCCCATTGTGGGACGTAATGTACTATTTGCAGCTTTGGTTTCCTTGCATGTGTCGCATGCAACGTACTTCTTTGGACAGTCCTGGCCAAAAGAAGTTCCTTCGAATCCTTTCAATCGTCTTCTGCATGCCTCCATGTGATTGTCGAATGACGGACAGACGCAATTTCTCGAGGACCCACAATCTCCAACAGCACACTTCTTGCGCAGGATCCCCGGATGGATGTTCTGTGCGAATATAAACAAATTTATCCACAACATGCAAATCTGGAAATTTATCTGCATTTTACACAACCTTTGTCTTGAGATCCACATACTCTGAATCGAGAAATTCCGTTGACTCAAGATCAATACTGGGAGTAGATGCATCTAGGCTATATATCTGGTCCTCACACAATCTAGACAATGCATCTGAGACGACATGATCTTTACCCTTTCTATGCAAAGTGGTAAATTTAAATGCTTGCAATCGAAATATCCACCGTGCTAATCTGCCTAAAACATTTTGTTGACGCATAAACCAAAGTAAGCTCGAGTGATCTATAACAACTTCGAATTTCTGTAGATTCAAATAGCATCGGAATTTTTCAATTGCTAAAATTACAGCAAGACATTCTCGTTCGGTAACACTATATTTTCGTTGGGCTTGTGCGGTTTTAAGTTACACTTTTAATTTATCCATAGCCTCTTGAGATTCAAGGGACCACTTAAGAAGTTTCTTGGTGGATAACACTTCGTTAATGGGGTGTATAAATCGACGATAGCAACCACAGACTGGGCATGTTTAAAACAAAATCACGTAACCCAAATAGATTAGCTTCTTGGAACTGTTCCGCCAAACATACTAGAGCAGATAAATGTTAGGAGAAACCCTCCGATACAGTACAAAGATCGTCCAAATACCCAAACATTAAACGGCACATTGTTGACGGCGCGTTACATAAGTCAAATGGCATAACTGCAAACTGATAAAGAGGCCTACCAGGCACTGTACAGGTGGTTAAAAGTTTAGATGCTTCAGATAGTTCGACATACCAATTAGCGTCTTTCAAATCCATCTTGGAAATAACGTTGGCTTTTGGTAAACGTGCAAAGATACCTTCGATACATTGTAAAGGATACCCAACCTTTTTGGTAACTTTATTTAGTCTTCGTGCATCCAAACACAAACAGACCTCGGCTTGACAACTAGTCTCATTGAAGAGCTCCAAGAACTTTGAGATAACTCAATGACTCCTTAGTTTAGCATCTGATCTATTTCCGCGTACATCAACTTTTCCACAGCTGGGCTAGAGGGGTAATGTTGTTGCTTCACTGGCTTTGTCTCTAACAGTTCAATGTGATATATAATTAACGACGTACGACCAAGACCTTTTTTGTAAAAATTGGGAAACAACGTTTAAATAGCTTCTAACTGTTGCACTTCCAACTCTGATAACGGATATTGATTTGAGTCACTATTATCAGTACTTATGGAACTGACTGTTCCGGGTGCTAAATTGAATTTTCCCCAAAAATCTTTTCCTGAAAAAAAACCTTTTGGGCAATGGATGGTATCACATGTAAAACCATAGACTTTTCATATTTATTATAAGTAAAAGGTACTTGCTGATAACCTACGACTTAGTGAGATTTACCATCAGCATTCTTTACGTTCGAAAGAATTGACTAAAATTGCGGAAGTTTCATTACCTGTTGGGCTAAGTCTGAGCCTACACAACTAACAATGACTCCGGTATCTAATAAACCTAAATATCGAAATTATAAACAAATATACTTTCGCAAAACTTCAGCAATCTTCATTATCTTGATAATTTGCAGATTTTGAAAGCTGACATTTGTTTTTAATTTTCCAAAAATATTCTTTTAGTCTATGTGTGTTTCTTACATTTTTATACTTTGATACCAAAGGTATTGGGTTTGTGCAATGTCCGGCATGGTGTCTGTCCGTCTGTCTGTATGAACGCAACTTTTTGCGACACCCTTTAAGCTAGAGCCTTGCAACTTTGCAATTATTTTGGTACATGCCTGCTTCTCTCTAAACCTTTGATGTAGTTTTTTGAGGAATGTCGTCGATTATCTTGCCCCCAATTTTGGTAATTTTAGCTGCTAAAATGTGGGATATATGTGTTGTATCGATTTGCACATCGAGGTGTATAGACTTGTTTTCGATTTCCCAGGCCCCCTGAGGTCGTAGAACCCTTAATTTAACACTTTGTCTGACGAAGATATGTACCAAGATATTTGCAACGTTGCAAGGCTCTAGCTTAAAGGGTTTCGAAAAAATTGCGTTCATACAGTTCAGACAGACGGACAGACACCATGACGGACATTGCACAAACCCAATATTCTTGTGATGTTCACAAAGTGCAGTATCATAGCACAAGAGCAAAAGTGAAAGCATCTCCAACAACAATTTGTACAGAGTGTAGTTTGCACTTTGTGCTAGACCCTAACCCTTGACTACAAAAACGTGGCAAGTATTACATAGAAACTAGTGCTGAACAACAGTAAAAGCTTGAAAAGTATTGCAAAAGTCGACAAAAACACACACGCGATTTTCTGGTATTATTTGGTATAGTTAAGTGCTTAAGGTTTCGGTACTAAAGAACTAGTGAGGTGGTTCTGAGGTGGGCTAGCTGAAGCCACCGAACGGGTCGCAGGTTGCGGATAGCACAAGGCTTCCCGTGGAGGTTAGCTGCGAATAGCGACCTGTCGTGAATAAGCAGTCCCGGACAACAGCGGGTTCCAAGCCCTATGTTGTACCGACAATTCGCTTGTCTGACCGTCTTTCATACATAGTCTTACAGACACCCAAATCCCTACACGCGTTCCTACCCACATCCTATCCCCAACATCTCACAAGGGCAGTGGTGACGTCCTGAGGCAAGGGTGCCACTTCACCTCCCTAAGCCAGGGTGTTATGCGTTCCGTGCCCATTGGTTGGTTTGCAGTCAGGGGTATCCGACTGCATTTGGACGGAGCCTCAATGATACCTGGCCGCCTCGGTGAGTATACCTGGCCCCAGCGTGTTAATGGGGGCTATGACACGCTGGTACTACTCTCCCCTACACTCGTGGGATTTTTTTATGGATAAAAACCTTAATATTAATATTACCAAACGGCTGGCGAAAGGCTTTGGTACAGCTAAGGCTTTGGTACAGTACACTTCGATGGCCTCGGCACATCGGAGGTACTGAAACTAAGAGCCATGGTTGGAGGTGCCTGGCGGTAGGCTAAAAACGCTAAGGGGTGATTCCCTTACAACAATTAATCACAATGGAGGACGATAAAAACAAAGCAACTCGGGCTAGGATATTAGCCCAAACGTCGGTGGAAGGCGCGACCGCTACCACCGGCGGGCACGGGGGGGGGGGCAACTCCTCAACGTGTCGCCAGCGGTCACACCTCTGCGGTGGTTGGAGCAGGCCACAGCAGTTGCATCGCTAAGAGCAACGCTTTGGCGAAGCAATGCGGAATTTGGCTCAGAATCCGATTGCGAGCCAAGCAAACTTTCAGACAACGAAGCTGACGAAAAGCTTCTACCCAGCCTGAACCAGGAGGATGCCAAGGCCCCTAGTATGGCAGGGTCCAAGAGGTCAAAGGAGGGTATGAGAGCGAAGGCACATTATAAGGCGGCTCTAAAGATCAGAGCTCGGCTACAGAGCACCAGCAACCTCACCCCCGAGAAGAGGAGCAAGCTGCAGTGGGCCGAACAAAAGATTGAGGAGGGCAGGCGGTATTTTGCGCAGAAACCGCAGATGCAGGCCACCACCAGCGCCTACGCTAACAGGGTCGAGGGGCAGCTGGCAGCTAAACGACAGCGTTCCATGGAGACGGCCAAATCGGAGGTGCCGGCCAGCAAGCGGTCAAAGCCCCCAAAAGCCAGGAAGGAAACCGCCAGCGATGTGGCGAAGCGGCACTTAGTCGTTGCGTTTATCGACAGGAGCGATTCTAATGGTAAAATGTCAGCAGATCAGTAGCAGAAGGTGGAGTCCGCTCTACTAAATGCGCTGATGGTAAGAATGCTGGAGCCCGATGCCACACCCTTTTGTTTTGATAGAGCGGGGTGGTATAATGGAGTGAAGATTCTTAGCTGCAAGGATGAGAGTACTCTCAAATGGGTCACGCAGGCAGTGGCAGCCATGGCGGCTCCGTAGGAGGGCGCCCAGCTGGAGGTAGTGGAGAGAATGAAGATCCCCTCCGTACCAAAGGCGAAGGTGCTCCTACCACGAGTCGTGCCTAAGGAGCAGGCGCAGCTACTTCTACAGTGGCAAAATCCGGACGTGCCAACCACTGACTGGCAGGTGCTTCATGTAGCCAAGCCCGATAGCAAGGGCCAGCACATGATCCTGCAAATCAGCAAGGTGGCCGAGGACTTGCTCTTTCCGCGATTCGGGAAGATGGCGTAGGGCATGGGCAGTGTCTACCTGCGCTTCAAAAGGCGACACCCCTCCGACAACAATGAGCTTACACTCAAACAAGGCGAAGTGGAGCACGATCTTGGCCTGATCGAGGCGACAAGCGGCCTGGAAATCGCTAGCACGGGCTCAGAAGCCAGCTGCGATGGAGACGAAGATGAGACGGAGGATGTAGATACGACGCTGACAGTCGCCACATTCGAGCTGGGTGCATCCACTCCAGCTCAATCTACATAAAAGCAAGCTGGCGTCGGCGGAGCTCCTTCTAACCCTGGAGGAAGGGCCTGCCGATGTGGCCTTAATACAAGAGCCTTGTATAGCGTCGGGCAACCAAGTCTCAGGGCTAAGGTCGAACAACTTCAACGTCTTCTACCCGACCACAGTAAGTAGAACAAGAACTGCAAGGAAGGGGATCTATGCCTATTTAATGTCTAATTACAGCACCGATGACCTAACAGTCGTCGCAATAGAGGGCATGAGAAGTCAGCCGCTGCTGCTGGCATCCTGCTACATGGCACACGATAACACGACACCACCAGAAGAATAACATCGCCTTCTGAGGGATGTATCAATGAAAGGGCGGCCACTGATCGTCGGAGCAGACGCCAATGCCCACCACTTGGTATGGTGGAGTCCTGACATCAACGATAGAGGTGAGTCACTACTCCATTTTATCCTAGATTACGATATAAACATAGGAAACGTAGGAGAGTCCAGTACTTACGTAGGACCGACTTCATCAAACGTGCTTACAAAAAACGATGTCGATGTGGGAGAATGGAGAGTTCCTGAGAGACCCTCCTTCTCAGACCACAAGTACATCTCTTTCACTACTAGATCAAACTTGAAACCCTTAACTAACATAGTATTCCGAAACCCTCGGAACACAAACTGGGGGGAGTACAGATGCAGGCTCGAAAACGTTCTACCAACAGCACCACATATAAACACGGAGGCGGGCATAGAGGAATCTCTGATGTTCCTGACAAACCACCTCGTGGACGCCTACCACAAAACATGTAAGCCGTCGAGCCCCAAGCACAGCCGCAGAAGACCATTGTGGACTCCTGAGCTTGGGGCAATGAGGAAAAAAGTCCAGGAGATCTTCGGTCTGGCTAAAAAAGCAGACGACGACATCGTCTGGGACGAAAACAAGATAAGGCCCAGAGCATTCAAACGTGATTTTCGAAAAGCCAAACGTGACTCTTGGAGAACCTTCTGCACCGGCCTGGAGAGAGTCACGGAGACAGCCAGGCTGCGGAAACTACTCTCAAAACAGCCAGCCGTTTAAAGCCAGCTGAAAACGAACGAAGGACGTTGGACCGAGAACAGCACGGAAGCAATTGAAGCGCTCCTGGAAGCGCACTTTCCAGGCTGCTCGGCATGCAACGACGATGCGCCACTACGACGCACCGAGCTGAAACCAGAACTCTCAAACACCGAAAGCATCGTAACACACGGCAAGATCCGGTGGGCTATCAACTCCTTTGCGAGCTACAAATTCCCGGGACTTGATGGAATAATCCCAGCCATGCTCAAAGAAGCAGGCGAACCCGTCATACCATGGCTCCACGCGGTCTACGCAGCGTGCTTAGAACGAGGATACGTGCCTGTAGCATGAAGGAATACGAGGGTGATTTCTGCCGATAGCGGGCAAATGCAGCCACGTCCAACCCAAGGACTACAGGCCGATCAGTCTCTCATCGTTCCTCCTGAAGACGATGGAGAAACTACTTGAGCTACACATAAGAACTAGCACCAGCTTTAAGCTAAAACAGACCTGGTCTGATGAACATGTGGGATGGTTCGGAGGGGGCTGAGCTGAGGCCACCAGGCGGGTCGCGGGTTGCGGATAGCGACTCCCAACTCCACCACACATACCTACCTCCATCCCTACCCCCCTCATCTCACACCGGGCTAGACTAAGGTGTCATACGAACCGTGCCGAGAGTCAGCTTGGCTGGGGGCCCGGTTTAAAAACTAGCCCAGTCTTTAACGGTGTGCTCAGGCAGATGGCGACCGCCTGTTCTATTTAGCCTTACCCGGGTACCGCGAATCTCTGCCCGGGTGGACCTTATTTTCTCCGCAGCTTTTGGGATTCAACATGAAACAACAAACAAATGAAAACATAAAACAACAAGACGTGCAGGATATCCCTGCAACTATTGCCGCAAGGCGCATTGAGGACCGCCTCCTGGACGGGGAGTGGTTCTCCAACGTGGGACGCACTCCACAGCGCCCCCAACAGGCGCAACGAGGCGCGGGAAGGCCGCAGGCGCAAGCTGGCCCAACGCGCACAAATACGACGAGGCAAGCCCCTCGTCAGCACACGACACCGACCGCAGAGGCTGCAAGACGGGACCTGCCCAGCCGACGCGACCAGCCCTCAATGCGGATCGGCGGCAAGGTGCACAACAGCGGCAGCAGAAGGCGGAGTTGCCGAAACGTTGAGAGCCGGGAGGCGTGGACGACCCGAACAGGATGGGTCTGTGCGGCTCAAGGGTGAAATGGTACCAAAGGTACCTTCAGCAGGGATTTCCCAATGCTGAAGCCAATGCTGGCAACGGCCAATAGGCAGACGACGGAGCAGGCAAGGGGACCAGCCCCCAAACGCCTTAACAGTTCTCTGACGCCTCCTGCTGACACTCCCAAAAGGGTATGTCCAGAGGAGCGTCCGAGTACGTCGAGGGCAGCCGCCGCCGCTGCTTCAGTAGAGAAACCTACCTCTACAGTGTCCAGTGAGGCTCGATCTTCGTACGCGGCGATGACAAAACGAGTTCAGGTGGCCGTGTTGCATGTGGAGTATCCCCAGGTAATGCTCAGTCACGGGGACTTGTCCGCATTGGCGGAGGCCATCCTTGATGAACTAATTATCACTGGATGGAGCACCGCAGTGGAGTTCGCGGGAATTCACTTCAGAGTGGGTCACCTGGTGATCGAATGCTCGGACGAGCACTCCGCGGACTTCCTGAAGGCTGTGGTGTCGAGGTTGAAATCGTGGAAGGGAGCTCCACTCGACTGTAGGGTGGGTGGTGACATTCCGTCACCCCACAACATCACGCTTTACTGTCCAAGAAGCGCGGATCGGTCTACCGAGTCCTTGTTGATTCTGCTGAGGAATCAGAACAAGATCGAGACCGTCGTGTGGAAGGTGTTGTCTAGGAGGACAGAAAATGGATGCGCCTTGTTGGTAATAGGAATAGATGAGATGTCCAAGGACGCAATAGTGGCCAGAGGCCACCAAGTAGCATTACGCTACGGCACTGTCCCGATCAGCGGTCTAAAGAAAACAGCTGGCAAAAGGGACACTGCCGCCCCAACTGCACCAAAGCCACCTGATTTGGTACCCCCCCTCCCACAGCCACCGAACCGAGTGTCCACCAGGCAGGTCGTACCGACCCGTCGGAAGATCTGGCTGAAGATGAGGACCTGGCAGACCAGACGCTCGTCAAGGATGTGCTGGATGGGATGGATCTTGGGGAGCCCATGTCGTCCCAGGAATTGGCAGAAGAGCTTGCGAAGGCCAATGGAGATGAAGCTGATGTGACGATGACGGGCAGCGGTGGTGAGGGCGACTCCCCTCCTACACCACCAGCAAATGAAACGGTAGGAAAGTAATGGTGACACCAGGCGTCACCACTACCGGGCTAGCCCAGATAAACCTCCACAAAGCTAAGGCAGCTTCGGCTGTCTTAGCCAGGACGTTTATCTCACAACATCTTGGGCTAGCCCTCATACAGGAGCCATGGGACAACGATGGCATTAAAGGCCTGTATACCGCCGTGTCAAAGGTAGTATGGGATCAAAGAGATCCAATGCCTAGAGCATGTATCATGGTAAGAAAATATATTGTTTATTCAATTCTTTCAGAATTCCTCACTAGGTACGTGCCAATCGCTTTAAATTCAAATGGCAAGGCCCCCCCTATGGTTGTGGCATCGGCCTATTTCGCGGGTGATGTGGCTTGCCCACCACCGGAGATAGAGAAGCTGGCGGAATACTGCAGAAAGGAGATGATTGTGAGGACTCAGAAGCGACCGCAGCAGCACTTGCCCATAATGCAATGTCTGGTTTTGACTGCATTAGGACGCAAAACATTTGGACGGCAGAGCGCAATTGCCGCTATTGGGGGATGGATGTTCCAAAATTAAGTGATATGGTATTTAAAGAAAGTTTCCGAAAGGAAAGAAACCTTTTCCAAAAGCCTGGGCCCATCTGCAAAGTACAGAAAAGTTGTTTAAAGTCAGCTGTTAAAAGTTGCCACCTTGTGTAATTCGAGCTGAAAATATCGATTCATCGGTAAAAAAAAGCGGTGCTCTTGCGGCGCGGGGAAAAAGTCGCTATTTTAAAATATAACGGCCACATTTTGTATGCTAAAGGCTAAATTTTTCGAAGGCCTTAAGGCTTAATGCTAAAGGCGAGCCTTAAGGCCTCAGTGTAAATGCACTATTAGTCAGACAGAGGCGGATTCGCTATCGGGTGAAATTCCCCTAATGGCACAGCCAAGGGACGAAATGAAAGCCGAACACATGTTCGTGCAGAAATTTCAAGTTCACCTATGTAACAAAAATGAGTGGATACTGAAGAAGAGGTCCACATAATGAAACCACACACCATAAAGTGGTACACTGATGGATCCCTAACTCATCAAGGCTCCGGCTTTTTTGTGGTAGGCCCGCGGCTCACTTACTTCGAATCCCTAAGCGAGCACACCAGCATCTTCCAAGCTGAAGTGTGTGCAATAGGGAGGTGTGTGGACTTTAATTTGAATTTATCGAAATAGGGAGATAGCCATCCTATCGGATGGCCAAGCAGCATTATTGGCACTTAGTAGGACCGAAATCAGGTCAAAAACTGTTCGCGAAGTTCGAACCAAGCTAAACACCCTGGGATCACAGAATAGGCTTGCCTTAAGGTGGGTCCCAGGACACGTTGATATAGCGGGGAACGAAGAGGCAGATAAGCAAGCAAGGAGGGGAGCTGCGACACCCCTTATAGGACCCGAGCCGTACTGTGGGGTAGGGAGAAGCACGATACGGCAGGAGCTTAGGAGCGAAGAGAGGCCTATGCGGGAAATGAGCTGGGCAAAAGCGGTTTAAGCTTCTGATATCTATTGGAAAGAATAGACTTAGGATACTCACTGGTCTCCTGACAGGACACTGTAGACTAAGAAATCACCTAGCAAAGCTGGGCATAACCAGAAGCGAGATGTGCAGATTCTGCGAAATGGAGGGAGAATCTTCCTTGCACATTATAGCAGAATGTGTAGCCTTAGTAAGGAAAAGAAGTCGTCTCCTAGGAAGACATTTTATACAACCTAGTGATTTAGAAAACCCAATAAATATACTTGCTTTCATGCAAGACCTGGGTTTGATGGAAGAGCTATAGGCCAAGAAGGGGGTACAATAGATCTCTTAGGTCGCAGTGCATTCACCCCAAATAATAATAATAATAAGCTAAATCCGAATCAGCACGCATACACCAAGGGCAAGTCTGTGGAAACGGCGCTTCACTCGGTAGTATCTACCGTAGAGAACGCGCTACACCACAAGGACTATGCACTAGGTGTATTTATAGACATCTCGGGTGCATTTAATAATGTATCAACCGCCGCGATCATGCAAGGACTTATGACCAACTGCTCGAACCAAGCAATAAACCGATGAGTATGGAACCTTCTGAGTTGCAGGAAAGTTCGCGCCGAATGGGGACCAACAATGCTGACCAGAGAGGTTTACAGGGGCACGCCGCAAGCCGGAGTCCTATCCCCTCTACTGTGGAACCTGGTGGTTGACGATCTCCTTAAGAAATTTAAAAAAAGAGCGCCAAGGATAACTGCCTATGCGGTCGACATAGGCATAATCATCACTGGCAAATGTCCATCGACGATTAGCTCAGTCATGGACGAAACGCTAAAAGAAGTGCTGAACTGGGCCACAAGAGCAGGTCTTAGCATCAACGCCTACAAATCGGACCTCATTCTCTTCACAAAGAGATACAAGGTGCCGAGATGGAGCCCACCTAGAATCAACAACATACAACTACTTCTCAGGACTCACGTGAAATACCTAGAAGTGATATTGGACTCAAAACTGACGTGGAGGCTCAATGCTGAAGAAAGGGTGAAAAAGGCTACCAACGCGCTCTACACCTCGCGGAGGATGTTAGACAGCAAATGGGGTCTCTCACCTAGACTGATGCACTGGATCTTCATTTCGGTAGTGAGGCCAATACTACTCTACAGCGTACTGGTATGGTGGCAGGCCATGGAGAAAGTCACATATTTAAAGCTGTTAGAAAAGGTACAACGGCAATCCCTAATCTGCATCACGGGAGCCCTTCGGACTACTCCAACAAGGGCACTGGAGACGATAACAGGGTGCTACCAATCAACGTACAAGCCCGGCTAACTGCACAGAAAGCCGCCCAACGCCTTTGTGCAACGGGAAACATGAGACTGCAAGGCTATGGTCATGGCGCAGTGGGAAAGGAGCTCATAAGTGGCACGGACTAAATGACTCCCCAAGATGATTTAAGGCAAGTGCCAACACTAATGGGACCTGAAGACTGGCGCGCAGGTGTTCAACAACATGAGGTCAACATCTTTACGGACAGCTCCAAAATGGACGCATGAGTCGGGGCGGCGGTATACTGCGCCTCGCCAGAATTAAGCTTAGAATACAAGCTGCCAGACTACTGTAGCATATTTCAGGCTGAAGTCTTAGCGATACGGATTGCCGTGGAAGCGGCAATCAGATCGGGGTCTTCAACGGACAGGGTCAATATCTTTGTAGACAGCCAAGCAGCCATCAAATCGCTACAGTCTGCTCTCACAACCTTCAAAAATGTCCTGGCGAGCAGGGATGCGATAGATGAACTAATGGACTCAAAAGAGGTCCACATTTATTGGGTTCCCAGCCATCAGGGTATTGAAAACAACGAGTACGCAGACCAACTAGCAAAAAGTGGCGTGAGAACGCGAAACATCGCTGAACACGTTCAAGTCTCCCTACGGGCTCTATACGTCGACATGGAGGCAAAGGCCACATATAAAGCAGACCGCATATGGAGGAACACCAGCGGATGCAGAGTAGCAAAGACGATGTGCTGAAAACGGAGCAGAAAACTCTCTGACTTCGTGCTGAGTCTACAAAGAAAAGACTGCAGACTGCTCAAAGGCATATAAACAGGTCACTGCCTAACAGCATCGCATGCAAAGAAGATGGGCCTAACCATAGAAGATGGCTGCAGGAGATGCAAAGAGCCTGGAGTGGAGGAAACGCTGGAGCACCTGCTATGCGTGTGCCTGGCGCTGGCTTTATCCAGACTCATGCATCTCAATAGCCCGTTCATGGACTCGATAAATGAAGCAGCGAAGAAACTCTGCCCCAAAGAAATGCTAAAATTCGCTAAAAGTGTGAACGTGATGAAGAACTTCTAAGGCTCCGTTTAACTCCCCCAACCTATAGTAAGGCCGTAAGTAATACCTCCGGTACCATGGGCGTGGCAGGAAGCCGGAAGAGGCTCGATGGAAAACCCTGGAGCACCGTGCTCCAACGCGTCTCCTGTGGAGAGAGTCGACGGCCAGGCCGTTGCGGGGAGGAAAAGGCAGCTGCACCACACGTCGCCGTCTGATCTCCCTAAGATCGACCCGAAGAGGCAGAAGAACGCTGCAGTTCTGGAGGGCTTAAGGACCTCACTTGGCGCGAAGCGTCCGAAGGCGGCCACTTACGCCAGTGTAGCCAAGGGCACATACTTGGCTGTTCTGGCAAGTGATTACCCAAAGAGGCTTCTGTCGAAGGAAGAGCTGTCGGCGGTGGAGAAGGCACTTGTCGATGAGGAAGGGACCTCAGCTCTCAACTTCAATGGCATCCAGTTCTAGGATGGTCTAGACTGTATGGACAATGATGCCAATGAGTGGCTAGAGCTGAAGGTGCCAGACATCAGCATCATGGTGGGCGCGCTGTTTCTCACCTGTCTGCAGAAGGACCTGCCAGTGACCAACATCGTCAGGCTCTACCTGTCTCGCACGGTTGGTGAGACGGTGGAGAGGTCTCTTAGTCTGCTCAACGAGCAAAACAAGGGACTTCTTAGTGAAACATGGCGAGTGATCCGGCACCTGGAGTCGAGTGGCGGTAAGGTGCTGACTTTGGGCGTGGATGACAAGGCGCTCACTCTTCTTAAGAATCGGAGCATGCTGGTAAGTAAACGCTTCGGCCAGCTGAAGAAGGAGCCTGTGGATGTGGGAGCGTCCACGGAGGCAGCCAAAGTGGTTGAGGCAGCAGAGGCTGAGGTTCTAGCGGCAGTAGATGCCGAGTTGGACTCGGATTCTCTTCAGGGGCTGGACCTGTCGCGCCTACACGTAGAGAAGCATACCAGCAACGAGGAGCCATCCGATGATGAGCAGACTCTCTCTGACGCTCTCGGAGGGTGAAGGCAGCTTCGGCTGTCATCGGCAGGTTGGTCTCCAGGTCTGACCTGGGGCTGGTGCTCATCCAGAAGCCTTGGGCCGTCAGAGGCAGGATCTGCGGCCTAAATCAAGTGAGTATGCAATTAATTGCAGACGTTAGGGAGGCATACCGAAAGCTTGTATCTTGGTGCGAAAGAGCATTAACTTTCTCTGTCCTTTTAAATTTCTCAACAGAGATCTAGTAGCGGTGATAATCACTGGCGAGTTCGGGAGTACTGTGGTGGCGTCAGCATACTTCCTAGGAGATGTGACGGATGCCCGCCCACCAGAGGTCCAGGATCTGGTCCAACACTGCAGCAGCAAAAAACTACCCCTGCTGCTAGGATGCAATGCCAACGCACACAGTGATGCATGGGGAAGCACGGACAACAACAGCAGAGGTGAGTGTTTACTTGATTATCTATCCAGGGATCTCACCGTCTTCAATGTGTGGGGCTGAACCCACTTTTATTACTAAAACTAGGCCCGAAGTGCTTGATATCACTTGATATCCAGGTTGGTTTACAACTGGAAGGTCTCCTCAGAACCGTCAATGTCGGATCACCGAATCATTCTCTTCGACATCCACAGCAACCTCAGTTTCAGCAGGGTTATCATGAATCCACGACGGACTGACTGGTCACTCTATCAGTCCTGTCTAGGATTAAATCTGAGCAGACTGAACCAGAGTAGGAGAGTATCCTCTCCGGAGGATCTCGAACAACTCTCAGAAGAAGTAGGTGAAACTATCTTGGATGCGTATCATGCAAGCTGTCCTGTCAAACAAATAGACTCCAGCAGGGACAATCCTTGGTGGAACAAGAAGCTAGGGCAGCTTCGTGCAGAAGTTAGAAGTGCATCATTCCCATTCATCTTCAGAAGGGTGCTGAACAGCTAATGTTGTAAATTATTAAAGTGTTTTCCGGGGGAATCTAGCTATAGGCTACATTCCAAGGGCATGGAGAACGGCTAGGGTGATCTTTATCCCGAAGGTGGGAAAGAAAGACCCTTTTCATCCCAAATCCTTTAGGCCGATCAGCCTAACCTCCTTCCTGCTGAAAACCCTCGAAATGATTGTAGACAATCACATCAGAAACTCGCACTTGATGCAAAGTCCTCTGCATGTGCATCAGCATGCTTATAGAGTAGGTAAGTCAACTGAATCGGCTCTCCTGAGCCTGCTTGACAGTGTCCAGCGCTCTGTAAAGGCAAAAGAGGTAGCTCTCTGTGCCTTAATGGACATAGAGTGTGCTTTTGACAACACAGCTCATGATGTTGTGGTTAGAGCACTCTGCAGAAGAGGAATTGAGACAGGACTCACGTTCTGGTTGGGTAAATTTCTTGAAAGTAGAATAGCGGAAGTCACTGTCAACTGTGTGACAGTTAGAGCTCAAACCACCTGAGGATTCCCGTAGGGTGGTGTCTTGTCACCACTACTCTGGAGCCTCGTGGTGGATGAGCTGCTAGATAAACTTACAGAAAATGGGTTCGAATGCCAAGGCATTGCTGATGATATTACTCTGATCTGCAAGGGTAACTTTGAGAGCACAGTGTGCGACAGGATAACACTGGGTCTAAAACTCAGCTTAGACTGGTGCAGAGACGTGGGGCTGAACATCAATCCAGCGAAAACCAGAATTGAAGCCTTCACCAATCGCTATATGCTGAAATCCATTAGGCCCATAACCATTGGGGGTATAGTAATACCGATCTCCACAGAAGTCAAATATCTGGGTGTCATCCTAGACAAGCGATTACTGTGGAGACAACATGTGGAACATGCTGTTCGCAAGGCCACTATGGCCCTTATGAGCTTTAGGTCTCTTGCAGGGAAGAGTTGGGGCGTGTCTCCAAAGATTCTGCTGTGGATGTACATTGCCATGGTGAGGCCCATAGTCAGCTACGGGGCAAAGCGCGCTGACCTTGATGTCACGAGAAGGCAACTGGGCAAACTCCAGAGACTTGCCTGCACGTGCATTTCGGGCGCTATGCGCACTTGTCCATCCACAGCTCTGGATATGCTGCTCGGACTCCCACCACTGCATTTGTATATCAAACACAGTGCGCGTAGATCCATTATGAGGTTAACAGTGGCAAGACCAGCTGACTCGGCTGCGACTGCAACTGACCTGTTGATGGAATAGCCGCAAGATGTTCAGATAGCCCAGTTTAGTTTCGATAAACTCTTCAAAACAGAACTTAGCAACAAGTCGGAGTGGACCAACATGTCTACCACCTATGCTGTGAAACCACATGCTATTAGATGGTACACTGACGGCTCACTAACAGAGGACGGGGCGGGTGCGGGTGTCTGCGGACCTCGACTCAAATACCACGAACCTCTTAGGAAATTCGCCAGCATCTTTCAAGCTGGAGTGCACGCGATTGAGAGATGTGCCTCCTTCAACATTGAGAGGGGTTACCATCGTAGGGACATTTTCTCAGATAGTCAGGCAGCAATCAAAGCACTTAGTGCACACACGATTGTTTCCAGACTAGTATGGCAATGTATAGGAACCCTCAATAGGTTGGGTAGTAATAATAGAGTTACCATCTACTGGGTACCAGAGCATGCGGGGATTCCCGGCAATGAAGTGGACGACCTCATGGCTAGAAAGGGGGCTAGAACTCCTCTTCATGGTCTGGAACCTTGCTCTGACTGATGACTTCTGGCGATCGTCGCAAGGTGCAAGGCAGAGAAAACGTCTGCTAGGTAGCTACAATAGCAAGAGGACCAAGGAATGTTTAGAGGTGAGCAAAGAATCTCTCCGAATAGTCACGGGTTTCCTGACCGGGCATTGCAGACTGCGCAAGAGGAGAGTCTTTGCAGACTCTGCTTAAAGGAAGACGAAACTCCTGAACACCTACTAGAGGAATGTCCAGCTATTAGTCGGTTGAGTCTGAGCCATTTGGGGGATTTTACACTTACCACGTAGGAAATGAGGGCTCTTCGACCGGGCGACATCATCGCATTTATGCGTTCGATTGACCTGTTCGTGGAGCTCTAGCTCAGAAACTAGGACGAGAGCACAATAGACCCTAGTGGTCGCAGTGCACCACCCTCAGACAAACTATAATTATATTTCTTAAGTGCTTTAGGTGCGTAATCAAATCAAACAGCTGTCAATTGTAATCCCGCCAACAAATTGACTTTGGTACATTAACTATGTCACCTCTGCGGCTCTTATGAATGGAAATTACATCATGGACAAAATCATCCCAAAGTTCGACCGATGCAGAATAGGCCTTTTGAATGTTTAATTATATGTGCAATAATAATTAACTAACGTACTTAAACTACCACAAAATGCAGTTTAACCTATATTTCCTTAATCGCAAGAATTTCCTCAAGTGCTTGGGATGCTTTCCATTCTACAATATCTGATTTTATGCTATTAAAAGGCATTTTTTAATTTATTTCTTAATTATTAATCAATAAACACACAATAGAAAATTCAGAGATAGCAAGCTTGCCAGACTGATGTTGTTCAATTGTGTGTTCACGATAGCAGTGTTGTATCGATACACATGTGCAGTGATACAACACTTTGTGAACACCACTACTATGATACCTTTGGTATCAACGTATAAAAAGGTGTTTACATCGATTTTGTAGTTCTTGTGATGTATTGTTCAATTGTCAAAGGTAAAACTTATTTGTGCTTCTCGTCAAATGTAACTTTTGAGGCGAGAAAGATATTTGAAATGTGTAAATGACAAGTTGTGTACTAAGCTTTACTAAATCCAATATTAACAAGTAAAAACGTTGCAGTCGGACGCAACCGACTGCGATATACTTTGATCAGGATTCTGTGAGCAAATAGTAATATTTGGGGGTTTTGCGTATAAATATCAGGCCGAAGGGTTAGGCGTCACATCCAAATTTGTGATCCCTATCTGTGGCGGATGCCACCTTCTATCCCTATTTCATGTTTGGAGACTCAAGAGCAAGAAGATGGAAGATGGATGGTAAAAGTGGGCGTGGCATCAAAAACTTTGATCTAGATTTGTTGCGGATGTGACTAAAAATGTTCTCACCAAATTTGGTGACTCTAGCCCAAAAACTGAGAATGGTAAAAAGCTTTCCGAATTGCTGGGCTGTATAAGTGGGTGTGGCATCCAACTTCCTTCATTTAAAGCAGATCTTTGGGAAATGGCGCCTTTAGCCTTCCTACGACATTTGGTGACTCTAGCTTAAAAACTAGAATTCCGGTTTTTCTTAGGGCGGTCGGGCATGTCCCGTTGTTTGGAGGCGTGGCGCTCAAAGTTTCGATGCATATCTGTGTCAGATGTAGAAGATACAGTCATTATACTTTGATACCAACGGTATCATAGTATACTGGGCTTGTGCAATGTCCGTCACGGTGTCTGTCCGTCCGTTTGTATGAACGCATTTTTTTCGACACCCTGAAAGGTAGAGCCTTTCAACTTTGCAAATATCTCGGAACATACCTTGGTCAGACAAAGTGTTAAATTTGGCTCTTCGACCTCAGGGGGCCTGGGAAATCGATAACAAATCGATACACCTCGATGTGCAAATCGATGAAACACATAGATATCTTCCATATTTAAGCAGCTTGAGTCACCAAATTTGGGGTCAAGATAGCCGATGACATTCCTCAAAAACTGCATCGAAAGTTTGATACCATGCCCACCTCTTCCACCCCAGTCCACCCTTCAGTTATAATCGAAAATGACTGTATTTCCCACAGTTTTAAAGCTATACTTACAAAATTTGGTGGTTTTACAAAATCTTACAAAGATATGCAACAAAACTTTGGAAGCCACGCGCCCACTGATACCGCCAACCTTCTTAAATCTGAAAACTCTATATCATTTTCAGTTTTTGGGCTAGGGTCACAAAATTTGGTGTTGTAAGTGACATCCGTAACAAATCTACATCATAGTTTTAGATGCCATTCCCACCGTTTCCACCCACCTCGTAAAATCTGGAATTCCTATATATTTCTCGGTTTTTGCGCTAGAGTCACCAAATTTGGTTGGAACATTGTTAGTGACATCCGTAACAGATGTGTATCTAAATATTGGATGCCACGAACACCAATACCGCCCATCTCTATATATTTCTCAGTTTTTGCGCTAGAGTCTCCGAACATGATAAGGAGATAGAAGGTGCCATCCGCCACAGATACGCATCACAAATTTGAATGTCACGCCTACCCCTTCTGCCTTCCTGTTTATTAATTTGTCCAGATTTCTTAAACTCATTTCACAATTTTGAAATTCATAGTCTCTGAGATCGGCGCGTTCATACAGACAGACAGACGGACAGGCAGACAGACGGACAGACAGACATGGCTAGATAGACTCGGCTGTTGATGCTGATCAAGAATATATATACTTTATAGGGTCGGAGATGCCTCCTTCTGTCTGTTACATACATTTGCACAAAACCATTATACCCTTATTTACCCATTTTATGTGATAAGGGTATAATAAATTTGTTTGAAAGGGGAGGGGGTGCAAGCGTACTTCAATTTGGAATAAAATATGCAAAACCAAAGTTATCATAGTATATTGGGCTTCTGCAATGTCCGTCTGTCCGTTCGTCTGTCCGTCCGTCTGTCCGTCCGTCCGTCCGTCCGTCTGTCCGTCCGTCTTTCCGTCCGTCTGTCCGTCCGTCCGTCTGTCCGTCTGTCCGTCCGTCCGTCCGTCCGTCCGTCCGTCCGTCCGTCCGTCCGTCCGTCCGTCCGTCCGTCCGTCCGTCCGTCCGTCCGTCTGTCTGTCCGTCCGTTCGTCTGTCCGTCCGTCGGTCTGTCCGTCCGTCCGTCCGTCCGTCCGTCCGTCCGTCCGTTTGTCCGTATGAACGCAACTTTTTCCACACCCTTAAAGCTAGAGCCTTGCAACTTAGCAAATATTTTGGTACATGCCTTCGTTAGACAAAGTGGTAAATTTGGGGCTCTAACAAGTCGAAATACCTCGATGTGCAAATCGATAAAACACATATATAACCCACACTAAAGCAGCTAGAGTCACCAAATTTGGGGGAAGATAGGCGATTGAATTCGCCAAAAAAACTGCGCCAAACGTTGGCTTGCCACGCCCACCTATTCCGCCCCCAGCCCCCCTCCAATTATAAACCAAACTGCCTGTATCTGACACAGATGTGCATAAAAACTTCGGTTGCCACGCCACCAAAAAACGGGACATGCCCCATCGCCGTAATAAAAACCGGAATGCATGTATCTTCACCGGCTTTTGAGCTAGAGTCAGAAAATTTGATGGCAGGATGGATGGTGACATTCCTCAAAAAAATGCATCAAAATTTTAAATGCCACGCCCACTTATACCGTCCACCTTCTAAAATCCGAAAACTCTATATCTCTCTCAGTTTTTGGGCTAGAGTCACCAAATTTAGTGGGAACATTGTTAATGACATCCGTAACAGATGTGCAGCAAAATTTTGCCACTTCCACTTATACCACCCACCGCTATATCTCTGTCAGTTTTTGCGCTAGAGTCTCCAAACTTGATAGGGGGATAAAAGGTGCCATCCGCCACAGATGGATGTCACGCCTTCCCCCACTGCCTGATTTGTATACCCAAAACCCCTATATATTAATATTTGCACACAGATTCCTTAACACAGCTATGTAGACTGGTATCAAAGTATATCGCAGTCAGTTGCGCCCGACTGCAAAGTTCTTACTTGTTTTTTTTCTTTTTTTTTTTTTTTTGTGTGTTGTCAATTCTATATTTATAGCAATAGTTTTAAAACTAATTTTAAACTTACCCCATTTTGGGACCTCCCTGCGTTAGATCGAATACCTGACGTGGATTGAGCAACTGCTGGAACTTACCAAGCAGCTTGACACCCTGATTGCCTCCGGATTTCGGGTTGATAAAAACAATGACCGGAATAGCTTCAGGGGATGGAATAGGCTTTACAATGAAGCAGCTCAGTCCTTTTTTATCATAATTTATTTTGCGCCTTTGAGCTTGCTTCTTGCTCCTGCTATCGTCAGCAGCACCAGAAGCACTTCGAATTGAAGACTTAAAGCTTTCCTTCTTTGGAAGCTTCAATATCCACGATGGTGGCACAATGATAGGCGCATAGTTGCCTGGAAACAAAAACATGTCAATTACGGTGAATGAATGATATAAATTGACTTTGGATTGATGGTCGAGTGTAACAGCAGCGATAATAGATTCATAGAGATGCGTCACTTCGCTTTTTCAAACTTGGTACTGATAACGATTGAGTGGCGATGGTAGGTCGTACCAACAAAATACACGCAAAATTGAAATTCTCTCTTTTCACTCTCAGAGAACCCGAGCAGCTTTGCAAGTTGAGAGAGGACAGCCAAACGCAATACGAAAGCGATCGTATGCATTTGCTAGTGTGTCTGTTTGTGCTCACTTGCAAGTTGACCTACCCGAAAATTAGCAAAAACAATACAAGAGCGTATGTATACCTTCATGCATACATATATATGTATGTGTGGGTATACGTCAGCATTTGTTTTCATATTCCCGGACTCAGGCTTCGAAGCGATTTTTATACCCTTAACCCATAAAATGGGTAAATAAGGGTATAATGGTTTTGTGCAAATGTATGTAACAGACAGAAGGAAGCATCTCCGACCCTATAAAGTATATATATTCTTGATCAGCATCAACAGCCGAGTCGATCTAGCCATGTCTGTCTGTCCGTCTGTCCGTCCGTATGAACGCGCCGATCTCAGAGACTATAAAAGCTTGAGACTTCAAACTTGAAACTTAAGCTCTCCTATACCCTGAGCAGAGATATCGGAGATATCGCATTTTGAAGTTTGGTCATATTGGTCACTGATTTAATATACATAAGTAACTGTACCTTCTTACTTGTTGATATTTTACTTTTTCTACTCTTTCTAACTTTTTTTTTCTATGACACTTGTAAGTAACTTTGTCATCGCAGCTACCGTATATATGTTAAAGAATGCACAAATGTTCAAAAAGAGTATTTACAAGTGCATTTGTGTCAAGATCTAAAAATGCTTGTGTGCGTTCATGTAGGTAAAGAAAGGGTTGACATGCATTGTCTATACATGATAATTAACTACGAATACCCTTTGTTAGCATGCATGCATCGTTTTTATGTGATTTCACATCTGATCTGCAAAAAGGGTATTCGCAGGTCATTACCACAAATAGACAAACGCATGTTAACCCTTTCTTTACCTACATGAACGCACACAAGCATTTTTAGATCTTGACACAAATGCACTTGTAAATACTCTTTTTGAACCTTTGTACATTCTTTAACATATATACGGTAGCTGCGATGACAAAGTTACTTACAAGTGTCATAGAAAAAAAAAGTTAGAAAGAGTAGAAAAAGTAAAATATCAAAAATCGCTTCGAAGCCTGAATGCGAGAATATGAAAACAAATGCTGACGTATACCCACACATACATATATATGTATGCATGAAGGTATACATACGCTCTTGTATTGTTTTTGCTAATTTTCGGGTAGGTCAACGATCGCTTTCGTATTGCGTTTGGCTGTCCTCTCTCAACTTGCAAAGCTGCTCGGGTTCTCTGAGAGTGAAAAGAGAGAATTTCAATTTTGCGTGTATTTTGTTGGTACGACCTACCATCGCCACTCAATCGTTATCAGTACCAAGTTTGAAAAAGCGAAGTGACGCATCTCTATGAATCTATTATCGCTGGTAACAGTATGCGACCCGGCATTTTCTGGCATTATGTTATTTGCTTAATACGTCTTATCAGCAAAGGCGATTTGTGGATATTAGTTGGCAATAAGCAATAACAGTAACGACAAGGCTATGGCATACATGTTTATATGTATACGAAAAAATTCAGCAATAAGCCACTGCTGAACAAAATAAATTCAATAAATAACGTGCCAACCGGAGGCATCAGACTGCGCTTTTACACAAAAGGGCGAGTCGACGACGCAGAAAACTTACTCATTTTTATCATTGCGCGCCCCCAAATCAAGCAAGGGGACTTCACGGGGCGGCTGCCTGAATGACTAGCAAAATTTGATAAGTGAGTTATATTTTATGCGCAACCACAACAGTGACGACCACAGCATCCTGCAACTAGGGCAACAACAACCACAGTGCCTCGCAAACATAACGCCTTACACACACACTGCGTAGCATACGAATAAGTTGCCAAAGAGTGTAATGCCGCATTAAAACTAGTTAACAAACACATCAACATTAAAATCAACTAAGTAAACCCTTGTGTTAACAAGGTCAACTGTTGGATTGACAGTAAATTGACAATGCAAAAAAAAACGGTTGACACCCTCAATGTAAACACTGTCTGAACGCTTTGACGGCGCTACACCGGTATACACCGCCGCATCCTAGCGTCAGCCCAGCCTTGCAAAAAATATCCCCAGCTTTGAAGGTAGCCTCTCCAGCTACAGTAATAGCGTATGTGGCACTGCTGGCCGTCACTGGTTTTACAAACAAGGAGATAAAGCGCATTTACAACACACGTATATGCATACCGACCCTATTCATGAATGTTGATGCAGTGCGCTCCGACTCTGCCAAAGGTGCTGACCAATTGTTTACTCGTGGGATTAGAAAAGCATATTGATTTTGTAAGCAAAATCTTTTGCCAAGATCAAGCAGATCGCCAGAGGTCTTTGGAGGAGTCGACTCTGCAAGCCAAGCGGTCCCGACCACCTCCACCTCGTTCACATCCGCTTACCCACACTTTCGCCGAAGCCCCGCAGGAAAGGGTTTTGATTGGGGTCCTGGACAGGGGCACAAGGAAGGTCATTTCCATAGGAAATGGTGGGCGATGCTTAAAAACGAGCTGCAGGACTGGTTCATCTATCTTATGGAGCAATCCAATGGCACCCGATGCAGGCTGGCATCAAGGCAATATTAAAGCGATAGTATGTAAGAATGATAGGTCCGCTCTAGCCGAATCAAACGACGCAGCTTACTACAGCTTCAACCCTGTAGTAATCTGCGTCTATAGATCCGATGCGGCCAGCAAACCGTCAGCCCCTGGCGTGGCGCAAACTCTGGAGCCCGCTACGGCTGGTGACACTACCACCAATTGTGTTGAGACATGGGGTGTACCACTAATACTGGTGCCACCAGCCATGACATGGGTACAGTGCCGTTGAAGCAGTAGCAAGCCGGCTACCAGTCAGAATGCTCTGACCTGCAAAATGGCTCGGCTTAGCTAGCCAGCTTGCCTGAGGAGTCCTTCGAAATTGACATAAAGGCTGACCTGAAGGTGATCTGAAGATGTCACTGCGACACTACTGCAACACATAAGCCACCGTGGAGAAATCGTCATCCTTATCCATCAACCTAAGGCTTGCGGTAGCAAGGTTTCTGGATTGGGGACGAAGCTACTGGTAGCTGTTAACTAAGGTAAAATTCGCACTATGGCAAAAAACCACCTTACTATATTTTTGCATCACCATCAGTGGGGCAACAAAGACACAAATAAACGGGTTGAGTTACTCTTCGACTATATTCTTTCTGCTAATTTGATGATAAGTAATACGGGAAACGACCTAACAGTTATAACGAAGAATAGGGAAGTGGTATTAGATATCACGCTACCCTTAACCTTCCTTTCACCAAAAGCTAATAAGATGAACAGTGCTAAACGAGCACTCTTTCTTCGACCATAGGTAAGTCGAGCTAATCTTCTATTCCCTCATACACAAACCCTAATGGCATCGGAGTGTATGACGCACAAATTGGTTAATTTTCAGAGATCACCACAAAATTCTCATCCCTGGAATCCGCTCTCCCGAGTATATAGACCCACTCACTTTAAAGTTTATGGTAGCATACAAGTCGGCCTTTGACGAATCATGCCTCCGTAGCCAATCTAGTAGGGAAGACTAAGCCACTATGATGGTCTTCCCAACTAAGTGAGCTTTGCAATACATCGCAAGACATCGCATAAGTTCTACAATAACGCTAGACTCTATGGAGATGGTCAGTCATGGTGTACCTATATTACCAGTCATGCCTCTAACAAGAAGGCATTTAGACAAGCTCCACATGTCATACTTTCTGCGCTAATATTGAAAGCACCTCTAAAGCCGCAAGGCACAGAAAAGTTCTTTCTCAAACCCATTCAACGATAGGTTTACTGAAAAAGTCAGATGGCTCGTGGACTTTATCTAGCTCCAAATCTCTCTGAAACTTCTGTTGAAAGCCTAATTAACGAGCTGCTCAGAAGAAGGACTCCCAGAGTCAACTACAGGAGTTCACATGGATACGGATACTCTCCAAAAATTTCCTGTCAAGCAAGCTCATCCCGTAGGCTAACAAAATTTTCGGGGCCATCAAACCTCCCGGACTGGGTGGTATCGTTCCAGCTCAATTGCAGCACTTAGGAGAGATGGACACAAACTCGCTCAAACAAATTTTTACTGGAATCTGGACCACGGGTTTTATCCCAACGACCTGGTTTGAATCCACAGTCGACTTCAGGCAGACAAAGTCTCTCACCCAACCCCTAAGAATTTTCGTCCTATAAGTCTCACGTCCTTATTGTTCAAGACATTCGAAAGAGTGTTTGACCTCCAACTGAGAAACTCGATCCCAAGTCATCAACATTCGCGAGTGCAACACGCCTGCCAACAGCAAATCCACAGAAACAGCACGCCATTCCGTTATCTTCACGTGGAAAAATCGCTTTACCAAAAGGAGCTTTCCCTGATCTCCTTCCTCGACATTGATGGCACTTTTAACGAAGGGGTCCCGGAGAGTATCAGCGAGGCGCTTAATGGCTTAGGTGTCGATCGTCAGTGTAACTCTCGGTTCATCAACAATCTCCAAGTCTGTCTACAGAGGGACCCCTTAGGCACCCCGCAACTTGATATCGGTCTACTTCATTGATGCACAGCTAGAGAGCCCGCGGCCGAAAAGAGCTTTGTAGCTTTCACATGTATAGAAAAACTGCTTTTGTGCTATTACATGTACAGCGAACGTGCCAGCTCGTTCCATTCGGCAAGCTATCGACACATCGTTCGTAAAATCGGTGGTTAAAGAGCTCTTGGACGATGCAAGAGGCGGCAGTAATGCCAATTAATAGTGCACTCGCCCGCACGGCACAATGGTGTGTGACAATTCATTAGGCCATCGTCGTTTCAGTAGGGGAAGCTTTGCGACCTTTGCCGACACCATTACTCATACGCTAGCAGGTGGTCTCTAGCATGTTCTGGTGGAACGAAGACATCGCCGAGGGTAGGCGCATCTGCCTGATGGTGAATGCTGCGAGAGACTCGATTGTAACACGCTCACTGCAGTTGGAGTTTAAGTCAGCAGCCAGCAGTATAGTGCTTTGCAATACGATCAGAGTCCGCAAAAAAGGAGTGCTTCCTCAAGCTTTGCGACTCTGCTATCAAGAATATCTGGGAAAGAGCCTACAGCCCGGTCTGTTTTGGAATTCACTTTCTCAGACAGCTGGAAGGTACAGAATCTTGTACTTCTGCAGAAACCCGACATGCCTCCAACGACCTCTTGGCATAAAGGCTCATATGATTTATTGATAACGGTGGCAAGGTTCTGGAGATGTTGATTTCTGCTAGGCTGGATAATACCGTTCGCAACGCTAGTGATCTGTCGGCACACAACTATTGCTTTAGAAAATCAAGATAACTTAACTAAACAGTACCACTCTAAGCTTTGAGGAGTAAAGACGTGTGACTAGCAACCGAAAGCCAGTGCTTATCAGTTAAAAATCTACAACAACAACAAAAACCAAGCGTGCACGTGCACAAAACATTTCGAGAGAAAAACAAAACAAAAACAAAAAGCCAGCAGAACAGTTATTAAAACAAAACGGCAGGGCAACAGCCCAATAACAACTACAATGCCTCCCGATATAAATAGACTCTTCAAATCATTTAATACTGAACCAAAATACATCAACATAAATAGAACGGATGACAAAACATTTGAAACCGTATCACCCTTTCTTATTAAGGGGGTATTCTGGTTTAGAAATTGGAAAAAATTGATTTTTTTTTTTGCATATTTTCATTGTATAACCCTTCAAGAAAATGCACCTAAAAGGATTTTTCGAAATTCGAATTATTTTCGGAGTTACAGCTCATTTTGTGACGCTGACTCCGACTGCGCGCGACTAGTCCTCAAACTTTGAGCTCGTTTTTCTCGTAACTACTTTTCTAGGAACGGTGTGCATGATATCTCAAGTTCTACTCAACCGATTCACTTGAAATTTTATACAGAGCTTCTTTATACATTATAGTATCGCACTACGAAGAGTTTTAATGAAAATTATTTTTTTTGTATTTTTAAAAAATTTCGAAAGACAAAAAAATAGGAGAAATATGAAACTTTTTTTTCAAACCGCCGCCATTTTGTAAAAAAAAATTTTTTTTTCAAAAACGCTTCGTAGTGCGATAACTACATCCATCACCTTTACAAATCATTCATTGATTTCCATTTCGGGTCACGGAAAGGATTTATATCCTGCACACCAGGACAAGCCATTTTTCAATCAGTCCCCATTTCGTCGATCTGCAGTTTTTTTAAATTTAATTTTTTTTTAATGTTATAATTGTTTTGTATTGTTTAAATATCAATAAAAAGTTTATAAAAAAATTAATAGTAAAAATAATTTTTGTTTTTTTTTTATCGCGTCCAAAAAAATCACTTAAATTCGGGCTTCTAAACCAGAATACCCCCTTAAAAAAGTCATCGACTATACATGCAACGGAGAAGTAGAAACATGCAAAAAAAACAAGAGTAGGAGCCTTGCTCATTAAAACCAAAATCACACTTCAAGCCCAACAACTTCTAAAGCTAACTACCTTCAGCAACTTTCCCGTATCAGTAAGCGAGCACAAAACTCTAAACTTTTCGAAGGGAGTTATTTATTCCAACGAGCTACGCAATATCGCAGATGAAGAAATATTAAAAGAACTTAAACCACAAAACGTCACAGAAATACGTAAAATAACCAAAATGGAAAACGATACACCTAAAGAAACTGGACTCATTACTATAACCTTCGCAGCAATATCACTTCCAGAATCAATCATGATCGGATATGAACGCGTAAGCGTCCGTCCATACATACCACTCCCACTTAGATGTCGCAATTGTCTAAGATTTGGACATCCCACAACCACTTGCAAATCATTGAAAGTATGCATCAACTGCTCCGACAATCATCACACTACTGAAAAAGAAACCTGCACCAATGAGAAGTTTTGCATAAACTGCAAGTACGATACCCACAACCAAATAAAGCACAGTCCAATGGATAAATTATGCCCAGCCTTTTTAAAGCAAAAAGAGCTGACAACAATTAAAACTCTGGAAAAGGTGGATCACAAAGAAGCCACAAGAATATACCACACAAGACACTCCCACCAACCAACGACGTACTCTGCAATAGCATCACAACAACCAGCCAAACAATCAACAATACCCGCAAAACCAGCAACTAATTTATCCAATCCATCTAAAATCATCAAAATCACACCCGACAACACCAACAACCAAAAAAGAAATTTAACAACATACGAAGATCTCGAAACAGCAATGGACACCACACCCCACGCCAAAGAAACGCCATCTATCTCAGCACCACAATCAACAACAACACTCAGCTCATCCATATCAGAAGAACTTAAACTACGAATATATACTACAAACAAACAAAACACACTCACAAAAAATTTAAAATCAGAAGACAAAACCGAACCTAAATCAAAAAAAAACAAGTAAAAACGTTGCAGTCGGACGCAACCGACTGCGATATACTTTGATACCAGTTTACATAGCTGTTTTAAGGATTCCTAGTGCAAATAGTAATATATGAGGGCTTTGCGTATAAAAATCAGGCAGAAGGGGTAGGCATGACATTTATCTGTGGCGGATGGCACTTTGTATCCTCCTACCAAGTTTGAAGACTCTAGCGCAAAAACCGACAAAGATATAGAGGTGGGCGGTATAAGTGGGCGTGGCATAAACAATTTTATGCACACCTGTTTCGGATGTTACAACCAATGTTCATTCCAAATTTGGTGACTCTAGCCCATAAACTAAGAAAGATATAGAGGTGGGCGGTATAAGTGGGCGTGGCATCCAAAACATTGATGCAGATCTGTTACGTATGTCACTACCAATGTTCATACCATATTTGTTGACTCTAGCTTAAAAACTGACAAAGATACATGCCTTCCGTTTTTTTTTAGGGCGGTGGGGCATGTCCCGTTGTTTGGGGGCGTGGCATCCAATGTTTTGATGCATAACTTTGTCAGATGTCAACATCTACCTTCATGTCAATTTTGGTGGCAATAGCTTGAAAACTGTAGAAGATACAGGCATTTTTGTTTATAATTGGAGGGGGCTGGAGGCGGAAAAGCTGGGCGTGGCATCCAAACTTTTGATGCAATTTTTTGAGGAATGTCACCAGCTATCTTGCCATCAAATTTGGTGACTCTATCTACTAAAATGTGGGATATATATGTGTTTTATCGATTTGCACTTCGAGGTGTATCGACTTGTTATCGATTTCCCAGGCCCCCTGAGGTCGTAGAGCCCTAGATTTAACACTTTGTCTGACGAAGACCTGTACCAAGATATTTGCAAAGTTGCAAGGCTCTAGCTTAAAGGGTGTCGAAAAAAGTTGCGTTCATACGGACAGACGGACAGACGGACGGACGGACGGACGGACGGACGGACGGACAGACACCATGACGGACATTGCACAAACCCAATATACTATGATACCTTTGGTATCAAAGTATAACAAGTAAAAACGTTGCAGCCGGACGCAACCGACTGCGATATACTTTGATACCAGTTCACATAGCTGTGTTAAGGATTCTGAGTGCAAATAGTAATATATGAGGGTTTTGGGTATAAAATTGGAGACTCTAGCTCAAAAACTGACAAAGATATAGGGGTGGGCGGTATAAGTGGGCGTGGCATCCAAAACATTGATGCAGATCTGTTACGGATGCCACTAACAATGTTCATACCAAATTTGAAGAGCCTAGCTCAAAAACTGAGAGAGATATAGCGGTGGGCGGAATAAGTGGGCGTGGCATCCAAAACATTGATGTACACCTGCTACGGATGTCACTACCAATGTTCATACCAAATTTGGTGACTCTAGCTTAAAAACTGGCGAAGATACATGCCTTCCGGTTAGGGCGGTGGGGCATATCCCGTTGTTTGGGGGCGTGGCATCCAATGTTTTGATGCATAACTTTTTCAAATGTCAGTATCTACCTTCATGTCAATTTTGGTGGCTATAGCTTCAAAACTGTAGAAGATACAGGCATTTTTGTTTATAATTGAAGGGGGGCTGGGGGCGAAATAGGTGGGCGTGGCATCCAATCTTTTAATGCAGTTTTTTGAGGAATGTTACCAGCTATCTTGCCATTAAATTTGGTGACTCTAGCTGCTAAAATGTGGGATATATTTGTGTTTTATCGATTTGCACATAGAGGTGTATCGACTTGTTATCGATTTCTCGGGCCCCCTGAGGTCGTAGAGCCCTACATTTAACACTTTGTCTGACGAAGACATGTACCAAGATATTTGCAAAGTTGCAAGGCTCTAGCTTTAAGGGTGTCGAAAAAAGTTGCGTTCATACGGACAGACAGACGGACAGACGGACGTACGGGCGGACAGACACCAAGACGGACATTGCACAAACCCAATATACTATGATACCTTTGGTATCAAAGTATAAAAACGTTGCAGTCGGACGCATCCGACTGCGATATACTTTGATACCAGTTTACACAGCTGTGTTAAGGATTCTGTGTGCAAATAGTGATATATGGGTTTTGGGTATAAAATTGGAGACTCTAGCTCAAAAACTGACAAAGATATAGAGGTGGGCGGTATAAGTGGGCGTGGCATCCAAAACATTGATGCAGATCTGTTACGGATGCCACTAACAATGTTCATAACAAATTTGAAGAGCCTAGCTCAAAAACTGAGAGAGATATAGCGGTGGGCGGAATAAGTGGGCGTGGCATCCAAAACATTGATTGTACACCTGCTACGGATGTCACTACCAATGTTCATACCAAATTTGGTGACCTAGCTTAAAAACTGGCGAAGTTACATGCCTTCCGGTTTTTTTTAGGGCGGTGGGGCATATCCCGTTGTTTGGGGGCGTGGCATCCAATGTTTTGATGCATAACTTTGTCAAATGTCAGTATCTACCTTCATGTCAATTTTGGTGGCTATAGCTTCAAAACTGTAGAAGATACAGGCATTTTTGTTTATAATTGGAGGGGGGCTGGGGGCGAAATAGGTGGGCGTGGCATCCAATCTTTTAATGCAGTTTTTTGAGGAATGTTACCAGCTATCTTGCCATTAAATTTGGTGACTCTAGCTGCTCAAATGTGGGATATATTTGTGTTTTATCGATTTGCACATCGAGGTGTATCGACTTGTTATCGATTTCTCGGGCCCCCTGAGGTCGTAGAGCCCTACATTTAACACTTTGTCTGACGAAGACATGTACCAAGATATTTGCAAAGTTGCAAGGCTCTAGCTTTAAGGGTGTCGAAAAAAGTTGCGTTCATACGGACAGACGGACGGACAGACGGACGGACAGACACCATGACGGACATTGCACAAACCCAATATACTATGATACCTTTGGTATCAAAGTATAAAAAAAAAAAACAAAGTGTTCGCAAAGTATAAACAACTAAACGCGCAAACCGTTCGTATGTGCAAGATAAAAGACACAAACAGTCACACAAACAGAAGCAAAGTGATCGCACAAATAAATCATAGCAACAACTGAACGTGGTGTAGTGACAGCTGCGTGGGACTATTCATCAGACATCGACAGCTGCGTGTGACTACTTGCAGCGCTAGATAAAATTCAAGCATAATATAATATAATCATGTAAGTGCTTTGATCATTAAGAATATCCTAAACATAAATCAACTTTAGAACTCGAGCCGTTGCGTTTTTATATCATTGTCCAAAGTGAGCATAAGAAAAATACAGTGTGCTATCCCGTCTGTAAAGTTTTTGTGTGTCACGGCATGTTTGTATACGGTGTCGCATAGAATTTTGTTTACAATAAATGAGCGATAACGACGTTAGCCAAGACGAAAACAGTGACGACAGCGTTTATTTGGGTTTAGTAGGGAATTTTGGTGCGCTCCAGGTCACGGAGTGCGTTAGTACGCCCGCGTGTCATAAAACAGATATGGACGCAGCTCAGATTCGCGCGATGATCGAGGCCGCAGTGCAAAGTGCACTTGTGGCGCAGGCACAAGAAAATGCGAACAGGGAAGTTAGCCTGAAGCAAGACTTCGAAAGACAAGTACAACAGTTAACAGATAGTTTAAAAGATTCCCACCTGTCGGTGCCACAGATCAAAGTCTATAAGGACGCGGAAATAATAGACGGAGCCAGGTGTGACGAGCCGCTGGACGCGTTCAAATGCCTCGCAGAGTTCAATGGGACTCAAGAAGCTTACGTATCTTGGAGACAGGCCGCTCATGCAGCTTATAAGATCTTCGAGAGATACAATGGTAGCTCGCGCCATTATCAGGCGGTTATAATTATTAGAAGTAAGATACGGGGCCCAGCAGACGCAGTACTCGCGTCATTTAACACACCTTTAAACTTCGAGGCTTTCATAGCAAGACTCGATTTTACTTACAGTGACAAGCGACCCATCCATGTTATTGAACAGTAGATGGGCACGCTAAGGCAGGGTGGCATGTCCATATTACAGTACTATGATGAGGTTGAGAAAAAGCGCACCTTATTGACAAACAAAGCCCACATGGCTTACGACATTGGCCTTGGGAATGTGCGAAAAGTTCAGACAAAAACACAATTTAACCGACGTGCTGTTTGCACACATCCTCCCGATCTTTCGTCAGCGCTGGCCTTAGCCCAAGAGGTCGAGGCAAACCACGAAAGATACGTCTTTGCAGCAAGCTTTGCCAAGGGTCAAGAAGAAAGAGGTCGGGCAGAGTCTCGCCCACAAGGGCGGCAACATCAGCCATCTGCCCAGGGTAGTCAGGGCTATCAGGGTAAAAACCCTCATTTTAAAAAACAGTTCGCGAGGTACGCTGACGCAGCGAAGGAAGCTGCAGCAGAGATCGAAGAAGACGCTGGACCCGACTATGAAAGCGATAGCGCTAATTTTTTAAGGGAAGGTCCCTGCTGCCGTTCATCCGGCGGAGATTAGCGGAGGTAGACATGACATTTTTAGTTGACACGGGCGATTCTAAAAATTACTTCAGACCGCACGGATGCCTCAAAGGCGTAGTCCCGGTCGAGTCCCCTTTCGTTGTTCACTTTATCCATGGGTCGAACAACATCGCTAATAAAATCAAGTTGTCCATTTTTGCGAGCGACGCTTTTTTCTTCTTACTCGATTCCCTATCAACGTTTGATGGAATCGTAGGGCTGGACCTGCTGTGGGTGGGTGCAGTCCTATGCCTTAAAGAAGGCATGTTAAGAATTGGTGCGACTTCGGAGGCGTTACAGTACTATGAGTGTACGAACGTTAACCACACAAGCAATAAAGAGGTCAACGCACCACTTGCGGTGAAGGCAGATTTCCTGCAGGTAATTCATCGAAACAAAAAGGCCTTTGCGAACTCTAACGAGGCGCTGCCTTATAACACGGCCGTAGTAGCCACAGTCCGTACGATCGATGAGAATGCGATCTATACGAAGCTATATCCCTACCTGAGGGGAGTTGAGGATTTTGTCGCTTCGGAGGTCAACGACCTTCTTAAAAACGGCATAATCAGAAAGTCGAGGTCGTCTTATAACAGCCCGGTTTGGGTTGTCGACAAGAAAGGTAGTGACAGTTTGGGCAATAGAAATAAACGTCTAGTGATAGACTTAAGGAAGCTCAATTCAAAAACGATAGCCGACAAGTACCCGATGCCAAGCATCCCGATGATATTGGCCAATCTTGGTAAGGCCAAGTTTTTCACGATGCTCGACCTTAAATCAGGTTATCACCAGATCACTCTGGCAGAGCGGGACCGCGAGAAAACTGCTTTTTCGGTCAATGGGGGAAAGTACGAATTCTGTCGACTTGCCATAGGTTTGAAAAATGCTGCGAGTATTTTTCAAAGGACCATAGACGACGTTTTGCGAGAACAGATCGGGAAGTCTTGCTACGTCTACGTTGACGACGTCATTATTTTCTCCGAAAACGAGAAAGATCACGTCAGGCACGTTGACTGGGTTTTGAAAAGCGTTTTAAGCGCAAACATGCGCGTGTCGCACAAGAATCGCAGTTTTTCAAAGATAGTGTTGAATACATCGGTTTCATAGTAACCAAAGATGGAGCAAAATCAGATCCGGAAGAAGTAAAAGCTATCCGGGAGTATCCTGAGCCCACCACAGTATTCGGTGTTAGGTCGTTTATGGGCCTAGCAAGCTATTACCGCTGCTTTATTAAGGATTTCGCAGCCATAGCCAAACCTATGTCCGACATCCTCAGAGGGGAAAACAGGTCGATAAGCACGTATAGGTCGAAAAAGGTTGCGGTAGAGTTTAATGAGGCCCAGCGCAACGCTTTTCAGAAACTTAGGAACGTCTTGGCGTCCGAGGACGTCATACTAATGTACCCTGATTACAAGAAACCATTTGACTTGATCACTGACGCTTCAGCCTATGGAATAGGCGCCGTTTTGTCAAAAAACGGCCGTCCCATAACAATGATATCTAGGGCACTAAAAGACTGTGAAGTCAACTACGCTACTAACGAGCGGGAGTTGCTTGCCATTGTTTGGGCCCTGAGGAAGCTACGGCATTTCCTATACGGGGTCAGAGACATTAACATATTCACTGACCACCAGCCTTTGACATTTTTCGTTTCGGAAAGTAAAATGCAAATGCAAAGATCAAGAGGTGGAAGGCACGCATTGATAAGACAGGGGCCAAGCATTTTTATAAGCCAGGCAAAGAAAATCATGTAGCTGATGCGCTCTCGCGTCAGAACGTGAATGCCTTAGAGGGAAATCATGAGGAACCACAGTCCGATGCTGCCACTGTCCACAGTGAAGCATCCCTTTCCTACACAATCGGTTCTACGGAAAAGCCTGTAAATTGCTTTCGCAACCAGATTGTGCTGGAAGAAGCGCATATTTTTTGGCGAAAAAACTCGCCATCTAATAAGTTTCACTGACAAAGACACCCTTGTGGAGATAGTTAAATAAGTCGTTAACCAGAATGTGGTGTCGGGCGCACAGAGCAGCTCAAGAATATGTTAAGCAAGTCATGACGGAGTACTATTTTCCAAAGATGACTAAGTTGGCTAATGAAGTGGTCCTGAACTGCAAGATTTGCACAAAGGCAAAATATGACAGGCACCCACAAAAAAAAACAAGTAAAAACGTTGCAGTCGGACGCAACCGACTGCGATATACCTTGATACCAGTTTACATAGCTGTTTTAAGGATTCCTAGTGCAAATAGTAATATATGAGGGCTTTGGGTATAAAAATCAGGCAGAAGGGGTAGGCATGACATTTATCTGTGGCGGATGGCAATTTCTATCCTCCTACCAAGTTTGAAGACTCTAGCGCAAAAACCTACAAAAATATAGAGGTGGGCAGTATAAGTGGGCGTGGCATAAACAATTTTATGCACACCTGTTTCGGATATTACAACCAATGTTCATTCCAAGTTTGGTGACTCTAGCCCATAAACTAAGAAAGATATAGAGGTGGGCGGTATAAGTGGGCGTGGCATCCAAAACATTGATGCAGAACTGTTACGTATGTCACTACCAATGTTCATACCATATTTGTTGACTCTAGCTTAAAAACTGACAAAGATACATGCCTTCCGTTTTTTTTTTAGGGCGGTGGGGCATGTCCCGTTGTTTGGGGGCGTGGCATCCAATGTTTTGATGCATAACTTTGTCAGATGTCACCATCTACCTTCATTTCAATATTGGTGGCAATAGCTTGAAAACTGTAGAAGATACAGGCATTTTTGTTTATAATTGGAGGGGGCTGGAGGCGGAAAAGGTGGGCGTGGCATCCAAACTTTTGATGCAATTTTTTGGGGAATGTCATCAGCTATCTTGCCATCAAATTTGGTGACTCTAGCCTTAAAACTGGCGAAGATACGGGCATTCCGGTTTTTTTTAGGGCGGTGGGGCGTGGCATCCAAAGTTTTGATGCATATCTGTGTCAGATGTTAGCATCTACCTTTATGCCAATTTGGATGGCTATAGCTTGAAAACTGTAGAAGATACAGGCATTTTTGTTTATAATTTGAGGGGGGCTGGGGGCGGAACAGGTGGGCGTGGCATCCAAACTTTTGATGCAATTTTTTGAAGAATGTCACCAGCTATCTTGCCATCAAATTTGGTGACTCTATCTACTAAAATGTGGGATACATATGTGTTTTATCGATTTGCACTTCGAGGTGTATCGACTTGTTATCGATTTCCCAGGCCCCCTGAGGTCGTAGAGCCCTAGATTTAACACTTTGTCTGACGAAGACATGTACCAAGATATTTGCAAAGTTGCTAGCTTTAAGGGTGTCGAAAAAAGTTGGGTTCATACGGACAGACGGACAGACGGACAGACACCATGACGGACATTGCACAAACCCAATATACTATGATACCTTTGGTATCAAAGTATAAAAACAGGAGCTCGGCCAGACACCGGTGCCCACTTAAACTGGGGAAATGTTACACATAGACATATTCTCCACGGACAAGAAATACTTCCTTACCTGCATTGACAAATTCTCCCAGTTCGCGGTGGTTCAGCTTTTCGCGTCTAGAACCATAGAAGACACGAGACCGCCCCTCTTCGTACTTATGAACATTTTCCCAAGGGCAAAGCAGATATTTTGCAACAAAGAACTTGCGTTCAAGTCGGAAACCATTAGGTCCTTGTTGTTGAACAATTACGGCGTAAGCGTGATTAACGCGCCTCCCCTACATAGCACCTCCAACGGGCAAGTGGAGCGCTTCCACAGTACCCTTTTAGAGATCGCTAGGTGTCTGAAACTTCAGAGAGGAATTGTGGACACAGTTGACCTCATATTGCAGGCTACGATCGAGTACAACAGCTCGGTACACTCAGTAGAGGGGAAAAGGCCAAGCGACATTTTACACTCGAAATCATTAGAATGTACCCAGGCCGTCGGTGACAGGATTAAAAAGCTCAGATAGAGCAGAACGCCAAAGAGAACCGGAAGCGACAGAATAGGGTCTTCGAAGTAGGCGTAAAAGTCCTTGTAAAGACAAACCGCAGGTTAGGGAACAAGCTTTCGCCCCTCTGCATGGAAGAAAAGGTTGAGGCGGACTTTGGGACAACGGTCCTCGTTAAGGGGAGGGTGGTCCACAAGGACAACCTCCGTTGACATGCGATTTACCACAAAACATTTTCCATTTTTTTCCATTTTTTATTAGGATTACCATTACAATACTTTCAATCATAACGTGGACGACAACACGGGTGACGGACTATACGCACGTGGACTAAATACCAATTGTGGACGGAGACATTTTACTATAGGACGGTTACGGGTACTTACGACATACGATCAACCTCACGGACTATAGGACCATTACGGAAGAGACCATGAGACTGACCGAAATGTTTTCACACTCCCATATGCGGAAGTTGTTGGAGATAGACACCGGACATGTATTGGACATGTTATCCGCACTCGATGTGCATCATCGCAGGGCAAGGAGACTTGACATTTTAGGAACGGCCCTTAAGGTAGTAGCGGGTACACCGATAACGGACGACCTAAAGAACTTAGAAACGACACAGACGCAGTTGGTCACTGCAAGCAATAGACAAATGAGCATAAATTACAAAATGCAGGAAAAAATTAATCAGCTCACAGACACGGTAAACATAATTCTTAGACTATCCAAAGATAAACAGATTGATTCTGGCCACCTTTTCGAGGCCCTCAGTACACGTAACAGAATGATGATAACAGAAGTAGGCAACCTTATGCTCACTTTGACTCTTGTTAAAGTTAACGTAATTAATCCGGCAATTATTGATTACTCAGATCTTTCAAATACTCTCACTGATCAAATCACTGGGACATCCATTACTGACATATTGAAAGTATCTAGAATTAAAGTAGAGCATAAGAATAATTGTGGTGTTCACCAGATCCGTTTCATCGTTTCATGTTTTATGCTTGAAACGCTTAGCTCGTGAACAGAATTGATCGTTTCATGACGTTTCATACTTGAAAAGTCAGCTGTCGTTTACTTTACTTTACTTAAATTTTTTGTCACTGTTACTGTTTACTGCGCTTATACTGCCAAGATTTATAAAAAATGGCAATTGAAAGTGTTAGGGAAATAGAGGATATTGAAAGTGAGAAGAGCTCGTTGTTTAAATAAGTTTCTCAATACATGCTTTTAACATTTGAAATTTACTTTTGTTTGCGGCGGCCATCAATCATATGTGTTCACACTTTTTTGCACAAAATTATACCAAATTATACTGAAAAATACTGAGCATCGATTGCAAATACCGATTAAAACTCGTTCTCTTCCCATCTCTACTTTCTTGAAACTTGAAACACTTTTTGTATACATAGGCTAAGGTGTTTCAAGCGTTTCAAGAAATTTTGTATGTGAGTTGTTGTTGCACGACGTTTCAAGTTTGAAACATGAAACGATGAAACGAGCTGGTGAACACCCCAAATGTAATCATTTTTGTAATCGAATTTCCCATCATAAGTAAGCAATGCAGGAAGATAACAATTTTTCCTGTCGCCCACAACGGTTCCGTACTCCAGCTATTCGAAAATTTTGTGGCTGATTGCGACAGCCAGATGCTAGCTGTAGCTAATTGCTTGCAAAAAACGACTGCGACATTTTGCAGGCAGGCGAAAGGCAGCACTTGCGCGCAGAGTCTCCATGCTGGAGGCACCGCCCATTGTCAGACGCGGCCGAGCCACCTCGAACCTGTTACCATTGTGGAAGACGGCATAATTATTATAAATGACCGCAGCGCAAACCTCTCATATGATGACGCCGCAACAAGAGTAGACGGAACAAATCTCGTCTCCTTCAAAATGCACGCCACCATCAACGGCACGCGGTACATCAACCGCAGTGGCGTACAGAGTCGATTCCTAGCAGTGGCAGCATCCCCATTGCTTAACATCAGCGGACACGACATGATCCTAAGTCTCCCGTACATCCATCGACTAAGCGAAGACAACCTTAACTACATCAAAGAGGTTCGGGATAGCATTGCAGTTGGCAGCAAATCTGCGCTTTCAATCGGCGCAATACTGTTGGTTTGCGTCGTGGGAGTTGGAATCTTCTAGTTCCACCGGCAGGCGGCTGAGCGCCGCAATACGCGAGAAATAAGCCAGATTCTAGAGAGTTTGAACGCGACCGAGGACCGTCGGTCTTCGAGAGGGGGGGTAGTTAACCCATAACGATATGCTGCCGCATCACGCAATAAGTCGCAAGCGTGGGAATGCCGACCTATGCAATTTTGGTCAACATTCCAAGTGCATTGCACTTTGGCAAGCGTCGCAACAGGATGCAACATAACACCGCACACGAGGCGCGTGGTCAGCATTCTGGGCAGCAGCAGCATCATCGCCGAAAGCGCAGCTGGCGGCCGAAGACTTCATTTATTGTCATGCTTAATTGTACTCTTTAGTCTAAAATCACTTATGAATAAATCGAGGCGTTCGCCCGCATTGCATTCCAAATAAAGTCCGTTTTAGTTAACTCACCAAAGGCAGTTATCAATGCCGTTTAATTAACCAATTCTTAATATGAATAATAACTTATTTATATAAAACCACCCTAGTAATATATACACATATGTACATGCGTGCATTTGCAACTTCAAGCAAAGTTACAAAGGTCAGCTCGAAAATTATATCAAAACAATAATGGCAATAGGTATTTGTGTGTTAAGTTTTTTTTGATAATTAGCAAGTTTGTAGGTAAAACCACTCGCGTAACATATTCTGGTGTACAAAACCAAGTTATGTTTTAATTGTTTTGTTTTAAAACAATCACACAAACAAAAAGAAGCATTGCGAGCCCAACAACAACACTTACAACAACAACAAATGCTACTTGATTTGAAAAACAATTGTCAAAGGCACAAAGAAGAAAAGAGAATAACGGAGACACATCTACACACGGCAGAAGTGGAATGGGTGATTTGTTTTCTTTATGTGTATAATCGGCCGCAATAGCTTGTGCGCAGACGGCGGTACTGGAGTGGGTCATTTTTATACTTTGATACCAAAGGTATCATAGTATATTGGGTTTGTGCAATGTCCGTCATGGTGTCTGTCCGTCCGTCCGTCCGTCCGTCCGTCCGTCCGTCTGTCCGTATGAACGCAACTTTTTTCGACACCCTTTAAGCTAGAGCCTTGCAACTTTGCAAATATCTTGGTACAGGTCTTCGTCAGACAAAGTGTTAAATCTAGGGCTCTACGACCTCAGGGGGCCTGGGAAATCGATAACAAGTCGATACACCTCGAAGTGCAAATCGATAAAACACATATATATCCCACATTTTAGTAGATAGAGTCACCAAATTTGATGGCAAGATAGCTGGTGACATTCCTCAAAAAACTGCATCAAAAGTTTGGATGCCACGCCCACCTGTTCCGCCCCCAGCCCCCCTCAAATTATAAACAAAAATGCCTGTATCTTCTACAGTTTTCAAGCTATAGCCATCAAAATTAGCATAAAGGTAGATGCTAACATCTGACACAGATATGCATCAAAACTTTGGATGCCACGCCCCCAAACGAGGGGCCACGCCCCACCGCCCTAAAAAAACCGGAATGCCCGTATCTTCGCCAGTTTTAAGGATAGAGTCACCAAATTTGATGGCAAGATAGCTGGTGACATTCTTCAAAAATTGCATCAAAAGTTTGGATGCCACGCCCAGCTTTTCCGCCTCCAGCCCCCTCCAATTATAAACAAAAATGCCTGTATCTTCTACAGTTTTCAAGCTATTGCCACCAAAATTGACATGAAGGTAGATGTTGACATCTGACAAAGTTATGCATCAAAACATTGGATGCCACGCCCCCAAACAACGGGACATGCCCCACCGCCCTAAAAAAAAACGGAAGGCATGTATCTTTGTCAGTTTTTAAGCTAGAGTCAACAAATATGGTATGAACATTGGTAGTGACATACGTAACAGATCTGCATCAATGTTTTGGATGCCACGCCCACTTATACCGCCCACCTCTATATCTTTCTTAGTTTTTGGGCTAGAGTCACCAAATTTGGAATGAACATTGGTTGTAACATCCGAAACAGGTGTGCATAAAATTGTTTATGCCACGCCCACTTATACCGCCCACCTCTATATCTTTGTCGGTTTTTGCGCTAGAGTCTTCAAACTTGGTAGGAGGATACAAAGTGCCATCCGCCACAGATAAATGTCATGCCTACCCCTTCTGCCTGATTTTTATACCCAAAGCCCTCATATATTACTATTTGCACTAGGAATCCTTAAAACAGCTATGTAAACTGGTACCAAAGTATATCGCAGTCGGTTGCGTCCGACTGCAACGTTTTTACTTGTTTTTTTTTTTTTTTTGAAACCTCGGCGGCGTTGAAACTCACAGCTTGTGCGACAATGAGGCGCCAGAGTGGTGGAATGAGGTAAAGTTATTAATGCAATAAATTGATTTGTTCAAAATTTAATCCAAATTAAAAATCTTTTCTTAGTGCTCACTTTCAAGCTGCATGGAATATTATGTGAAAATTTCAGCCTTCTAGCTCTTATCGTTTAGGCTGTGGGCCTCTCAACAATCAGTCAGTCAGTCAGTCAGTCAGGACAAACTATTTTATACATATAGATAAAATGATAAATGCAGGAGCTTGATTTGTATGGGAGGTACTCGAAGGGGTGGTCCAAATTAAAAATCCTTAGTGCTCACTTTCAACCTGAATGGAATATTTGGTGAAAATTTCAGCCTTCTAGCTCTTTTCGTTTAGGCTGTGGGTCTCTCAACAATCAGGACAAACTATTTTATATAAATAGATTACATTTCTTAAGATCCTATTTGTTAGTGTGTTTGTTTTTGCACTGTCTATATTTGGTGAACATGTTTATTGCTTTCATTTAGCTTGCTACAGATACAACAATGTATGCGTGCATTAACCAATATTTGCACTTGCATTTTTGTTAATATATATGTATGTATGTACTAAATAATGGAAAATGTACGAACATACATGTGTATACATGCGTGCATTTGCAACACCAACCAAAGTTACAAATGTCAAATCGAAAATTATATCAAAACAACAATGGCAATAGGTTTTTGTGTTTGTGTGTTAAGTTTTGTTTGAATTCGATAATTAGCAAGTATGTAGATAAAACCACCCCCGTAACATATTCTGGTGTGCAAAACTCTTCTAGGCGCACCAAATTATGTTTTAATTGATTTGTTTTAAATCAATGAAACTAACAAAAAGAAGCATTGCGAGCCCAACAACAACACTAACAACATCAACAAACGCTACTTGATTTAAAAATCCATTGTCAAAGGCACAAAGAAGAAAAGAAATCATGTGTTTTGTTTTTGTAAACTCACTCGCGGTCAAACTCCAAGCTTGTGTATTTATGTAGATGTAGATTACATTTTTTAAGATTCTATTTGTTAGTGTGATTGTTTTTGCACTGTATATATTTGGTGAACATTTTTTTTGCTTTTTTTTAGCTTGCTACAGATACAACAATGTATGAGTGCATTAACCAATATTTGCACTTGCATTTTTTTAAAATATATATGTTTGTACAAAACAATGAAAAATGTACGTACATACATGTGTATGTATGTACATGTGTATGTATGTACATATGTACATTCGTGCATTTGCAACACCATCCAAAGTTACAAATGTCAGCACGAAAATTTTTTCAAAACAACAATGGCAATAGGTATTTGTGTGTTAAGTTTTGTTTGATAATTAGCAAGTATGTAGGTAAAACCACCCCCGTAACATATTTTGGTGTGCAAAACTCTTCTAGGCGCACCAAGTTATGCTTTAATTGATTTGTTTTAAATCATTGACTCAAACAAAAAGAAGCATTGCGATCCCAACAACAACACTTAAAACAACAACAAACACTACTTGGGTCTGAAATCAATTGTCAAAGGCACAAAGAAGAAAAGAGAAAAACGGAGACACATACACAACGCATGTGTTTTGTTTTTGTAAACTCGGTGGCGGTCCAACTCACAGCTTGTGCGACAATGATGCGCCAGTCTGGTGGAATGAGGTAAAGTGACAAATTCAGGACATTGTTTTGTATGGTCCAAATTAGTGCTCACTTTAAACCTGGAAGGAATATTTTGTGAAAATTTCAGCCTTCTAGCTCTTATCGTTTAGGCTCTGGGTCTCTCACAATCAGTCAGTCAGTCAGTCAGTCAGGACAAACCATTTTATAAAGGGTTTTCCATTCAGGACATAACAATTTTATATATTAATAAAAGACAGAAATATTTTAAATATTGACTTCAAATTTATTGTGGATGTAGTGTAAGCATTACATTTTATGAATGAAATTCGATTTCGACAAGTGACCACCACGATCCCGTTTACAGCAGTCTATTCTTTAGAGCCAATTTTCCACCACTCTGGAACACATTTCGACCGGAACGTTGGTAATTTCGCGTTGGATGTTGTCTCTGAGCTGGTCTTAAGTTGCTGGCTTGTTGGCATAAACCTGTGACTTGATAAAGCCCCATAAAAAGAAACCCATGAACGTGACGGCCATTTGACCGGGCCGTTTCTCGAGATAACACGTTCACCGAATTTGCCTTTCAATAAATTGATTGTGACGCATGCTGTGTAGCTTGTGGCACCGTCTTGTTGAAACCACATATCGCTGATGTCAAGTTTACCTAATTTTGGCCACAAATAATCTTCCAACATAACACGATAGCGTTCTTCATTGACAGTAACATGACGGTAATTTTCATCCAAGAAAAAATACGGCCCAATCACACCTCCGGCATGAAAACCGCACCAAACAGTAACTTTTTGCGGATGCAACGGTGCCTCAAGAAGCACATTTGGGCCTATTGCTGACCAATAACGCATATTCTGCTTATTAACAAAGCCGTTGAGCCAGAAATGAGCTTCATCGCTGAAGATGATTTTTCGATGAAATTCATCATTTTCTTCATGCTTTGCCAGAACCCAATTGGAGAAGTTTCGGCGTTTCAGATGATCAAGTGGCTTTAGTTCTTGAGTCAATTTGATCTTGTACGCATGAAGGCCAAGATCCTTTCGCAAAATACGCCATAGTGTCGTTGGGGCGATGCCTAATTCTTGAGATCGACGTGGAATTGACTGATTTGGCTCGTTTTGAATCGATGCACTTACGGCTGCGATATTTTCTTCACTTCGAGCGGTACGAGGTCTTTTTGGCACCGGAACGTCTAATAGTGAAAATGTGGACTCGAATTTATTCACTATAGCACGTACAGCCTGTCTGGTGGAACGATTATTACGGCCGAAAATTGGAGTAAGTGCTCTTAATGTTGCGACCACCGACTCAGAATTTCGATAGTAATTTTTAATAATTTCCAAACGTTGCTGATCCGTGAACTTTACCATGATGAATATGTTGACTTTAACTAACGTTTTGATATTGACAGTTCAAACTTATTGTACAATTTTAAGAGCGCGTATTTGTTCGATGCTAAATGACGACTAATTCTCGAATGCTGTCGAAAAGAGTAACAGCGTGGTTGACAAAATAAAAGAAAGATAATAGATAATTGCAATAGGTCACGTACGCATCGCGAATATATGCAAACCGTTTTACATGTACATATGTATAAACAGATGAGAGAGTGATCGGCTTATGCTTATGGAGTAACTGTTAACAAATATAAAGAGCAATGTAAAAGTACGAATTGTACACATGTGAACAGCACTGTGCGCGTAACTAGAACCACAAATTAGTATATGTAAATAAGGTGGTTTAATTCCTAAACATACCGGCGCGCCCTGAACGACTAGTTCAGGACAGAGGGAGCACGGCAATCTTCGTAACTGGGCGTTTATAGGTTCCATTAGCGGTCTTAATAGTGACCACTCTGACTCGACCATCAGTTTCGGCATGTGTCTCCTCAATGCGCCCCAGCAGCCACTTAGATGGCGGTAGGCCAGGCTCCTTAAGTACTACCAATGTGCCACTGGTAATGTTAGTAGTTTCATAATTCCATTTGTAGCGAGCTTGAAGAGAGGTGATGTACTCTACACTCCATCGTTTCCAAAAGCCTTGTACCATGGATTGAAGTTGCTTCCATCGATGTAGTCTGTTGACATTGATGTCCAACAAAAAAGGTTCTGCCATCGACACGTGGGATTAGCCGATTAAGAAATGTGCCGGTGTGAGCGGATCAAGACTATTGTCACTGGGTGCACACAGAGGTCGTGAATTAAGAATCGCTTCGATTTGGGTCAATACAATGGAATAGTCTTCAAATGTTAAGACACTGCAGCCGATCACTCGGCGTAAGTGCTGTTTAATAGATCTTACACAAGACTCTCAAAGAACGCCAAAATGCGGGGCAGATGGGGGAATGAAATGCCATGAAATGCCATATCCAGCCATGAAGCTAGCGGCCTCCTCGTTCTTACTTTGTGTTATGGCCAACTGTTGCATCTCACTAAGCTCTCGTTTTGCTCCATGAAAGTTTGTACCGTTGTCCGAATACAAGTCCGATATTGGTCCGCGTCTAGACCTAAAGCGCTTGAATACTGCGATAAAGGCCGATATTGAGAGGTCGCTAACGAGTTCTATATGCACAGCCTTGGTGGACATGCATACGAAGACCGCAAACCACGCTTTGCCAAACTTTGGTGTTCGACCTAATGAGATTTTGATTGATACGGGTCCAGCGTAATCCATGCCAGTGTGAAAAAAACATCGGGTGGGCTGCACTCTGGGTATAGGCAGTTCCGCCATAAGCTGGAAACTGGTTTGTCAGCGCTGCAAAAAACACTTCTTGCATCCAAACACGACCTTCCGCACGATGTTGCGAGCCCCAAAAATCCAATATTGCTCCTTTAAACTGTGAAACGTGTAATCTGCTCCAGCATGCAGCGTCTTAATGTGTTGATATCTAATTAACAATACTGCGACAGGCGATTCTTTAGGTATGAGTATCGGGTGTTTCGCATTGTATGCCACCGTTGACTGTTGAATACGACCTACGACGCGCATCAATCCGTCAGCATCTATAAACGGTGTATACCGAAGTAATCTAGATTTAGCCGATATAGTTTCTCCATTGAGTACTTGTGTATATTCCTTGTTGAAGAAGTCTATTTGGACGTGCCTTAACAGTTGAGCTTGAGACTGTTGAAGCTCCATTGCAGTCAAAAACGGTGCGAACGAAGTCTTGTAACGTAGGCGTTGTGCGAATCGATAGCAGAAAGTCGTGATTCTCAATAGCCTAGTCCACGAGGAGATTTTGTTTATCAAAGTTGTCAGTACATTTATCTCATGAGAAATGAGGAGACCAATTGCTGGCTTCAACTTAGACTCCGTGCTAGCAAGGGACTCAGCTGACTGTGCAAACTTGGCTTTGGGAGGTGGCCAAGTTCCACGTTCCTGAGATAACCATGACGGTCCAGTCCACCAGAGTTGATGTTCCTTGAGTTTTGATAACAGCATTCCTCGTGAAGCGCAATCTGCAGGATTCTCACAAGTGGAGATATGTTGCCAATTGCTTCGGGGACAAACCTCCAAAATTTCCGCGGTTCGGTTGCAGACGTACGTATTCCAAGTACGTGGAGGGGCCGATAGCCAATGCAATACAATTTCCGAATCTGTCCAGCATGATACACTGGAAATAGGAATAGTTAGTGCTTGTTTTATGATTGTGAGCAATTTAATAAGGAGATGAGCCGCATTCAATTCGAGGCGTGGGATTGAGATGGGCTTTATTGGTGCGACGCGGGTTCTTGCGGCGAGCAGTGTGACGACATGTCTGTCCTTTATGTGCACGCGACTATACACCACAGCGGCATATGCCTGTGCAGACGCGTCGGCAAATCCATGTAGTTCTATAGGATGAAAGGGATATCCAATGTGTCGTGGTACGCTTAGGTCGTCAATGTTATGAGATTCATCAATAAATTGGTGCCAACGTGCACACAGTTGACGTGGCAGCTGCTCATCCCATTTCGTTTCGCTAAGCCAACTATCCTGAAAGAGGATCTTTAAGTAGATCGTCATAGGCGCAAGTAAGCCAATTGGGTCATAGATCTTGGATAGTTCGGATAGTAGTAGTCGTTTAGTCGGCAGACGAGTAATTTCGTGGCCACTTCGTTTGACAGCTATAGTGTCTGTTCCAGGGCTCCAATGCAAGCCAAGAATCTTCACGCAATGTAGTGGAGTAGCATCAGTGAGAAACTCCGGCTTATAATCGCAAAACTCGCGAGGGATTGTGTTCAACAGTGGCCAACAATTTGAACTTCATTTTCGAAGGCGAAATTTTCCTTTCTCCAACAACAGAATGAGTTCATCCTTCAGCGCTAGAACTTCATCAATAGTGTCACACCCAGTAGGAATGTCGTCGACATAGGCATCTCGAGAGAGAACACGAGCAGCCGATGGAAGAACGCTTTGATAGTCAGAGGCCAGCTGCTCCAACACTCGTACGGCCAAAAATGGTGAAGATGCCAAGCCATACGTTACAGTCAGCAATCGATAATGCTCCGAAGGAGCACTTTCCACTTTACGCCACAGAATACGTTGAAAATTTGTGTGCTCTTCTGCTACTAAAATTCCTCGAAACATTTTCTCAATATCGGCACAAAAAACATACCGATGTTGACGAATGCATGCAGACTCCGAACAGATCTCGTTGAATAGGCGGACCAACGTGTGGGCGATCGTTAAGCGAATACCCAGTGCTGTCCTTGACAGAACCGTCAAAGACTACCCGACATTTAGTCGTGCTGCTGTCTAGTTTGAATACTGCGTGATGTGATAAATACATTTGATTGGTAAAACAGTTATCTATTTGCTCTGGCTCAAGCAACTCCATGTGTCCTCGATTCAGGTAATCATCCATGAACTCCGTGTATTGTTGCTTAAGACCCGGTGAACTTCTAAATTTTCTCTCCATTGCTGCAAAACGCTTGCGAGCCTGAGTCAATGTTTCTCCAATCGGAGCAGCGTCCGTTTGAACGGATATTTCACATTGTATACGCCATCATTGGTGCGTGTGTGTGTGACAGCAAAGTGCTGTTCCGCTACGTCAGTCGCGTCTATAGTAGCCTTACTCGGCTGTACGGACTCCAATTCCATAAAGGTGCGAGCTGAGCGTCAAGATCCTCATGCGCAAAATGTGCCTGAGCATAGGTGCGCTCATCATTACAACCATGAAATGTACCTGTAATGACCCAACCAAACGTAGTAAAAAGTGCAATAGGAACATTCAAACCAAATTGTTTGCGTTTTCCAGTATAAAAATTCCAGATTTGATCCGAGCCAATAATGATATCTATATTGCCCGACTGATCAAATGTGGGATCAGCCAGAGGTAACTGACAAATCTTCTGAAAATAAGAACTGCCAGTGTTGATCGACTGTACGGGAATTGATGAGGTTAGGGTACTCATTATAAATGCCGCAACGTCCAAAGAAGCAGTGGTAGTACGCGACAAAAGTTGACGTGTAACTCGTCCTCGTGTAACACCCGCGTTGTTATCAGCGAGACCCACAACTGATATGCGTGCGTGCGTTCGTTTTGCACCGATGCGCTAAACAATTGCTTCAGTAGCCATTGTTATAGTTGAACCGGTATCGAGCAGCATCCGACAGGCAGTCCTATTGCCCCATGCGTCGATAACAGTAGCTAAAATAGTTGGTAGCAGTGTCTGTGTTTGCGCAGCTGATGATGGAACTAAGGTGTGATGACTTGTTGCCGCAGGATCCGAGTCTGCATTCCTATCGCTTAAGGAGAGACTGCTGGCATCCGTGTTGGAAGTCATGCGAACAGGTGGAGATGACTTCTCCCTATGAAGCAATGTGTGGTGTCTGGAGTTGCAGATGCGACAATTGTGTTTCGAACTGCAATCCTTGACCGAATGTGACCGACTTAGGCAATTAAAGCATAGCTTGTTTTCGTTTGCGAATGAGCGCCGAATGTCTATACCCATGGCCTTGAACTGGGCGCAGGTGGATATCGGATGTGGCTCTGGGCAAAGAGAACAGTTTGTTTCCAAAGTTTTGTGAATGTTGCTATGATATGATGCAGCTCGTCGCTTGCTAGGCGTTATGCGCGACGTTTGACATGACTCGAGCGCATCGCAGCGTTTAAATATAAATGTTAGCAAATCTTCGATTGTTTCATTGCCTTCGTTTGAAATACGACTTTCGGCCCACGCTTGACGCGTCTCAGTATCTAATTTGGATAGCATTATGTGAATAAGCCACGGATCACGACCATTGCATAGCAACGCGTTTAAGTCCCGTATGCTTGCGTCAGCACCGTCTGCCAATTTGCGCAGGTTCATAACGCTTACAGTACTCAGTGATGGCAGCGATAAGTAATTGCTTATAAATGAACGAACGATTAGCTCCCTTTTGTTGTAACGCTGTTCCAATCGCTCCCACGCATCCTGGTAGTTGGTGTCGGTAACCGCAATATGCTTAACTAAGCTCAGGGCTTCACCCTCCAAATATGACTTTAGGTAGTGAAACTTTTGGCACTTGGTTAAGCTGGTCTTTTTATCAATAGAGCCCAAGAATAAATCGCTAAACTGATTCCAGTCTTCATAATTCCCAGAAAAGGGTGGAATCCTTATTTTTTCCAAATGTAATTCTCCACTTGACTCTTTCATTGAGTTACCTTCGTCAGCGACTGCTTCGCTTTGTCTATCGTTACGGCTGTCCAATTCACGAAGCGCTGTTGAATATAATGCATGCATAGTATAATATTTATCCTCATATGTGCCCCAATCATAATCCGCTTTTTTTGCTACCCTATTACACACACACCACTTCACAGTAGACTTAAGAAAATTAAATATATTTCAAAGCTTACATAGCGCGTTTATTTGTGATCTGATTAGGCATAAAAAACGGTCTGCCGACCCAAGAGTTCGGCTCAAGCTTACTTGCTGCCTTACAATTTCTACTTTTCTGAATAGCTGTTTCGCGAAGTGGAAGTTCCGTCTGTTCGGGCCATTTAATGCAAGTGTTAAAGCAACTGATAACAGTTTGCAATTTAATTTTCGGTGAAGCCTCAACAATATTAATGGTGCTTTCGTCTGCACTCTCGCTTACGTTTTCATATACCCAGTATTTTATTTGAAATTGAGTTTTCGGCTGAAACAAAGATGATCGAAAACAGTTGCAATCATTGATTGGTGAATATAATTTACAAAAGAAGAACAGAAGAAAAGTGGTGAAAAACTTACGATTTCCTTAGAAAATTGCGTAAAATAAGGTAGTTTTTTTTTTAAAAGTTGCGTTAACAGAGTCTACAATGTTAAAATTTAAGGTGTTGCAATTATCGAGGAGTTGCGTGTAACGAGGGTTGCATTGAGCGAGGTCGTAATGTATATGTATTTTATTGATTTGCACATCGAGGTGTATCGACTTGTTATCGATTTCCCAGGCTCCCTGAGGTCGTAGAGCATTAATGCAGTGATGTCAAAAGCATGTTTATGGAAGAGCAACCACCACCCACTTATACCGCCCACCGCTATATCTCTCTCTTCAAGTTTGGTAAGAACATTATTAGTGACATCCGTAACAGATCTGCATCAATGTTTTGGACTCCACGACTAAATTGTTTATGCCACGCGCACTTGTAATGTCGAACGAGGGTGGGCTTGCGCCCTTCAGCACTGCGACCGACATGGATCTATTGTGCCCCCTTACCACTAGTTTAGTTTTAATGTTCTCAGAAACTGAGTCAGACCAGTCTGCGAGATATGCATCAGGTCCTCCTCATTGAGAATGTATTTGCCTAACAGCGTTGCTCTACTGCGTGCCAGGGCAGGGCAATTGGTGATTAGATGTTCCATGGATTCAACATCATCCTCACAGAATCTACAGGTTCTGTTACTAACAAGGCCCATCTTATGTAGGTGGTCGTTGCAAGGAAAATGGCCTGTCAACGCCCCACAGAGTGACCTAAGTTGTGTCCTGTTCAAGGATAGAGCTTCCTTGGCTTTTGTTGCATTCGGGCACACAAATCTTTTTGAGTGTCTGAGACCCTCTGCCACGCCCACTTATACCGCCCACCTCTATATCTTTGTCGGTTTTTGCGATAGAGTCTCCAAACTTGGTAGAGGGATAGAAAGTGCCATCCGCCACAGATAGATGTCATGCCTACCAAATCTGCCTATTTTTATACCCAAAACCCTCATATACTACTATTTGCACTCAGAATCCTTAACACAGCTATAGAAACTGGTATCAAAGTATATCGCAGTCGGTTGCGTCCGACTGCAACGTTTTTACATTTTTTTTTTTACAAGAAGTGAGGCCGGCGATGCACACATACATATAAACTGAGCTCACACAGACTGTGTGCTGACTCACATACATATACATCACGATCTGATCCAAAGAATCAAGTCTGTGATGTTGCTTACCATCTCGCGAGCAATATCAGAAAAAGAATGACTTGCATTTTCAACAAAGCACACTTTGTCAGCAAGCTTTGAGACAGCAAATGAGTTTTCAAGCTTTACAAGTTTTTTCTGATGAGAGTGCGTTGTACTGTTTGAAGTCTCTATCTTATTCTTTGCTTAGTGCCTGTACTCATATGTGTTGTGTGTAAACTAATTGCCATACAAACATTTTCTTTTAGTGCAGTCTCTTTTACAAAAAAAAAACAACAAAAAAAATTGAAATTTCGTAGCCCAACAACAAAAATAGCAATGATCCGTTAGATTCCTGATAAGCATTGCCAGCGAATAGACGAACAAAAAAATACGAAAAATTGTTTGTGTAATTATACTTTGATACCAAAGGTATCATAGTATATTGGGTTTGTGCAATGTCCGTCATGGTGTCTGTCCGTCCGTCCGTCCGTCTGTCCGTCCGTCCGTATGAACGCAACTTTTTTCGACACCCTTAAAGCTAGAGCCTTGCAACTTTGCAAATATCTTGGTACATGTCTTCGTCAAACAAAGTGTTAAATGTAGGGCTCTACGACCTCAGGGGGCCTGGAAAATCGATAACATGTCGATACCTTTCGATGAGTAAATCGATAAAATACATATATATTCCACATTTTAGCAGCTAGTCACCAAATTTGATGGCAAGATAGCTGATGACATCCCTCAAAAAACTGCAAAAACTGTTTGGTTGCCACGCCCACCCCTTCTACCCCCAGTCACCCCTCCAATTATAAACAAAAATGGCTGTATCTTCTACAATTTTGGTATCAGAGTAAAAAAAAACTTAGCGAAGCCTGGCCCAGCCAGATATAAAACACGCGCACACGCATACAAATACCAAAGTGTTTTTGCTTCGCCCCCACTCCTTATTATATGCTTTTGATATTTTCAATTCCATATTAAGAACAAATGGCAAAGGAAAATCGAACTAGCAGATTGTTGTGGTATACAAATTAAAGTGAATCAAAAGAACCTGTAAGGTAGCTTTTTCAATGGCTGAGGTAGCTCAGTCTCTCCAGGGCCACCTTAAAAGAATATTTGTAAATGTGCCGAGACCGCTGAGTGGGGGAAAAGTAATCACTCCTGGTGGTGGGAATAAGCTGTCAGCACGAAACTGGGTTACCCTGAGAAAATACCTGCACACCGGTACTCCGATGGTTCACCAACGTGTCGCACGGCAGGGTGGTAGCCCCTGGTTGTCCCGACTTGCATGCCACTGGTATTGATCGAGCGGCACCAAGTCCAGGTACAATCAGGTACCGGGTGAGACGCTGCTTACTGGCCACGGTATTGACCAAGCAGCCAGTCTGCAGAGACTCCCCGGGTGGGCGAACCACTCACTCCACTTTGGCAAAACACGCGGCACCCACTTGCCTTTAAAAACACATTTGATTAACACTCTTTTGGTTTCACTTTCAATCCTGGTTTATTTTATTCACTATTTTTCTTTTGTCCCTACCTACGCACCAGACTATCAAAGGGGAAGAGAGGGAGAGGGTCGTACGACTCGCTTACCCGGTCACGGTGTGAGTGTGTGTGGGTGTGTGTGTGTGTGTATGCGTCACGCTCCGGTGGGTATGTGTGTGGCTCCTGTGTGTATGTGTGTGTGTCTCGTTCCTTGTGGTGTTCCAGTCCTGTGTGTGTGCTCCGCTCCTGTGTCTATGTTTTGTCCTCTGCGTACTTAGTCACCTCTTATATTTGTTTCCGCGTTTACTTGTTGCCATGCGCACTCGACTGTGGCCCGATTTTCACGGACTGCTCATCTTGAACCTTTGCCTTTGTCCTCTGCCGCTGTCGACGTCGATCGGCGCGTGCCATTCGGCTGCCGCTGTGCTGTGCTGCTTGGCCTGCATTGGTCGGCGCATGTCTTCGGCTGTGCGTCGCTCGCCTTGTCGTTCACTGCGCTATTTTCCACGCCGTCGTCTTAAGCTGCGCTGCTCTGCTGCAGTTTGGTGCGTTCTTTGCCGCTGCGCTGCGTTTCTTGCTGCTGTTGTTAAGGGCCGCGCTGCTCTGCTGCTGCTGCTGTTGCCTTTCGCTGCTCTGCTGCTGTTGCCTTGCGCTGCTCTGCTGCTGTTGCCTTTCGTTGCTCTGCTGCTGTTGCCTTGCGCTGCTCTGCTGCTGTTACTATGGGAGGGTTAGCCTTATTTTCTAATGTAAAATTACTCCATGGTTTTCAAACTCAAAAATTATAATTCTTCTAATACAACTTAACTAATAACAAACTTACTCACTAACCTTAACCTACCCATACACCATATCCATATTCCTCCTTATTAACTACAAAAATGTGCACCGTCACACCCCCTCCCTACTTTCCCGGTGGTATTTGATGGTGACACCGCCAGCGGGAGCCAGGGTCACACGAAAAACGCCTTCATCCAGCGTGATTGTATAACGCCTCCTCCAACTCCCTTGTTCTTGGCTGAGCCACACCATGTCCAGCAGCATCCTAGGGATGAGCCGGCGTGGCGTTTCCGCCCGCCATCCTTCGGGTGCCTCGACCCATTCTCCCGTTTCCTTTAGCAGCTCATAGCGCGTGGACATCCACTGACGGTCCAAGCAGGGCCTGCACATCGCTGCTGCCGAACGATATCTCCATTTCCGCGCTGGTGTCGGCCGACGATGGTTGCACTGCCTCGGACGCTTCGTTGCCCCTCTGCGTCGTGGACACCCCTGCGATATCGCTAAGTACTGCGACTCGGGCCACGCTAACTACCCCGTCCTCGGGGTCTGGGACGCCGGAGTCAGGCAACGGGTTTAACCGTCGGCGCAGTGCGGTAGGGGAGCTTGGTAATATCTCCGTGCTAAGGTCGTCTTCAATGGATGGTCCCCGGACGCGTTCTGCCTCGATCCCTTCGTCCTCTGGCTCCACAAATCGGCGCTGGTACTGCGGGACCCAATCCCAGTCGCGCCGATGCCCTTCGGCCCCCCGCCTGCCTCGGCTCCTGATCCATGCTTAAATACTGTGGAATATAAACGAGGTTATATCCCTGAGTCTATGAGACAGAGTATGCTCTACAGGACAATAGTCTGGTGCGATGTTTAACTGGTGAATACCCTATTTGTACATACAATGACCTATGCTAAAATCTTATATCTACTGGTTAAGTTTGCAGCGTAAGGCTGCTCTATCTCTAGTCGGTGACACTCTTACTATGATCGAGCGGGTGCTCGTCACCTTCGTCCATCTCGTCGTCGTCTGGTTGCCGGAAAACCTTCAAATCGGTTACCCCGGCGGTACGTCGTTGGCCTGTCTCGGTGTGCCGAATGCGTACGATGTTGGGGGAAGTGAATTTGATTACCCCATACAGGCCGTCGTAGCGAGGGGCTAGTTCGGCTGCGAACACGTCGTTGGCCTTGGATAGCACGTGCTGTTTGACTAACACCAAACTGCCGAGGGTCGGTCGCCAATCACGTGTCCGCAGGTTAAAGTGTCGTCCCTGTTCCGCTGAGGCCTGCTGTGAATTCTCTCTGACCGTCTGAAAAATGTCCAGTAGTTGTTTCGCCTTCGTCTCGGGATCGGTGGGGGCCATACCAGATCCTGGGGTGACCTCATCGTATAACGCGCCTGGCAACCTCGGCTCCCGTCCTTGTACAAGGAATGCCGGACTGAATCCCCTCGTGTCGGACACGCTGCTGTTGATCGCTAAGGAGATCTCTGGTAGCCAAGTGTCCCAGGTGTTCTGCGGTCCTTGGATGTACTGGGCGAACATCGTCTTGATCGTCCGGTTAGCCCGCTCCGTTGGATTCTGCTGTGGGTTGTACGGCGCCGTATGTTCCAGAACCATACCAGACCGTTTGCAAAACGCCTTGAATGACCTGCTGGTAAACTGCGTCCCGTTGTCGCAAACAAACTTGCGAGGCACTTCGAATCGGCTGAGAATTCTATCCCGAAAAGTCCTCTCCAGGTATGTCGTTGTTGCCCGTCGTAACGGAACCAACTCCACCCATTTGGAAAACATGTCAAAGAAAACTAAGAGTATTGTGTTACCTTGTTTGGACCTTGGTAGGGGCCCCACGAAGTCTGCGCACATCATCGAGAATGGCTCGGTTGCTTGCCGAGTGAGCATCTTTCCTGGTGGTTTCGTCTGCTGTGATTTAAACTTCTGGCACACCGCACATTTCCTCACGTAGCGCGCCACATCCCTGAAGATCCCGGGCCAATGATATCGCTGGCTTACTCGTGTCGTGGTCTTGCGAATCCCGAGGTGTCCCGCGCTTGGCTGGTCGTGACACTCTTGGAGTACGCGCTGTCGTTGCCCCTTACCTACGCATAGCTTCCAGGATATGAAATCCTCCTCCAGAGGTCGCTGTCCCACGTGCCGGTACAACTGTCCGTTCTCTAGCGTGTAGTCAGGATATTTCTCCGGTTGCTCCTTTGCCTTCTGCGTGCGTCGTCGTAGCCACGGGCATGTGCTGGGTTCTTTAATAGCACTCTGCAAGGTTTCCATGGGCTGACGTGACAAAGCATCGGCCACCACGTTCTGTCGTCCTTTCCTGTACTGTATGTCGAACTGAAACTGTTGAAGTTCCAGCGCCCATCTCGCAATCCGTCCCGTGGGGTTTTCGATCGTGTTGAGCCACATCAAGGCTAGGTGGTCCGTAGCAACGTCAATCTCGTATCCTTCCAAGTAGCAGCGCAGTTTCCTGATGGCCCACACGATCGCTAGGCACTCCTTCTCGGTAGCTGAGTAGTTCTCCTCGGCCTTCTGCAGTCTCCGGCTGACGTATGCTATGACTCCCTCGCCTTCGGGACTTGGTTGCGTGAGTACTCCCCCGAGTCCATAGTCGCTGGCATCGGTCTGTAATGAGAAACGCTTACTGAAGTCTGGGCAGGCGAGAATGGGTGCCTCGGTAAGCAGTTCCTTCAGCTTCATAAACGCCTGTTGTTGCTTTTCCTCCCAGATCCATTTCTTTCCCTTCCGCAACAGTTGTGACATCGACCACGGCGGCGAAATTTGGAACGAACCGCCTGTACCAGGATGCGAGGCCCAGGCACCGCCGAAGCTCTCGCATGTTCGTTGGAGCTGCTAGTTGTTGCACCGCGATGATCTTCTCCGGGTCGGTATGTATCCCTCTCTCACTGACGGCATGCCCAAGGTACACGAGACGGCGCTTGAAGAAGGCACACTTCTCTTGATTGAGTCTGAGGTTGGCTTCCCGTAGTCGCCTCAAAACCTCTCGCAGATTCTCGACGGGTTCCTCCAGGGTGGTCCCGATGACAATGATGTCGTCGAGGTAAGCGAGTGCATGCAGCTCCAAGTCGACCCCAATGACGCTGTCCAGTGCTCGTTGAAAGGTTGCGGGCGCCGAATGGAGTCCGAAGGGCACGACGCGTCATTGAAATAGGCCTCGCCCTGGAACGGTGAATGCCGTGCATTCGCGACTTGCCTTGGCCATAGGTATCTGCCAATAGCCGCTCTTCAGGTCCAGTGTACTGATGTACTTGGCGTTCCTCAACCTCTCAAGAATGGAGTTGATCCTCGGCAAAGGGTACGCGTCCGGCACTGAACGCGCGTTCAATTGCCGAAAATCTACACACGTACGGGTCTCACCTGTCTTTTTCCCCACCAACACAATTGGGGCACTATGTGGGCTTTTGGAGGGCTCGATGCATCCATCTCGGAGTAGCTTGTCTACCAGTGCGTGAATTATAGCCTGCATCGCTGGATTCTGGGGGTAGTACCGTTGTTTGATTGGTCGGTCATCGCGCATGACTATGGTGTGCTCTGCGATGTTGAAGACTCCCTTCATCCCGTCGAATTTGGCCAATTTCTTTGTCAGAAACTCCTGTACCCAAGGTTCGGTTGACTCGTCTGGCTCTGGTCCGGGGCGTGTTGTATCGATAGGCTGGATCGGGGAGCCCTCCGGTACTTCTCGGTCGCACTGCATGTCCTCCCTGGTTTCCACTACGTCTGCTACACTAGCCAGTGTTTCTCCTGCTTTGCTCCTGGTTGCTGACTCCTGATTCTTCTGTCCGATGCGAAATGGGTTTCGTCTGGCTGTGTCGGGCCAAGAACGCCGCCCAAAGGCCTGTCCCGTGTCTCCGTTGTTCCCGATTCTCTTGGTACCTTGTGTGTGCCAGCAGCGAGTTCGTCCCGCTTCCCTGTGGTTGACTTCCCTGTTGTTGTCTTAACGACTGCCTTGCAGTTGCAGGCGTCGTCCTTGCGTCTCGTGGTCTCTGGTCCTGATGTCCTTAGGTTGGCGACCGACTCGCGGTTGCAGGCGTCGCCCTTGCTATGCTCCGTCGTCTCTCGTCCCTGTATCCTTAGGTTGGCGACCGCCTCGCGGCTGCAGGCGTCGCCCTGGCTATGCTCCGTCGCCTATCGTCCCTGTATCCTTAGGTTGGTGACCGCCTCGCGGTTGCAGGCGTCGCCCTTGCTATGCTCCGTCGTCTCTCGTCCCTGTATCCTTAGGTTGGCGACCGCCTCGCGGTTGCAGGCGTCGCCCTTGCTATGCTTCGTTGTCTCTGGTCCGTGTATCTGTAGGTTGGCGAACGCCTCGCGGTTGCAGGCGTCGCCGTTGCTATGCTTCGTCTCGGGATGTCGTGTCTTCGGGTTGACTGCCGCCTCGCGGGTGCAGGCGTCGTCCTGGCTATGCTTCGTCTCGGGTTCTCGGGTCCTTGGGTTGACAATCGCCTCGCGGGTGCAGGCGTCGTCCTGGCTATGCTTCGTCTTGGGTTCTCGGGTCCTTGGGTTGGCAATCGCCTCGCGGGTGCAGGCGTCGTCCTGGCTATGTTTCTTCTCCGGTCTCGGGTCCTCAGGTCGGTGATGCTTCGGGAGGCTCAGCCGGATGCTTAGGTTTCCTACCTGTAACTTGGCGTTGATGGCGTTAAAGAAGTCCAGGCCGAGCGGAACATCGTCAAGGGCTGAAGGTAGGACGAGCATCAGAATGCAAGCCCGTGTTGCCCCCAGACATACGTTTGCTTGAATGGCTCGCGTTAGCTCCATCCTAGTCCCGTTCGCCAATGCTATCACCGTCCTCACTGCTCGTCGGTTTGTCGGGGTCTCGATGAGGCGGGCTTTCTGTTCGATAAGAAGCTCCTCGTGGCACCAGTATCCAGCGTGGCGATCATCACCTCTGTCTCTATGTTCGTCTCCGCAGCAAGCCGGCCATCCCGTAACCGGATAACACCCGCTAGTTCCGGAACTCGTTTGTTTGCCCCCTCACCTGTTCCGGTTTCGATGAGAGGCGCTGGGCGTTTCCCGGCTCCTGGGCCTTGCAACAATCGGTTGTCCTGACTCCACGGCGACCACAATCCCAGCAGAAGAGTACTCGTACTCCTCGACATTCCCTGGCAAAGTGCCCCAGGGTTCCACAGTTCCGACATGCGTTCCTCGCGTCCACGGCTTTCTCGTTGCTGGCTGCACCTGGTAACATCTGGGGATTCGTCTCTGCTGAAGACAGAGGTGCGGGTGGTGATACCCACGATGCGGTGGCCTTGGGACTCAGAGTGATTGTTTCGAGTTTCGATGCCATTGTGGGAGTGGTTCTATGCGCATTCCGATCTTTGGTCGTCTGAATCCTGGCCCGACGTTGGCGCTCCCGTTCCCGGCTGACCTCAAAGTTGATCACCAATAGCTTGAGCTGCTTGAACGTGCTGAAATCCGTGCGTCTCACAAACATCTGGTACTCTGGCAAGAGATTTTCGTAGACCCGCTCCAGTTCCTGTGCTTCAGTGTAACCAGCCCGGTTCATCATCAGACGAATGTCCACCAAGTACTGCTGGTATCCCTCATTCTCCTTTTGGTAGCGCATTCTTATTTCATCCTCCAGCCTCTGGTAATACCGCGGGGGTAAGAAGAAATCCAGAATTTCCCGTCTAAATACGCTCCAAGTCTCACCCTGCAGGTGGCTTGTGTGGAACCAATCCTCGGCGATAACTTGCAGCAACTCCAAAACTCCCTGGGCTAGGTGTCGCGTGTCGACTCGGTATGCCATGGCTCGGTTCTCTAGTCGCTCAATAAACCTCAGTGGGTCAGTAGTGCCGTCGAAAGACACTCCCTAGCGTTGCATCCGCTCTGCCTCGTGTCGACTCGGTAGTATCGATGATGCCCCACGCTCGCCCGATCGCGGAGACCGCTGGTGCTGTACCGGTACAGGTATGCTTAGGTATTGCATACCTGTGCTGTCTGTCTCTCTAGGTGGAGACCTGTTGGGTGCTACCCGCTGTTCTGGTGGAGGACGGGGTCGCAGACTCATCGTATCCTGTGCCAGGCTTTCGCTTGTAGTAGGCGACAAGCTTCGTGATCGCTGTTGAGTTTCCGGTTTGGCGTCGGACGTTCGTGCCTTTCCAAAAGTTGCCTCTAGTTCCTCCAGCCGGGCTTGCGTAAAAGCTGAATGACCGTTGCAGCCCACAAAGGCAGCCATGCGGCCTCGGAGTTCCTCCACGGTACCTTCGCGTCCAAAGCCAAATTCGTCTGCAAACGCCTCTAGCTCCGCCTTACGCCGGTACGAAATCCAGGCTACTCCGACCATGATAGCTTAGCAGTGCCCCGTATCCTTGTTGTCCAGAAGTGCCTTGTGTCTTTGTTGCTTGTAGTGCCTCGTGTCCTTCTTACTTGGTTATACCTCGTGTCCTGGTTGCTTGGTAGTGCCTCGTGTCCTTGCTGCTTGGTAGTACCTCGTGTCCTTGTTACTTGGTAGTGCCTTGTATCCTTGTTGGTTGGTAGTACCTCGTGTCCTTGTTGCTTGGTAGTGCCTCGTGTCCTTGTGGCTTGGTAGTGCCTCGTGTCCTTGTTCACTCTCGAAAAAAATTGTAACTCAAATTTAGCGGAGACTCTAGAACAACTGGTTAGCTTGCTAGCTCTGGATCGACTGTGTCGCATGCTGCAGTGTCGGGTCAATTTATAGTGCCTGGTCGCCCACGAACGGCCGCGACCGAGGGCTTGCGAGCTTCGTGTCGCCCGACCCTCTCTCTCCTCTGGTCCTCGTAGATGCGAAACAAACTCTTTCTTCCTATTGGCTATGCTCTCTTTTCCACTTCGTTAAATTTTCGCCCCACCTATCTATATCGTGCCGCTGCCGAAGGTTTACCCCTTCCACCTACATGTACCGGCTGTCTTCCTGACGCTTCTCCTGCCCTCTCTCTCTCTTTCTCTCACGAATTTCTTTCCCCTCTTTGCCAAAAACTAATGCCGTGCACATACACATGTATCCCAGTGGCGCAAATGCTCATTATTAGATCGATTACGAATGCAATACTTCTCGCCTGTATGCATTCAAAAACCGAATACAAGCCAGATTACTTTCTTAAGAAATGGCCGCTTTGTAGGCACGCTGCATGAGTTTATTGAATTTTGTAATGCAGAAAGTAATGAAGAGCCGAAGTTTCATTCGGGTCTCCATTACATAAGCGTAGCATTTTTAAATATTGTAATGCAGAAATTCTGCAGCCTGTAGAAAACGTAGCATACGATTTAAAATTCGCTTATGGGATGGTAATGTGCCTACATTACTAGACAATATACCTGTAACACAATTTCCCACTATATAAAATGGCTTACTTTCCTGCAAATGTAATATAATAAATAATTGATTACAAAAGAAACAAAGTATGCGCTTTAGTAATGTGGTTTTTATTTTTTAATTTTAACATTTATTTATTAAAAATAAGACTTAAAAATAACAATATATTTGACTTCAATGTAAAACATTACTCAAATCTTCACCAAAAATTTGATAATAAGAAAAAAATTAAGAATAAAAGTAATGAAGAAAATTATATATAACCTATTTTGGACACGGAAGCAGTTTCTTTGCTGCGTATGTTTTGTGGGTGCGACCTTCTGTTTTGATAGAATCTGTAAATTAAACATTATTAATTTGTTGTTATTAAAAATATAAAAAGATGATTTATACATACCAAATGCCAATGCGTCCACACAAGTCGAGAAATTAATACAAATGACGCGTGCCTCACTATACGTACAAAACGAAAAGAAAAAAGAAACGCACGGTCCGCGTACACAAGACGAAACATGCAAAAAACGAAAGACGAAGATCGTTTGTGGGCAAGAGGGGAAGGGGCGTACAAAAACGAAGTTGACAATAGCTCATTGCGTTCGTGCGAGCAGTCGTTTTTTTTTTGTCCATTACAAATGCGATACAAAAAAAGATCATAGGTAATGGAATACATTTCGGCTCGAAATAATGCATTATTTCGACCGACCTCATTTAGCTCGCCGCCACTGGGATATAGCCCCGTTATTTTTCTCATATACATATTTTTCTCTTCATTAAAATTTTACATATTTTTTTCTTCTTTGTGAGCCTCTCTCTACATGTGTATGCCCGTGTACGCATTCCTTACCCGGTACATGTAAATGGTTGTGAAACTGTACCTTCAAACTTGATTACTCAAATTATAACCCACAGACTGTACCGCCGTTACTTATGAACGCGCTAATGCATGACCACGCCAACACGAAACTTGTGTAACTGCAGCTTCACCCGAGGTGTTTCCCAATGCTGACAAAACTGTGTCCTTATGACTCGGTGGGCAACTGTACAGACGGTGCAGACAATAAAGGTAATGGATGTAAACGCACCGGGACAACGAAGTAACAAAAAAAATGCTGCGGGGTCACTTGTAGTATTTACCACTGCTTGTCAAACTGTGAGGTTAAAGCTCGATATGAAACTGTACCGTCGATGTACGCAGACAGACTAATAAATTGAGTGCAGACAAAAGAATCGTAAAGAGAAAACTGCGCATTTGGCCGTTTCGCACGTGGTAGTCGCCAATGATTGTCAAATTGTGTTTTTGTTTTTTTTTATTCGGGATGAGAATGGTTCAAGCGATGTAAACAACTAGGCCAATGCATGTCAATGCAAAAAAAAAAATAACAACGGAAACTACGTAGCTGCGACTTCACGCGTGAAAATTGGCAATGCTTGCCAAACTGTGGGTATTGAGATTCGGCATGAGGCTGTACCGAAGGTGTGAAAACAGGCACGGGAATGTAACCACGATAAGCGACGCCGCTGTAGTTTTGCACGTGGTCGTTGCCAATGCTTGCCAAACTGTGGGGATGGCGATTCGACGCACAACTGTACTGACGATGTACACAAGCAAGCTGATGCATGTAAATGCAAAAAAAAAATAACCAAGATGGCTGCGATTTCACACGTGTTCGTTATCAATGCTCTTAAAATTGTGCCATACAAATACTAGTGGCAATGCAGCAAATAAATGGCGAAATGCTCGCAACAGAACAACTGGTGCTTCTAAAACCCTCCCGTGGTAACAACGTGCATACCGAAAAAAAAAAATATAACGGCGCTTTTCGCAGCCGTCCCTCAATGTGTGCCCCTTTTTTTTCACGTAACCTGTATAACGCACATCCCAGTCGGACCACTCCTACCAGTAACGCATTTATGTATATATATAACAAAAAACCAACCAAGACTATTAAATAAAAACCCACTGCCCATGCGTGCCTATCCCTCCTATAGCTTTTTACACTATCGCGGTGTAATTTTTACCCAAAAAAAATCTCAGAGTCCCTGCTCGGGCGCCACCTGTAAGGTAGCTTTTTCAATGGCTGAGGTAGCTCAGTCTCTCCAGGGCCACCTTACAAGAATATTTGTAAATGTGCCAAAACCGCTGAGTGGGGAAAAAGTAATCACTCCTGGTGGTGGGAATAAGCTGTCAGCACGAAACTGGGTTACCCTGAGAAAATACCTGCACACCGGTACTCCGATGGTTCACCAACGTGTCGCACGGCAGGGTGGTAGCCCCTGGTTGTCCCGACTTGCATGCCACTGGTATTGATCGAGCGGCACCAAGTCCAGGTACAATCAGGTACCGGGTGAGACGCTGCTTACTGGCCACGGTATTGACCAAGCAGCCAGTCTGCAGAGACTCCCCGGGTGGGCGAACCACTCACTCCACTTTGGCAAAACACGCGGCACCCACTTGCCTTTAAAAACACATTTGATTAACACTCTTTTGGTTTCACTTTCAATCCTGGTTTTTTTATTCACTATTTTTCTTTTGTCCCTACCTACGCACCAGTCTATCAAAGGGGAAGAGAGGGAGAGGGTCGTACGACTCGCTTACCCGGTCACGGTGTGAGTGTGTGTGGGTGTGTGTGTGTGTGTATGCGTCACGCTCCGGTGGGTATGTGTGTGGCTCCTGTGTGTATGTGTGTGTGTCTCGTTCCTTGTGGTGTTCCAGTCCTGTGTGTGTGCTCCGCTCCTGTGTCTATGTTTTGTCCTCTGCGTACTTAGTCACCTCTTATATTTGTTTCCGCGTTTACTTGTTGCCATGCGCACTCGACTGTGGCCCGATTTTCACGGACTGCTCATCATTGCGGGCTGCGATCTTGAACCTTTGCCTTTGTCCTCTGCCGCTGTCGACGTCGATCGGCGCGTGCCATTCGGCTGCCGCTGTGCTGTGCTGCTTGGCCTGCATTGGTCGGCGCATGTCTTCGGCTGTGCGTCGCTCGCCTTGTCGTTCACTGCGCTATTTTCCACGCCGTCGTCTTAAGCTGCGCTGCTCTGCTGCAGTTTGGTGCGTTCTTTGCCGCTGCGCTGCGTTTCTTGCTGCTGTTGTTAAGGGCCGCGCTGCTCTGCTGCTGCTGCTGTTGCCTTGCGCTGCTCTGCTGCTGTTGCCTTTCGTTGCTCTGCTGCTTTTGCCTTGCGCTGCTCTGCTGCTGTTACTATGGGAGGGTTAGCCTTATTTTCTAATGTAAAATTACTCCATGGTTTTCAAACTCAAAAATTATAATTCTTCTAATACAACTTAACTAATAACAAACTTACTCACTAACCTTAACCTACCCATACACCATATCCTTTTTCCTACTTATTAACTACAAAAATGTGCACCGTCACAAACCGATAGTGCTTCCCTGGGATGAAAGAGCTTTTGGCAATTAGAATTAAATCTCTTTGGTTAAGGGTATAATAAGCTGAATCTGTTCAAAGTATCGAAATACCTGACAAGCGGCAACAACTTGCAATCGACAAAAAGTATTTTTATTTTGCCTTGCAGTAGTAAAGCTTTGCGCGTAAATGGTTTTGTTTTCAGCTAACGGGACAAGTTTTACAAAATGTGTTCTGCTTCAAATGTGTTATCAGTTGAAAGCCAAATGCGCCTGATTTACAATTAATGAACTTACCCAAGCGGCATTCCTCCCTGATCTTCTTTTTATTGAAACACGTCTCCTTGTTGTGATAAACCTCTTGGCACCATGCACAATACAAAGCAACAATCTCCTTCGATCCAAAGAGTTTGCTTTGCACGGCTTTGTTGCACTGCTTACACTTTCCCTTTTCCATCTTGCGATGCACCCAGTGGTGGTAAGTGGTTGTGTGTTCCCGATACTGCCGAATCCCAACATCTCGATATGTTGGCTTGCACAAAAGATGAGTGTTGTCATTGACGATTGGAATGCAATTTTGGTGAGCAATCAGCTGACATGCCGAGCACTTCATGCGTTGTCCACTCTTCTAGAAAAATATACATATTAAGTTTTTATCATATATCCTGTAGAAACTATGAAATGCTTAAAAATCATATTCATTTGCTTTTAGAAAATGTATGCAGTGTAATTATTTGCCACTCACATTTATTGCCCCCCCACCCAACTATCACCATTTTGCCAGTGAGCACGGTCATCACGTAAAATTTTTATTTTCGGCGTTTGCGCAACCCTGACGCGCTCTTACCCATGCTCACAGCCGCGCAAACATTGACAATATTCCAGTTAAGCATTGTGGTCAAATGCTGAATTAATTGTGCATTCTTCATTTTCGTGACTTCGTAGGTACGCGTGTAACGCTTTTTTTGCGCTCTGCATTCTAATTCAATAACTCAGAATCGATTTTTATACCCATTCAAGAATCGGGAATTTTACCCTTTACATAAATTGAATAATTATTTTTTTCCCAGAATCGATTGTAATACCAATTTTAAATAACAAAATAATAATAATAATAATAACAATAATAAATTTAATGCACATTAAAATTTTCCTTTAATTATTCATAAAGATTTTATAATTGACTAGTAAGTTCCCTGCTTGATTCGCTGCGCCCAAAGTTTTAACAAAGTTTTAGCAATAGATATAAAATAAATTAGTTAGAAAATGATTAACAACATATAATAGCAAAGTATTTAATATTCTATTTTCCACGCCACCATTGAGGTAAAGAATCAGACGCGTCATTATACATTGATACCAACGGTATCATAGTATATTGGGTTTGTGCAATGTCTGTCCGTCCGTCCGTCCGTATGAACGCAACTTTTTTCGACACCCTTAAAGCTAGAGCCTTGCAACTTTGCAAATATTTTGGTACATGTCTTCGTCAGACAAAGTGCTAAATTTAAGGCTCTACGACCTCACGGGGCCTGGAATATCGATAACGAATCAAAACACCTTGATGAGCAAATCGATAAAACACATATATATCCCACATCTTAGCAGCTAGTCACCAAATTTAATGGCAAGATAGTTGGTGACATTCCCCGAAAACTGCATCAAAAGTTTAGGTGCCACGCCCACCTCTTCCGCCCCCAGCCCCCCTCCAATGCCTGTAAATTCTACAGTTTTGAAGCTATAGCCACCAACATTGACATGAAGGTAGATGCTGGATACCACGCCCCCAAACAACAGGCCATGCCCCACCGCCCTAAAAAACACCGAAAGGCATGTATCTTCGTCAGTTTTTAAGCTAGAGTTACCAAATTTAGTAGGGAGGCGGAAGTTGCCATTCCCCAAAGATCTGCGTTAAATGAAGGGAGTTGGATGCCACGCCTACCTATACCGCCCATCACCCAAATTCTGAAAACTCTATCTTTCTCAGTTTTTAAGCTAGAGTCACTAAATTTGGTGGAACATTGTTAGTGGCATCCGTAACAGATGTGCATCGAAATTTTGGATGCCGAGCCTACTTATACCGCCCACCTCTTTTTCTTTGTCAGTTTTTGCGCTAGAGTCTCCAAACTTTATAGGGATATAGAAAGTGCCATCCGCCACAGATAGATGTCATGCCTACCCCATCTGCCTAATTTGTAAACCCAAAACCTTCATATATTACTATTTGTACTCAGAATCCTTAACACAGCTATGGAAACTGGTATCAAAGTATATCGCAGTCGGTTGCGTCCGATTGCAACGTTTTTACCTGTTTAAGTTTCTATTTGTTAGTTTGTTTGTTTTTCTACGGTATACTTGCATTTTTATACCCTTAACCAATAAAGTGGGTAAATAAGGGTATATGGCTCTGTGCAAATGTATGTAACAGACAGAAAGAAGCATCTCCGACCCTATAAAGTGTATATATTCTTGATCAGCATCAACAGCCGAGTCGATCTTGCCATGTCCGTCTGGAGGTACTCGAAGGAGTGGTCCAAATTAAAAATCCTTTCTTAGTGCTCACTTTCACCGAGAATGGAATATTTTGTGAAATTTTCAGCCTTTTAGCTCTTATCGTTTGGGCCTCTCAACAATCAGTCAGTCCGTCAGTCAGGACAAACTATTTTATATATATAGATATCACATTTTAGCAGCATGAGTCACCAAATTTTTGGGCAAGATAGCCGATGACATTCCTAAAAAATTGCTTTGAAAGTTTGGATGCCACGCCCACCTCTTCCGCTCCCAGCCCCCCTTCAGTTATAATCGAAAATGCTGTATTTCCCACGGTTTTAAAGCTATACTCACGAAATTTGATGGGAAGGTAGATGCTGAAGTCTTACAAAGATATGCATCAAAACTTTGGATGCCACGCCCCCACTAATACCGCCCACTTTTTAAAATCTGAAAACTCTATATCTTTTTCAGTTTTTGGGCTAGAGTCATTAAATTTGGTAGAAACATTGTTTGTGACATCCGTAACCTATCTACATCAAAGTTTTATATGCCACGCCCACCTTTTCCACCCACATCTTAAAATCTGAAATTTCTATATCTTTCCCAGATTTTGCGCTAGAGTCACCAAACTTGGAAACATTGTTAGTGACATCCGTAACAAATGTGCAATATTGGATGCCACGCCCACTTATACCGCCTTCCTCAATATCTTTCTCAGTTTTTGCGCTAAAGTCTCCAAACTTGTTAGGGAGATAGAAGGTGCCATCCGCCACAGATATGCAACACAAATTTGAATGTCACGCCTACCCCTTCTGCCTGCCTTTTTATACCCCAAAACCCCCATACTTTACAAATACATACAAACTTACATATGTGCTTTGCTTGCTTGTTCGAAATTGTATATCAACAATGTTTGTGTGGTACGACGTTACGTCTGAGTTAGATAAGCAGCAAGTAAGCAAATCAACCACTATACAAAGATGTTCAAGATTAATTATTTTCGCACAAATGGCTCGATATAAAAAACAAATACCAGTTGAATGTATGTACATATGTATGTACATATCTATACAACTATTTTGCATTAAATATACATACATATGTATGCGGATTACATATTCTAAAGTTTCTATTTGTAAGTGCGTTTGTTTTTGCACTGTATATACATATATGTATTTGCACTTGCATATTTTGTTATATATATGTACTAGTAAGTGCCCCGCTTGCTTCGCTACGCCGATAGTTTTTACAAAATTTTAGCAATACATATAAAATAAATAAATTAGTTAATGTTTAACAACATATTAGCAAAGTATTAAATATTCTCTTTTTCACGCCACCATTGAGGTTGAGAATCAGACTCGTCATTTTACTTTGATACCAAAGGTATCATATTATATTGGGCTTATGCAATGTCTGTCAAGGTGTCTGTCCGCCCGCCCGTCCGTTTGAATGCAACTTTTTTCAACACCCTTAAAGCTAGAGCTTTGCAACTTTGCAAACATCTTGGTACATACCTTCGTCAGACAAAGTGTTAAATTTGGCTCTACGACCTTAGGGGGCCTGAGAAATCGATAAAAATCGATACACCTCGATATGCAAATCGATAAAACACATATATATCCCACATCTTAGCATATAGTCACCAAATTTGATAGCAAGATAGCTGGTGATATTCCTCAAAAACTGCTTTGAAAGTTTGGATGCCACGCTCACCTCTTCCGCCCCCAGCCCCCCTTTCAGTTATAATCGAAAATGATTGTATTTCCCACAGTTTTAAAGCAATACTCACGAAATTTGATGGGAAGGTAGATCTTACAAAGATATGCATTAAAATTTTGGATGCCAAGCCCCACGTATACCGCCCACCTCCTAAAATCTGAAAACTCTATATCTTTTTCAGTTTTTGGGCTAAGGTCACCAAATTTGCTAGAAACATTGTTAGTAACATCCGTAACCGATCCACATCAAAGTTGTATATGCCACGCCCACCTTTTCCACCCACCTCGTAAAATCTGAAATTTTTATATCTTTCCCAGCTTTTGCGCTAGAGTCACCAAATTTGGTAGAAACATTGTTAGTGACATCCGTAACAAATGTGCAATATTGGATGCCACGCCCACTTATACCGCCCACCTCAATATCTTTCTCATTTTTAGCGCTAGAGTCTCCAAACTTGATAGGGAGATAGAAGGTGCCATCCGCCACAGATGTGCATCACAAATTTGAATGTCACGCCTACCTCTTCTGCCTGCCCTTTTATACCCAAAACCCTCATACTTTACAAACTTATGTATGTGCTTTGCTTAATTGTTCGAAATTGTATATCAATAATGTTTGTGTGTTACGTTTTGTCTGAGTTAGATAAGCAGAAAGTAAGAAAACCTACCACTATACAAAGATGTTCAAGATTAATTATTATCGCGCAAAGGGCTCGATATAAAAAACAAATACAAATTGAATGTATGTACATATGTACATATCTATACAACTTTTTTGTATTAAATATACATACATATGTATGCAGATTACATTTTCTTGAGTTTCTATTTGTTAGTGCGTTTGTTTTTGCACGGTACATACATATATTTGCACTTGCAGGTTTTGTTATATATATGTATGTTAAATGTACGGAAATACATGTGTATGTATGTATATATGTACATGCGTGCATTTGCAACACCAACCAAAGTTACAAATGTCAGCTCGAAAATTATATCAAAACAACAATGGCAATAGGTATTTGTGTGTTAAGTTTTGTTTGATAATTAGCAAGTATGTAGGTAAAACCACCCTCGTAACATATTCTGGTGTACAAAACCAAGTTATGTTTTAATTGATTTGTTTTAAATCAATGATACCAACAAAAAGAAGCATTGCGAGCCCAACAACAACACTTACAACAACAACAAACGCTAGTTGACTCGAAAATCAATTGTCAAAGGCACAAAGAAGAAAAGAGAATAACGGAGACACATACACAGCGCATGTGTTTTGTTTTTGTAAACTCGCTGGCGATCGCTTGTACAGACGGCAGAAGTGGAATGGGTCATGTGTTTTGTTTTTGTAAACTCGGCCGCAATAGCTTGTGCGCAGACGGCAGTTGTGGAATGGGTCATGTGTTTTGTTTTTGTAAACTCGTTCGGCGTTCAAACTCACAGCTTGTGCGACAATGAGGCGCCAGAGTGGTGGAATGAGGTAAAATGATAAACGCACGACCTAGATTTGTATGGCAGGTACTCGAAGGAGTGGTCCAAATTAAAAATCCTTTCTTAGTGCTCACTTTCTACCTGAATGGAATATTTGGTGAAAATTTCAGCCTTCTAGCTCTTATCGTTTAGGCTGTGGGCCTCTCAACAATCAGTCAGTCAGTCAGTCAGGACAAACTATTTTATATATATAGATGTACATATGTACATGCGTGCATTTGCAACACCAACCAAAGTTACAAATGTCAGTTTGAAAATTATATCAAAACAACAATGGCAATAGGTATTTGTGTGTTAAGTTTTGTTTGATAGTTAGCAAGTATGTAGGTAAAACCACCCTCGTAACATATTCTGGTGTACAAAACCAAGTTATGTTTTAATTGATTTGTTTTAAATCAATGATACCAACAAAAAGAAGCATTGCGAGCCCAACAACAACACTTACAACAACAACAAACGCTACTTGGTTCGAAAATTAATTGTCAAAGGCACAAAGAAGAAAAGAGAATAACGGAGACACATACACAGCGCATGTGTTTTGTTTTTGTAAGCTCGCTGGCAATCGCTTATACAGACGGCAGAAGTGGAATGGGTCATGTGTTTTGTTTTTGTAAATTCGGCCGCAATAGCTTGTGCGCAGACTGCAGTAGTGGGATGGGTGATGTGTTTTGTTTTTGTAAACTCGGTGGCGATGAAACTCACCGCTTGTGTGACAATGAGGCGCGTGAGTGGTGGAATGAGGTAAAGTGATTAATGCAATAAATTGATTTTTATGGGAGGTACTCGAAGGAGTGGTCCAAATTAAAAATCCTTTCTTAGTGCTCACTTTCACCGAGAATGGAATATTTTGTAAAAATTTCAGCCTTCTAGCTCTTATCGTTTAGGCTGTGGGCCTTTCAACAATCAGTCAGTCAGGACAAACTATTTTATATATATAGATTATACTAACTTATGAGTAAATTTCTTACAAAATAAGTTTTTTTTCAACGTGTTACGGTAGGTGCTCACATCTTATAAAAAACCTACATGATTAACTTTATTAAAATTTGCACAGCCTAAACGAAAACAGCTAGAAGTATGAAATTGTTGTTTTTAAAAGATTTCATTTAGAGAGTAAGTGAAAATCTTTGAATGATTATTTTATATTTAAGAGCACTCCTTCGGGTACCTTGCGAACACCTTATTTTTCTTTTTTTTTTTTGACTAGTAAGTGCCCCGCTTGCTTCGCTGCGCCAATAGTTTTTACAAAATTTTAGCAATATATATAAAATAAATAAATTAGTTAATGTTTACCAACATATTATCAAAGTATCAAAGTATTAAAGAGAATCAAACGCGTCATTTTACTTTGATACCCAAGGTATTATACATAACGGACAAGCTGCTTTAAAGTTAGCTTCGGGTTCGAATCTCGACACCAAACAGTTTGAGATCATACCTAGCTTTGTTGTGCCACCAATCGGACTAGGGCTCGCGACATCGGCTAGCAAATAATCGGGAGTGGGGTTCTTTAATTAATTTGCACAACAAAACTTGCCTTCGATGCAGAAAAATATACATAAAGAAATTAATGAGTCCTGGGCTCTTATATGTCGGAATTTATTAATTTACAAAAAAATAATTATCATACCGGATTTACTGAATATATTCTATGGATCCATTATTACACCTGGATTAACCTACGAGATATTTAGCATAGCTTTGGCTCTTTACCCACCCTGCCTATGATTCTCCATGCCAATAATAATTTATCGGAAAATCCCTTAAGTTTTTTCTTACGACATACTGTATAACGGTTACATTACATCCAAGGAAAAATATTTATTTTAGTAATTCATATTTACACAAATTTTATTCATAATACAAATAAGGAAATAATAATTAACCAGCTAGTCATAGTTCTTATAGTTTCTCTTTAATGCGAAAACATTTTAAATATAATTTTAATAATTAAATTTTTTTGTAAAAATAAAAAATTAAGCCTTTAAGGTTATTTTAATATAGGAATTGAATTTAAAAAAAATATTCATTTCACTGAGTCAATGCTCATGTTTTTATAATCTGTTTTGCGTAACTTAATTGCATAATAATATCAACAAATGTTGTTGCTTAATATTTTTATTCGCAGACTTGGGAAATTCTTTTGAATAAAAGATATAAAAGTTTTCCGGACCTAACTCTTTTGCGCTACTACCACCGACTACTTACTAATAGACATGCCGCTGAGTGCAAAATCGCAGCGCGCATCGTATTTTTAATCTCTGGCGCCACCACTCTCTCGGGTGTTGAGAGAGGCCAGCCGAACGCAATGCGCCGCTTAATTTGCAGGCGTAGCGTGGCGCTAAGGAATTACAAGGCATTGTGTCGCTGGCTTTCGCTGCGACCACATCAAGCAACCCTCCCCCTTTATGTATGCGCTGCTATGCCAGCGATCGTATGTATACACACATACATATGTATGTATATACATATGCACGCTTTTGCCAGTGCGTCTGTTTGTGATCTGTTTCAAGTGGACCTAGCCGAAAATTAGCAAAAACAACACAAGAGCGTATGTATACCTACATACATATATATGTATGTGTGGGTATACGTCAGCATTTGTTTTCATATTGTCGGACTCTGGCTTCGAAGCGATTTTTGATATTTTACTTTTTCTACTCTTTCTAACTTTTTTTTTTCTATGACACTTGTAAGTAACTTTGTCAACGCAGCTACTGTTTATATGTTAAGAATGCACAAGGGTTCAAAAAGAGTATTTACGAGTGCATTTGTGTCAAGATCTAAGAATGCTTGTGTGCGTTCATGTAGGTAGAGAAAGGGTTGACATGCATTGTCTATACATGATAATTAACTACGAATACCCTTTGTAAGCATGCATGCATCGTTTTTATGTGATTTCACATCTGATCTGCAAAAAGGGTCATTTTTGATTATAGCTGGAGAAGGGCTGGGGGCGAAAGAGGTGGTCGTGGCATCCAAACTTTTGATACAGTTTTTTTGGGGCATGTCATCGGCTATCTTGCCCCCAAATTTGGTGACTCTTGTAATTTTTTGGGAAATGTCACCAGCTATCTTGCCCCCAAATTTGGTGACTCTAGCTGCTTAAACGTGGGAAATATATGTGTTTTATCGATTTGCACATCGAGGTTTATCGACTTGTTATCGATTTCCGACGCCCCCTGAGGTCGTAGAGCCCTAAATTTAATACTTTGTCTGACGAAGGTATGTACCAAGATATTTGCACAGTTGCAAGGCTCTTGCTTTAAGGGTGTCGAAAAAAGTTGCATTCATACGGACGGACGGACGGGCAGACGGACGGACGGACAGACACCATGACGGACATTGCACTGTTTGGATGCCACGCCTACCTGTTCCGCCCTCAGCCCCCTTAAAATTTCATCAAAAATGGCTGTATCTTCTACAGTTTTGAAGCTATAGCCACCAAATTTGGAAGGAAGGTAGATGCTGACATCTTACAAAGATCAGACGGGCCATGCCCCAACGCCCTAAAAAAAAACCGAAATGCTTGTATCTTTGCCTAACTCAAAAGATGTTTTTCTTTTCTTTATTATTTAGGTATACAGGGTAGCTAAGTAACCCTTTTTTGACCTTTACAGCTATTCATGCAGCCCTATTGGACGCTCTGGCTAATTAAATTAGCTTTATCTAGTAAATAACAAATAACAATTACAAAAAATAATAACAAATAATGATAACAAATTTACAAATATACAAATACCGTAGCATCAGTGTCTTTTTGTTCTTTTTAACGGAGATCGGAGCACGAGGTCCCTCGGTTGTCGTTTTCTGAGCCTCCTGGGTGGGCGAGATCTGGTCAGTGCGTTAGCCAGCAGATTTCTGTGTTGCCGAAGCCTCGTGTAGTAGCGACTGGAGTGCATGTTTATCTGATCAAAGACGATAGCCAGTTTCAGGTCTCTGTGCAGGGTGTTGTTGCGAATGTACCACTCGCAGCCGGTGAGCATCCTAATTGTCCTGTTCTAGGCAGCCTGTACTCTGCGGTTTTGGCTGTCGCAAGCCAGGCCCCAGATTTGGCATCCGTATCTCCATATAGGTGCTATTATTTGTTTGTAAAATATCACTTTGTTAGCTAGTGACAATTTACCCCGCGGAACTCAACAGAGGTGACGACGTCCCCTTACTTCCCAACAAATCTGGGATGATGTGGTCAGCTGTATTCCTACCAAATTTTGTGACTTTAGCTCAAAGACTGTAAAATATTACTAAAATCTCGTGTTTCGTTACGGAGCTACCAAACAACAACAAAGCATCCTCATCTCTTAATGTTTTATCTCTTTAGCGAGTGAGCGAATTAATATAACTCACATAACTATTGTTTTCATCGTAGTTTCTTTATCTTGCATTTTTGTATTGGCTTTTAGCTAAGGGCAAGAAGCTTCTGCAATTCGGCAGCTAATTAGTTCTTTGCGATCGCTCGAGAATTCAAGTCGATGCACGGTATTCGACCGCCTGCCAAATCGTTTAGAACATTGTATAACAACTCAAGTCGGAGCTTATAATAACTAATAAACATTATTAAACTATATTAAGTTCGGCCACGAAATCAAAAATAAATCTCATTTATATTAATGCAACTTTCGGCGCATTTTTATTTAGTTATTAAATTTTGTGAAAATTCGATAGCTATTGGAAAAGCTCAATAGCTCAACATTTGGTGACCCCGACGTCAATGCTCTGTGTTTTGTTTAATTAAATAATGATTATTAAAATTAAAGAGTACATTAAGTTTGCGCCCAAGCTCTTTGCATCATTTTCGCTGGTCTCGATTCGTTTTTGTGTTCACTTTCGCTGCAGGTGTTCGACCTGCCTTCGCGCCTGCGCTGTGTAATATGTCGCTTGTCGAAAGTAGGCAACCCTTAACCCTCAAACTCCGCTTCAGTAGCTGTAAAACTGTATGCCACCTTTAGTTAAATTTTTCTTGAAATTAATCAAACTAGTATTATTTTGTATTTCTCAAGAAAAAAAAAAAGCTTGGTTTAGTAATATGTTAATTTGTTTTAGTTAAGTTGTTAAATTTGCTACTGTAAGTATTATTTTTGGTTAAATCTCCTTATGAGCAATATTTACGCCATCTATTGGTGATGTAGATGTCAACCGGAACAGGGCTGTAAATAGCGGATGGAATGCTAAAATGGATTGAGGCAATTTTTGCCTTTCGCCATCTAGCCTCTGAAAGCATAGTTTCTTTTTCTCAAAGCCTTGCAAGGAAGTAGTTGTGGGCGAATTTATCTGTCCAATTAAAAAAAAAAATCTTTGCATCAAGAAACGTGGTATTGGTCCAGTGAAAAACAAGTAAAAACGTTCCAGTCGGCCGCAACCGACTGCGATATACTTTGATACCAGTTTACATAGCTGTGTTAAGGATTCTGAGTCGAAATACAGTACGACCTCGCTCAATGCAACCATGTTACACGCAACTCTTCGATAATTGCAACACCTGAAATTTCAACATTGTAGACTCTGTTAACGCAACTTCCAAAAAAAATTACCTCATTTTACACAACTTTCTAAGGAAATCGTAAGTTTTTCACCACTTTTCTTCTGTTCTTCTTTTGTAAATTAAATTTACCAATCAATGATTGCAACTGTTTTCGATCATCTTTGTGAAGTTTCAGCCGAAAGCTCAATTTCAAATAAAATACTGGATATATGTATGAAAACGTAAGCGGCGACTTTTCAGCTGCAGGCGAAGTGGATGAAATCGAGAGTGCAGACGAAAGCACCATTAATATTGTTGAGGAGGCTTCACCGAAAATTAAATTGAAAAAAATTATCAGTTGCTTTAACACTTGCACTAAATGGCCTGAACAGACGGAACTTCTACTTCGCGAAACAGCTATTCAGAAAAGTATAAATTGTAGCAAAGTACAGACCAAAATTTCTCATTTTTTCAAAAATTAAACAAGTAAAAACGTTGCAGTCGGACGCAACCGACTGCGATATACTTTGATACCAGTTTACATAGCTGTTTTAAGGATTCCTAGTGCAAATAGTAATATATATGGGCTTTGGGTATAAAAATCAGGCAGAAGGGGTAGGCATGACATATATCTGTGGCGGATGGCACTTTCTATACTCCTACCAAATTTGGAGACTCTAGCGCAAAAACCGACAAAGATATAGAGGTGGGCGGTATAAGTGGGCGTGGCATAAACAATTTTATGCACACCTGTTTCGGATGTTACAACCAATGTTCATTCCAAATTTGGTGACTCTAGCCCAAAAACTAAGAAAGATATAGAGGTGGGCGGTATAAGTGGGCGTGGCATCCAAAACATTGATGCAGATCTGTTACGGATGTCACTAACAATGATCATACCAAATTTGAAGAGCCTAGCTCGAAAACTGAAAGAGATATAGCGGTGGGCGGTATAAGTGGGCGTGGCATCCAAAATTTGTATGCACACCTGTTACGGATGTCACTACCAATGTTCATACCAAATTTGGTGACTCTAGCCTAAAAACTGACAAAGATACATGCCTTCCGGTTTTTTTAGGGCGGTGGGGCATGTCCCGTTGTTTGGGGGCGTGGCATCCAATGTTTTGATGCATAACTTTGTCAGATGTCAGTATCTACCTTCATGTAAATTTTGGTGGCAACAGCTTGAAAACTGTAAAAGATACAGGCATTTTTGTTTATATTTGGAGGGGGCTGGAGGCGGAAAAGGTGGGCGTGGCATCCAAACTTTTGATGCAATTTTTTGGGGAATGTCACCAGCTATCTTGCTATTTGGTGACTCAAGCTACTAAAATGTGGGATATATAAGTGTTTTATCGATTTGCACTTCGAGGTGTATCGACTTGTTATCGATTTCCCAGGCCCCCTGAGGTCGTACAGCCCTACATTTAACACTTTATCTGACGAATACATGTACCAAGATATTTGCAAAGTTGCAAGGCTCTAGCTTTAAGGGTGTCGAAAAAAGTTGCGTTCATACAGACGGACGGACAGACGGACAGACGGACAGACACCATGACGGACATTGCACAAACCCAATATACTATGATACCTATGGTATCAAAGTATAATAAATTAAAATGAAATCTTTGCTGTAAATACTGACTTATTCGATTTACTTTAATTTTCATGTGTAGCAAAGGTATCTCTTTTTGGAAATAGGTCTCGTGGCCAACAGAAAATATCTCCTTGGTTTTCGCAACCACCTCAGTTTTCGCAATAGGTCACATTTTAATAGGTTGCGTTGAGCGAGGTCGTACTGTACTAATATATGAGGGATTTGGGTATAAAAATCAGGCAGAAAGGGTAGGCATGACATTTATCTGTAGCGGATGGCACTTTCTATCCCCCTACCAAGTTTAGAGACTCTAGCGCAAAAACCGACAAAGATATAGAGGTGGGCGGTATAAGTGGGCGCGGCATCCAAAACATTGATGCAGATCTGTTACGGATGTCACTAACAATAAATAACACTAAAGAACACTAACACTAAAGAGCCTAGCTCAAAAACTGAGAGAGATATAGCGGTGGGCGGTATAAGTGGGAGTGGCATCCAAAATTTTGATTCATACCTGTTACGGATGTCACTACCAATGTTCATACCAAATTTGGTGACTCTAGCTTAAAAACTGGCGAAGATACATGCCTTCCGGTTTTTTTTTTTCTAGGGCGGTGGGGCATGTCCCTTTGTTTGGGGGCGTGGCATCCAGTGTTTTGATGCAAAACTTTGTCAGATGTCAGCATCTACCTTTTAACCAAATTTGGTGGCTATAGCTTCAAAACTGTAGAAGATACAGGCATTTTTATACCCTTAATTCATAAAATGGGTAAATAAGGGTATAATGGTTTTGTGCAAATGTATGTAACAGAGAGAAGGAAGCATCTCCGACCCCATAAAGTACATATATTCTTGATCAGCATCAACAGCCGAGTCGATCTAGCCATGTCTGTCATCCGTCCGTCTGTCTGTATGAACGCGTAGATCTCAGAGACTATAAGAGCTAGAGACTTTTAACTTGAAACTTAAACTCTCATATACCATAAGCAGATAAAGTTTGTTTCGGATTATCGATAACATTTCTGGTTCTCGATATACACATATGATCGATAACAAAAAAAACTTGAATTTCAAAATTGTGAAAATGAGGAAAATTTGATCAAAATCGGTTGAGAAACACTGAAGATATCGCAGTTTGAAGTTTGATCATAAAGGTCACTGGGTAAATACACAGAAATGACTGTACGGGTTACATATGGGGTTAAGGGTATGTCCTAGTTGGGATTTCTCGAGCAGAGTATTCTTACTTGTTGTTTATAATTTAAGGGGGATTGGGGGCGGAATAGGTGGGCGTGGCAGCCAAACTTTTGATGCAGTTTTTTGGGAATGTCATCGGCTATGTTGCCCCCAAATTTGGTGACTTTAGCTGCTCAAATGTGGGATATATATGTGTTTTATCGGTTTGCACATCGAGGTGTATCGACTTGTTATCGATTTCCCATGCCCCCTGAGGTCGTAGAGCCCTAAATTTTACACTTTGTCTCACGAAGACATGTACCAAGATATTTGCGAAGTTGCAAGGTACTAGCTTTAAGGGTGTCGAAAAAAGTTGCGTTCATACGGACAGACGGACGGACAGACGGACGTACGGGCGGACAGACACCATGACGGACATTGCACAAACCCAATATACTATAATACTTTTGGTATCAAAGTATAAAAAAAAACTCAAACGAAGGAAGATAAAATTGCCATTGGAATACTCATTTTTCTTCATACTACCAGCACACCAATATATTCTGTAAACTTCCAAAAAAAAAAATTATTAAATGCCAGTTCATAAATTAAATGAATTGAAGGCTCGGTTATACTCTATATGGCTGGGTTACACCTTACAATTGGTGTTATAACTAACCTTTTTTTGTTGGTCTAGTTGGTTTTACCTATCTGAAGTCACGTTTATCCCCCAAAGTTAGTTGCACAATTGCCCGAAAATAAAACATATAAAAGCTCCCTATGCAACTGCAGAAATAAATGCCTACAACTAAATCGGAACAGCTGACTCCAACTAACATCTCGCTCTCTCAAGCTGCCGCTCCCGCAATTGCGTTTCTGCTTCTATCCCCAGTTGGGAATTGAAGTCGTAAGCAGAGCAACCACCGCGTGAGAAGATGCCCAAAATATGGAAATATGTGGTCGAGCAATAGTTAAATAAGTCAAAGGTCGAAACCTTTATATAACGTGCGAGGTGTAGAATTTTTTTTTGTGTTGTATTGAATAGAGTTTAGTGATTTCGAGTGCCGATCGACCCTAACCCCAAAAATATTATTTAATGTACCGGCACAACTCAAAAGAGAGAAATTATTTTTTATGCATAAATAAGTGTAAATTAATGTGATATTTTTTGCATATTTTTGTTAGTATTAGTGTTTAATTGTGGTTTACCAATTACAGTATAATCTCGATAATTCGTACACTCGATATTTCGGACAACGCGGTAATCCGGACAGCCAATCGCTTTCCATTATAGACTCTGTAATCCGGACACCGCGCATTTTATTCTACCTTACAAATCCGGACACTTCTTTTTTATATCATTTTTATGATTTATTTATAACTGGGATTCCCCGGAATGGCAAACGACTCGGGAAAGTCATCGTGTGTGTGTGTAGTCTATTCTGTGTTCTTTTGCATTTTGCGCCAAAACTCGCATTTATCGTGAGATTGTTGGCTGGAGCAGACGCAAAATAAAGTATTAAATAAGAGTATAGTGTGTAGTTTAAATTAAATTTACAGATTTAAATAATGCCACCCATAGCAAAAAAAAACCAAACACGTATTCTTAACGATTGATACAAAAAAAGAATTTTTAAACAAATTAAATGGAGAAAAGTCTATTCGTCAACTGGCTGTGGAGAACAATGTCGGCAAATCCACAATTTCAGACATAAAATCGAATCGATTGAAGATTGACAAGTAAGAGTTAGAAAATATTTTAAATATAACGTGTGTAATTCAATCATTGTTTTTTTTTTATTTATGCAGTTACATTGCTAAAACAGAAAGTGGCCTTGGCAAACGTAAAACAATGCGATCTGCTGAATACCAACTGATGGAAGAGCGCTTGCACAATTGGTTTGTAAAACAAAGGCAAAACAATACACCAATTTCGTCTGACATCATAAAAGAAAAGGCAAAACAATTTTTTACTGAAATTTATGGATCCAATGCTGAATTTTTGGCTAGTAACGGTTGGCTCAGTAATTTTCGTTTGCGATATGGTATAAAATTTCTTAAAGTTTCTGGCGAAAAACTATCTAACAATTCTATTGCTGTTTAACCGTTTCTTGAAAAATTACGCACAACAAGTAAGAAGGCTCTAGTCGAGAAATCCCGACTAGGGCATACCCTTAACCCGATACTTAACGCTTACAGTGTATTAAATCAGTGACCAATATGACCAAACTTCAAAATGCGATATCTCCGGTGTTTCTGAACCGATTTTGATCAAATTTTTTTAAATGTTCATTACTTTATCCGTAGTTTCAAGCCTCATTTTCACAATATTGAAATTCAAGATTTTTTTGTTATCGATCACATGTGTATATCGGAAACCAGAAATGTTATCGAAAATTTAAAGCAAACTTGATCTGCTCAGGGTATAGGAGAGCTTAAGTTTCAAGTTTGAAGTCTCCAGCTCTTATAGTCTCTGAGATCGGCGCGTTCATACAGACAGACAGACAGACGGACAGACGGACAGACAGACAGACGGACAGACAGACATGGCTAGATCGACTCGGCTGTTGATGCTGATCAAGAATATATATACTTTATAGGGTCGGATATGCTTCCTTCTGTCTGTTACATACATTTGCACAAAACCATTATACCCTTATTTACACATTTTATGGGTTAAGGGTATAAAAATTGCGGAAATGGGCGTAACACTTTCTCAAATCTATAATGCGGATGAGACGGCACTCTTTTGGAGGAAGCTGCCAGAAAAAACCCTTGCATTACATACTGAGAAATGCGCACCAGGACGTAAAATTGGTAAAGAAAGAGTAACTCTTTTGGTTTGCTGCAATGCAACGGGTGAACATAAACTTAAATTACTGATGATAGGAAAAGCCAAAAATCCAAGGGCATTTAAAAAAGTTAACTTGCCGTTAGAATATGCTAACTGCAAAAATGCTTGGATGACTGAGCTACTGTTTAAAAGTTGGTTTCAAAACTCATTTGTAATACCCCGATTCCATTAATCAGAATTTTTTATTAACAGCAAGTCGGGAATGTAGGTGATTCCACTGCAAAACCAATTGCATTCAGCATATTTTTTTCACAGGGTCTGTTAAGTGACAGCTGACTGCTAGTTTTGTTTTGTTTGTAAGTGTGCATTGCACTTGTTGACAAGCTGTTTTACTCAATTTGGCACTGGTATAACCAAATAACGATAAGAAATTTGGTATTTTTGTTGGTTTCAGCACTGTAATGCTCCTCTGTTAACGCAAAATGAGCATCTTCGTAACAGCCAAAGTCCGTATATTATTAATGCAATGGGGAATGTCGATTCCAGCTGAGCGAAATTGAATATGATTCAGATTCAGTACATAGGAATCTAATTCAAATTAATGCTGCATTCCCGAGTTCCAATTGCATACATGCATTTTGCTTGCAGTGGAATCGGGGTATAAAACAAGTAAAACGCTACCTAAGAGAAAATAATTTGCCAATAAAAGCACTTTTACTGCTAGACAATGCCACTTGCCATCCACATTCTTTGTCAGTTTTCGATGAGCACATATGCGTCATGTTTTTGCCACCAAACTGCACGGCCCTTATCCAATGGACCAAAACGCTATTTGAATTTTAAAAATCAACTACCGTAAAAGTTTTTTATCTCTTCTTTTGTCCAGCTCAACAATAAATTTAAACGATTCCTTAAATAACTTTTCTTTAAAAAACGTTGCTTTTCTAGCATCAAATGCTTGGGAAAATGTGGATAAATGTGTTTTAAAAAAATGTTTTAATAAAATTATTTTTGATGAAGAATGGGATGCAGATGATGATCTGCCTCTTGCGATGTTACGCCCCCCTAACTCAACTGAAATAGTGGATCTACTTGTCGAAATATCCCCGGATGTCTATAATGATAATGAGATTAATGAGTGGTTAAATGACGACACGGATTCTTCTGGTGATGAAATTGAAGAAAGCGATCTCGAGAAAAGTGATCACAATGAAGATGAAAATCAAGAAATAAAGATTCTGCACTCTCAAGCTATATCAGCATTTAATACATGTATTAAATATGCAGAAGAACAAGATTTTGACGCCGGGGAGATTTTAAAACTTGTAGGCCTCAGAGATATTGCATACAAAAAGAGAAATGAAGCCAAACTTCGACAAATGAAAATTACAAGTTTCCTTCAACCCAATTAAAAACTTTTATAACATACATATAAAAAAAAAATAAATGTTTAATACTATATATGTACTAGAATTGAATAAAAATAAGTTTTATTGTGTAAATCTGTGTGTTTTCTATAGATTTTATTTGTATCTTGGTAATCCGTACATTTCGGTAATTCGGACACTTCGTGGTTTCTAATTGTCCGGATTATCGAGATTATACTGTATTAAAAATAGTTTGCAAGTGGTGACGAGAAGCAACCAAAAAAGAAAAAAAAAAGATAAAACAAAGAAAATCAACGTAATAGTTGCCGTATCTCTGCCTTAAAAATTAATTGTTATTAAAGTTTTCTAAATAAAGCTACAATTAACAATAACAAGAAAGAATGCTCTAGTCGAGAAATCCCGACTTGGACATACCCTTAACCCCATACGTATCGTGTACAGTCATTTGTGTTTATTTATCCAGTGCACTTTGGGTAAAAAGTCCATTTTTTTGGCATCAATTCTAAATGATGAGCTAGAATTACCAAATTTGGACAGATAATAAGTGAAGCTTAGGTAGAATTTTGTATTTTTTTTTTCGCAATCGGACCACGCCTTCACTCCCCCGCCCTTATACGCCCTCACAAAAATACACGAATTATTGAATTAATAATTTTCAATATACTTTTAAATAATTAATTATTATGTGAAATAACAAATAAAATTATTTTTAATGATTTTAATTTATATTTTAAGAGAATTTTTAAATAAAGCATTTTTATTATTTATTTTATTTATGTATTTAATTATTAATTAAATATTATATACTACATTTGTCAATCATATTTTTAAGCTGATCAGTCTTCATTTTCTTCTTCCAAGTCAAAAGATAATTCATATTTTATGTCATTCTCATCACCTTCTTCCTCGTATTCATTTTCGGATAAATCACTTTCCAATATATTTGTAAACTCTACGGTTGGTGTATCGAAAAGTTCAATGACTTCACTTGGCAGAGACTGTTTCTTGTTTTGCTTACGCCGCACAGTGGGGCCTCTCCCGAAAAAGCGTTGCATAAATCATTTTTTTCATGAACGCGTTTGGCAGAAGTAAAACATGTAATCGACAGAGAATTCTTCAAAAATAATGGATCCAAAATATTTTTGAAATCGGTTAAAAATTATGGCTGCTAGAGCTTATCAAAGTTGAGAAATATTAAGTGAGTACGAATAAATGACAATTTTTACGAAAATTCGCCACTTTCAAAGTGAATATTGGGCGATATAAACAACCGATCTTCGATCTATTTTTTTTATATGAAAAGTATGTTCAATGTTAGTATTTTGTATTATAAAGTTTGAATATAACTGAAATACTTATTAAACTAGAAACGTTTAAAAAATACACTAAATTTTCCTTATTTTTGAACTTTCGTGGAATAGAACTCATAGGGATAAGACGGGATAAGTGTGGGACCACTTGCATGTGATAGATGAAATATATACCTTTCATATGTTTTTGGTCGCAATCTGCGGAAATCGAGATAAATCCAAAAAACTAGGTGTACCTCGCGTTAAAAGCACGCGGCAGGTATAAGGAAGAAGAAGAGCGCATCCAAATTTGGCTGTAGCGGGTGTGTTGTTTATTTATAACATTGCTATATGTTGTATTATAAGTACTACCTGACTATATGTACCCCCTTTAATAAATGTTGAGTTTATAATCATCGGCTTGAAAAGGGTGTGAAAGGCAGGTAAATATAGTTTTAGTTGATGGAAAATTGCGGAAATACAGGTAATTTTTTGGGAATTTCGCCGTTTACCTATTTTGAATGAAAATCAATACCTCATGTTTTTTTACCAAAAACATTGGAAAAGGGTTATACCAATTTTGCTTTTTTACCTAACTGTTGATGTCGTAAAATGTAACCGACTCAGAACCATGAACCAAGTGTCCCATGAATTCTTACAAGTCCCGTTGAAGTCTCTGTTAACATTAGCAGAGCTTCAACAGTTGGTTCTGAGCGCGGTTACATTTAGTATTCGTTTGCTGCTTAAACACGAAAGAACGCTACGTCGCATCAAAATCTGCACGACCTACATTTAACCTTAAATCTACAACTTCACTTAATACATTAAACATACAATTGAAGACATTAACACACTCATTGTGAACATATAAATACATCTACAAGCAACGCTGAATAAACTCTACAATATCTACACCACAACCACAACACTGAGCCTTATCTTTTGATCCTCCGCCACAAACATTGGTCCTTCGAGCCGGATATCATCTGCACTCGCTCCAGCTAGTTCCTTGGTGAAAAAAGATAAGTAATACACATTTATTTTCTATTTAAATTGTGTCCAAAATTGTTCGTACATACCGGCTTCCAAGTCCGCCATATTGCGACATATGTATATTTCCATATATGTCGTATGTATGTAATTCCAATCCGTCCGTAAAATTGTGAACATTTTTCCAAGGCCACACATCAATTCCTACAAAGAAAAAAAAAAAAAATATATGCCAAAACTTAAATATATTAAAATATATTTATTTGCATATGTCGGTACTTACAAGTGCCAATTCCATTGTTCCGTGCACAACACACACATATATAGGTATTTACATATTTACATGCACATATTCTACCACAACTGAATAATATTTTATCCTAAATACTATTCAGGTTATCTGAAATAACATTCAATTAATATTGGCGCACAAGTTTCAATTTTTTATTGTCCGATTACACACCGCTTGCACACACAAAAAACATAAACAAAAAAAATTCAAAAGCTGCCGGCAACCCACAACTAATTGAAACGACATACATATGTGCATACATAAGCACAAACGTTGTATGTTACGCGCACATATTGATATTATATTATATTTATACACACACATATTATATTTATAATTAATAAAAACAAAAAAAGTCCAAACGCGTTTAATTGTTATTAAATAAACACTTGCCGCTGCAAAAGGTAAACAACTAAATTATCGATATTTTGGTAACAAAAATATCGCATCAATCCACCAATCCATCGTTACCGAAAGTAACCCAGCAAGCAATTGCTTCCTAATATTGATATACATTTAAAACCAAATATCGAAAACACATAATAAAGCAAATAAATACAAGTAAAAATAAAACATTTTTTATTAAATAGCAAAAATATATTAAAAGAAAAAAAATCCAAAACAAACAATAAAGCAAATAAAATACAATTGTTTTTTTTTTAAAAAAGGCTAAAACAAATAATAAAAGAAATAAATACAAATAATATAATAAAAAAAAAAATATATATATATATATAAATATTTATAATATTTTTTTTTTTTCTTCGAAGCTCTCCTCAGTATTATTATTATTATTTGTTAGTACCACACTCTGGAATCTTAATAACAGGTCGAGCTTAAAATAAGATAATATTGTTGCACTAATATTTCCGACCTGCGTTCTCGCCTCCGTTGTGATTTCTCATATTGTTGCTGATTGCTTTAAGTTCCAAGTGACTTGGCTAACAATATAGTTCTTAAAGCATAGTATGTCCTTTGGACCCTTCAAAGGAACCGATAAAAAGGCAAATCCCAAACCAAAGTTTCCGGTTCCACCAATCGACCGTCGTCATTCCATCTCGTCCGCTCCATCAGGTTCGAGAAAATCGACTGGTGTTCCGAAAAACCCACTTCAGCAAGGGGACCAATCTAAATTAAATCCCATTTCTTGTCTCAAAAAAGATCCTTCGGTGTCACCCGCATCAACGTCATCGCGATTTCCAAGCGCACTTCCGAAAAAGGTTTTAAATTCCAAGTTTCCGCAGCGTAGTCCGGTAACGACCAGGTCCGTAAAAAGAAACCACACAATGTCTTTGACAAATTTTATTGCCGTGACCGACAAACTTATTCAGTTTGAGGCTCGCGTAATCACTCCTGCCACCGAAGATGATAATGTTTTTACATACGAGATTCGCCGCGATCGCCTGCAATTATTTTGGGAAAATGTTGAGACAGAGTACGCAGTGTGTTCTAGAGCACTCAGACAGGAAGAGAGCCGTGATGAGAGGAATGCCATGGAGGCAAAATATGATCACTGCTACTCGATATACGAGAAATGTCTTTCGCGCCTGAAGGGTCAAATAAAGGTTGCGTCAGCGTCCGAAAGGGTTGAGATACCTGCTCCGGTGCCTTTCTCTGGGGGCTGCCGTCTTCCGCCGTGTGACACAGAGGTGTTTCACGGTGACTATCTGCGCTGGCCAACGTTCCGCGATCTTTTTTCTGCAATTTACAATCCAAGGTTGACTCCGGTTGAAAAACTTTACCACCTCAATTCCAAGACAGCGGGCGAAGCTAACGAAATAATAGCGAAATTTCCACTTACAAACGATGGCTTCGCGACTGCTTGGGCGGCACTTTGCGAACGTTTTGAAAATAAAAGGTTGCTGGTGACCAGCCAACTAAAGATTCTTTTAATCTGTCCCCGGTGACCCACGAATCTGGTGCGGCCATCAAGGAGCTTCAGAGTACTATCCAGCGATGCTTGACTGCGCTTGAGCACTCAAACATTGAAGCGTCCTCTCCGTTCGCAGACTGCATTTTAGTCTTTCTGTGTTCGTCAAAGTTGCCAAAGCTCACACTTTCTTTATGGGAACAGTCGTTATCCAACAAATCCGAAATCCCAGCGTGGCGCGATTTAAGTGCGTTCCTTAACGAACGCTACCGCACCCTCGAAGCCATCGAAGACGTGAAACCCACTTTCACGCCCCAAAATTCCTCCGCTTCTACTTCCCGGAACCATCAAGCCCCTAAGAGGGTAAACTCTTTTGAAGCGCAAGTCAATCCAAAGGTCAAGACTTGCGACTTATGTTCCAAGGAAAACCACCCTGTCCGACTGTGTCCTCGTTTTCTTCAGATGCCTGTTAACGAACGGGCAACTTATATCAAGCAGAAGAAACTCTGCCTGAATTGTTTTGCAAGAGGGCACCAGCTTCGAGAGTGTACGAGTGCGCACAATTGCTTTACGTGCAAAGGTCGCCACAACACTCTACTACATCGAGTCGATAGTGGTCCAGGACCATCATCCTCCAATTCCGACATACAGTCAACTACCATTCATTCCGCGGCAAATGTCCAAACTTATTTTGCCGCTAACGAGCAGAGTGTCCTACTCGGCACGGCGGTTGTAAACGTATGCCATCGTGGATCTACGTATACCGCTCGCGCTCTAATCGACTCAGGCTCAGAGGCTACGTTCATCTCTGAGCGCTTGTTTCATCTTATAAAGCTGCCATTCCAATCCGTGCAAGCTCAAGTTTCAGGGCTCAACCAAGCAGTTGCAGCCCAAGCTCAAAAATTATGCCATTTTATGATAGGCGCTCCTTCCAAGCCTAGACTACATATAGAGGCATCGGCATTTGTCCTTCCACAGCTGGCGGGTAATCTGCCCTCAGCTTCGATTCCAAAAAGCTCATTACGAGACCTTCCAGCAATTGACCTGGCTGATCCAACTTTTTATCAAAGTGCGCAAATTGATATGTTGATTGGCGCGGATATCCTTCCGTCTATCATTTTAAGCGTGTCTCATCCAAATATTTGCGGTTCGCTCTTGGAGCAAGAAACTGTCTTCGGATGGATTCTCACTGGCCCCCTTTCAAAGACCACGCCTCGGTCCGTATCGTCCTTCTCAACGAGAGTCTCGGGCAACGAAGGCTTAAAGCTGGACCAGCTCATCTCTAAATTTTGGGAGGTGGAGGATGTTCCGGTGAAGCTGGTTAAGGAAGCGGATTCCGTAGTTGAATCGAATTTCGTTCGAACGACTTCTCGTAATGAGTGTGGCAGGTATGTGGTGACCCTTCCATTCCGAAATCTTGATGATATCGATCTAGGTCATTCAAGAACAATTGCACTGGCCCAATTCCTAAAAAATGAGAATCGTCTATCCAGAGACGAAACTCTAAAGGGGCAATATAACTCTGTGCTCCAAGAATACCTCGATTTGGGTCACATGAGAGAAATCTCACCCCATGGCATCTCCGCCAAACCGAATTTCTACCTGCCACACCACGCAGTGTTCAAACCTGATAGCACCACTACCAAGGTGAGCGTGGTTTTCAATGCCTCTTGTCCATCCTCAAATGGCAAGAGCCTGAATGATATCCTTCATCCAGGTCCTATTCTCCAATCCGATCTCACAATGCAGATCCTTCAATGGCGATACTTTCGGTATGTGTTCAATGCGGACATAACGAAGATGTATCGTCAGATCCTACTGCATCCCGAGCACACTCCTTTCCAGCGAATCCTCTTTTTGCAAGGCCAACGGCGAAATCGGTGATTTCGAGCTGAAAACGGTCACGTTCGGCGTCAATTGTGCCCCATTCCTGGCACTCAGGGTGCTCCAACAGCTCGCAGAAGACGTACGCTTGCAGTATCCTCTCGCAAGCAAAGTCATTTCAACATCCATGTACGTAGATGATGTCCTCGCTGGTACAAACACCAGGGAGGATGCCATTACGACAATTTCGGAACTGCAAAGGGCGTTGGACAGCGCTGGATTTCCGCTTAGGAAGTGGACATCAAACGTTAAAAGTGTCCATCAGAATATTCCCAAAGAACATCTTCTGTGCGAGGACTTTCTCGAAATTGAGGACTCCAGCACAGCGAAGACCCTGGGCATCCGATGGCAGGCGCGCACTGATGAATTCTACTTCATGCCTTCTGATGTCGCTTTTCAAGCCTCATACACGAAGCGGGAGGTCCTGTCGCAAATTTCTAAGTTGTTCGACCCAGCCGGGTGGTTGGCGCCTTTCGTCATCCGAGCCAAGATGTTCATGCAGGAAATCTGGCTCAAGCAACTGGAATGGGATCAGCCGTTGCCTTTAGATCTCCTCAGTCGGTGGCAAGAGTACCTTGAAAGCTATCCTGCTTTAAGGGAAATTCGCATTCCGCGCTGGTTGCGTATCGAGCCACAAGGGAAGCTGCAGTACCACGGATTCTGTGACGCATCGGAGCGTGCGTACGGGGCAGCAATCTATGTCCGTTTTGAAATGGGAAACAAAGTATCCACCCATCTCCTTACTGCGAAAACGAGGGTAGCTCCAGTTAAATCCCTGTCAGTGCCGCGATTAGAACTTTGCGGGGCAGTCCTATTGGCTGAGCTATCTTCAGCCCTCCTTCAAAATTTGCCAGCTGGCGATTTTCAGGTGTTTTTTTGGACAGATTCAACGATTGTGTTGCCCTGGCTAGATAAGCCACCCTGCAAGTGGACAGCTTTCGTTGCCAACAGAGTGGCAAAAATCGCACAGGTCAGCGATCCAATCCAATGGTCGCATGTTCGTTCGGAGCAAAATCCAGCAGATCTTGCGAGTCGAGGAATCCGCGCTCAAGATCTGATTCGTAATTCTTTGTGGTGGCATGGGCCGGAATGGCTCCAGCTTCCTCAGACCCATTGGCCTATTTCATCAGGACCTGTCCCAGACACTGCTTTGGAACTGCGCACTATTAAGTGCCATGTAGCGAAGCTACCTCCATCCTCCGATTTTCTCAGCAATTTTTCCGAGTTCCATAAAGCTCTTCGCGTTGTCGCCTATCTCCGGCGATTTGTTACGAAATGCAAGAAACTTTCCAATCCGAACACAATCGAACTCAATTCCAGTGAGCTGTCCGAAGCTCAAGACCTGCTCATCTTTCTTGCGCAGCGTAGAGATTACGCTACCGAGGTCAAGAGTTTATCACTGAAACAGCAAATCCCTGTCTCAAGTCACATCCGTAACTTGAATCCGTTCCTCGACAGTAAGGGAATTCTAAGAGCCTGTGGGCGCGTGAGAGCGTCCCAGTCTTTACGCTATGATGAACGCCACCCCATCATTATGTCCTGTTCGTCCACTTTTGCAAAGTTACTAATTAGGTTCACCCATCGCATATCATTGCATGGGGGAAACCAACTTACAATGCGTCTCGTCCGCTCCAAGTTCTGGATCCCTAAACTAAAGACGCTTGTCAAGTCCGCTATCAACTACTGTAAGGTCTGTGTCATATATCGAAAAAGGCTACAGACGCAGATGATGGGAGATCTACCAACGGAACGCTCATCCTTCTCGAGACCTTTTACGCACACAGGCGTTGACTTTGCTGGGCCCTTCGACGTGAAGAACTACACCGGTCGCGCGTGTTTGATTACGAAGGGATACGTGTGTGTATTCGTGTGCTTTGGTACAAAGGCGATTCATCTGGAGGCGACATCGGACCTTACAACAGAAAAATTCCTTGCGGCTTTCTCCCGATTTGTAGCGCGGCGTGGGTGTCCACAACAGATGCACTCGGATAATGGCAAAACCTTCGTCGGGGCGGAGAAAATTCTAACGCGCGACTTTCTAGAAGCGATAAGGACTGATGTTATTTCGAAACACACCCATCTAAACCTCTCCTGGCACTTCAACCCACCGGGCGCTCCACATATGGGAGGCCTATGGGAGGCTGGGGTCAAAAGTTTTAAATCGTTGTTCTACAAGTCCACGTCCACGGTCAAGTACACTTTTGAAGAACTTTCGACTCTACTGGCCAAGATTGAAGCCTGTCTCAACTCGAGGCCAATCTCTCCAATGTCCGAAGATCCTACGGACCTACTTGCCCTGACTCCGGGCCACTTCTTGACAGGTGGCCCTCTGATTTCTGTCTCCGAACCAGAAATACGCGAAAAGGCCACTTCTATTCTGAATCGCTGGCAACGATTGAAGGCTCTCCACCAACAATTTTGCTTCCGTTGGAAGGACGAGTACCTAAAAGAGCTCCTTAAGCGAACGAAGTGGCAGGCACCTGTCCAAAGCTTGCGAATCGGTGATATGGTCGTCGTTAAAGAGGATAACCTGCCGACAAATGAGTGGCGCCTTGGTCGAGTTACCCTGACCATTCCTGGCAATGACGGCAAGGTTCGCGTGGTGGATGTGCTCACCACTCGTGGCACCATCCGTAGGCCGATCGCCAAGCTAATCCTACTCCCGATGGAAGAGAAGATTCCTGACCCTTCCGAACCCGAAGGCTCATTGAGCACGTAACCATTGATCGTTACAACCACTCGTTCTGTGCTGTCCACGTACTTGCGTGTTACTTGTCAACTATTAATGATGTCAAATATTAACACTACTCTTTTCTTTTCGGATTTGATTTTTTTCGTTCTAGAGAAATGCCCTCTCCCAAGCCCACGAAGCACAGCAACCCCCTGGGCGTTGACTCATACCGGTGCAGGGTCTGCCGAGGGGTGCACGCACTTCGAAAATGCCAGCGTTTCCTGCAGCTCACGGCCGAGAAGCGCCTTCGAGCTGTCCTCATCAACAAATATTGCCCGAACTGCCTGGCCCATGAGCACTGGGGGCAATCCTGCCGCAGTAGTGGCAAGTGCAGGGTCTGCAAGAAGGCGCACCACACGTTGCTCCACTTCCGAGAGCCCCGACGTGACAACCGCCCGGCCTCCCAACGTTCTCAGCCGGCGACCACGCGCCCGGCTCCCAGGCGTTCCCCACCGTTATCTCCACAGCCGGCTTCCCGTCGCCCCTCACCATCGCCATCGAAGTCTCACGCAATGTCGACATCGTTGTTGTCATTGTTACAGCACAAGGCGGTAAGCGTTCTGCCGACGGCTGTGCTGAAACTCGACACCGGGGTCAAGGTGTTCGATGTCCGGGTGCTGATCGACCCCTGTAGCCCCACCAGCCGCATCACCACATCTTTGGCAACGGCCTTCGGGCTATCCGTCACCCGTGTTGGTGCGGAGGGTGTCTGCACGGTGGTCATTCGGTCCGCGACGTCGAGTTTCTGCAAGGAAGTTATCCTGCACCTTGACCCCAATTTGTGCTGCACTACACCAATGAAGCTCGTCGACGTCGACCCTGACCACTTAAAAAGTGTCGTACTGGCGGACAAACGATGGAACCATCCTTCCAAGGTTTTGTTGGCACTTGGGGCAGATGTGTATTCTCACATAATTCTCAGCGGTGTGCTCCCGAGTGCCAACGGTCTGCCTATGGCGCCAAATTCTGTATTTGGATGGATTCTGTCCGGGACCTACAGCCAGTGACGAAACTCCATTGCAATGCATTGCAAGGGGGGGAGGATGTTGATGTCGTAAAATGTAACCGACTCAGAACCATGAACCAAGTGTCCCATGAATTCTTACAAGTCCCGTTGAAGTCTCTGTTAACATTAGCAGAGCTTCAACAGTTGGTTCTGAGCGCGGTTACATTTAGTATTCGTTTGCTGCTTAAACACGAAAGAACGCTACGTCGCATCAAAATCTGCACGACCTACATTTAACCTTAAATCTACAACTTCACTAAATACATAAAACATACAATTGAAGACATTAACACACTCATTGTGAACATATAAATACATCTACAAGCAACGCTGAATAAACACTACAATATCTACACCACAACCACAACACTGAGCCTTATCTTTTGATCCTCCGCCACAAACACTAACTAACCCAAAATATATGGTATATAGTGCAAAAAATTGCACTTGATTGCGACAGTTGTATTTTAACTTCATAAGATAAAGCACTACAAGCAATTTCCCGGTTGAATAGTATTTTTCAATATAATTCACTAACTTTTTATTTAAAAGCGGAATAATGAATTTAAAAAATTCTACGATTGAAATCTACTGTTTTCAAACCAAGAGTGGAAAAACAATCACGATTAACTTTCAATTTTTCCTGAATATTATTGATGGAAAAGTCTTAAATGAAATTACAAACACCTCCTCAACTTCAAGGTTTCCTATTTGTAAAAAAAAAAAAAACTCAAAAGGACTTTCACAACTTAGACGACTCAACGAGTGACGAGAACTGCTACGAATATGGAATTTCTCCCTTGCATTGCAGAATAAAGTGTATGGAATCTATTCTGAAGCTAGCCTACATACTTCCAGGAAAAACAGCAACGGATAATACACCTCGTGAGGATATACAGAGTAAAAAGGAATTATACAAGCTGAGTTCTCTCGGAAGTTGGGATTGAAAGTTGACTGCCCAAAGCATGGATACGGAAATACGAATGACGGAAATACTTCAAGGCGATTTTTTTTAAATGATAAAATGACATGTTTGATAACAGGTGTTAATCATGAGATCATCAAAAGGTTGGCTGTAATCCTAAATGTTATAAATTGCAAGGAAATGATAAATGGTGCAAAATTTGGCGAATACACATCACAAACAGCTCAACTTTTGACTGATTTGTATCCTCAGAAAAAAACGTACTCCCACGGTACATAGGATTTTGGCTCATGGAGAGGACTTAATAGAGTATCAATGCTTACCAATTGGAGAGCTTTCTGAAGAAGCACAGGAATGTAAAAACAAGGACTACAAAAGGTTCAGATACACAAATACGTGTAAAATTTCTCGGGCTCGACAAAATGAAGACCTTTTTAACATGCTGGCAGCCTCATCGGGTCCACTTCTTGCATCGCTTAGACATGTGCGATCACGAAAGGATTTGGAAGGAAGCAACTATAGTTCCGAAATGTTAAGTTTATTAGATATGAACATTAATGTTGATGATCATTTTGTTGAAAATCAGTCATCAATAGCAAATATTCCAAATTAACCTCAAAAAATCGGCAAAAATACCAATTTAAATGTAATGTATTTTAGTTTGAAAATCGAATTAAAACAACTTAAAATGTTAAATAGTTATTGAAATCATTAAAAATGTTCAGTTATAATTGAAAAACAAAAATTTTTATTTGAATTTTACAGGCAAAATATAATCAAAAATATTTCTTGACTTTGACCTTGAATATTTAAGCAACACGGATACCTAGAACTCTCAACGAACACTCATTTTAAAGCTTGAGAAGTTTTCTATCAAATGAAATCGCTTCATTAGTTTAGAAGTTATGATTTTTGCAATGTAAAATGAGCAAAGGCCCCACTGTGCGCCGTTCCTTTAAAGTGAGACTTGACAAGAGTGGATCGGAAGAATCTAGTGCTCTATGAAATACATCGGTTATGTTATCCAATCGACTGGATTTCCTGGCATGCGATTTTCTGTAATTTTTGTATATTTTGTTTTGCGCTTCTGACGCATTTTCTCCCAGCACTCCAACAGGATGGATTAAAATGGATGCAAACAGCTCAATATTCCCAAATGCTCGTCTTGCAGTATTGCCGTCATTGCTGCTGCCACTACCATTTTGCTTCGGTTTGTCAACATGAAGACCCATTTCTTCCCACATTCTCTTTTGAGTGTATTCCTTTCGCAAAGATACTATATTTTTGTCAGCACCTTTAACTCGTCATTTCTTTACATTGATTCTGTATGATATTCGCAGAACGAACTCAAGGAATCGAATCCACGCGTGGAGAGAGCTTACTCCAAACTGAAGATTTTGTGTATTGACATCAAATATTTTGAATTGAAGTCAGTAGTTTTCAACAACTGCGTCGGCTTAACACCACATAATGGGCATGATTGACATGAATTTGTGCCTGTCAGTATATTTAAAACCTTGCCATCTATAAGAGTCATATGCATTTCAAATTTAACAAATATGTTTTTCTCGTTATGACTATACTTATGTTCCTTAAGGCTTTGAATTTGCATATCTAACTTCTTTTTTTCATCCAAAATAAGCGAAGAAGTTTCTTTTGTGAATTCCATTTTTAAAGGTCGGCAGAACCAAACAGATTGTGAAGTACTATTGCGCCATATAATATGATTGAATTCATCAATAATTTGTAAGGGAATTATTGTGGTTACAAAAAGTCTATTATCAAGAGGCTCATCGAATTCAAACAGCTGTTTATATAAACTTTGCCCAGTGCAATGTTTCGAGATTGGCAAAACATTTAATAACTCTTCTTGCAGTTCAAGTATTCAACCAGCGGTATGATTCAGTAGATCTTGTAATGCGACTTCTGCTTTTGTTTCACTAATTTTTATTCCGGCAGGTCTGCATTTTAATTTTGACTTAACGACATCCGAATATGGTGGATAAATGTCACATCCATGCTGCTTATTTAGTAATTTCATGTTTAGAAATTGTTGCTTTGTGAAGCCATTGTCAATAAGGAACGCTAGGGCACTATTAGCACCGATTGGTATCGGTTCTATACTTTTCAGTTTCTTTACCATGTCGTTTATGTTTTCAGTGCTTGTAGTTTTCTTTAAAACAAAACACATTTTCTTTTCCTTTGACCTATTGGCAGCAACTGAAGCAGCATGTAAAAACAGTGACGTAGAATTCTCATGTGTTAAGGAAAGATCATATGCAATTTTCCTTTTTAATCGAGGCCCTGCCTCGACATAGCTTAGCTGCTTCCGACCCGGCTTATTATGTGGTATGTGTTGATCTTCAAGCTGTGTGTGATCCGATTCATAGTCAGGTTAAAGCAAAATTTTCATTTTTGACGCAAGCCATTGAGGGTGTTTTTCCTTAAACCGATCCAACATTCGATTGCATTTCCTCATATTTTCTTTTACAAAATTATTAAATTGGGCAACTTTTTGAGCAATCAGTCCTTGTTGATGCTCATTCATATTTGGTTTATTGACACTTTTTAAAATAAAATCAATTACAGCATCTTTTCGGCGATTGTTGCAGTTCCACACTTCAAGCAAAGCCTTGTGACTGAAGTGGTATTCAACTGCAATTTGTGTATTTTATATATAATATTTATATTTATATATTTGTTAATAATTTCACATTTCAACTTTGCCTGGAGAGTAGACGAGATACAAGTTATATTCCACAGAACACACAAATACAAACAACAACACATAGAACAATTGGACAATAACACGCAACTACTAAAAAATCTGTATAAGCAATTTATTTAACATACCTTGACTAACTTCTTCCATAGCTAATCTTTTTATTTGGGTTTGTTACTGAAAGTTTAATTACGCTTAAAGTTTATCTCTGTTTCCCACTTTTTTTCAATGCACAAGGCAACCGTGAATCAGCTGACTTTGATCGATATGCGAAATTTTGGCGTGCTTCGTAAAAATTTAAAAAATTATTTTTTGTTCTTTCTTAAGTATTAAGATTTGAAAAAACAACAGTTTTTAGAAAAATAAAACATCAAAAAAATTGTATTTATGCCACCAAAATGGACTTTTTACCCATAGTGCAGTGACCAATATGGCAAAAATGACAAAATTTAAAACTACGATATCTTCGGTGTTTCTCAACCGATTTTAATCAAATTTTTTAAAATGTTCATTATTTTATAAAAAGTTTGAAACCTCGTTTTTACAATTTTGAAATAAGAATATTTTGTTATCGATCACATGTGTATATCGGAAGCCAGAAGTGTTATCGAAAATTTGAAGCAAACTTGATTTGCTTATGGTATAGGAGAGCTTAAGTTTTAAGTTTGAAGTCTCTAGCTTTTATACTCTCAGATCGGCGCGTTAGTACAGACGGACAGACGGACGGACGGACAGACGGACATGGCTAGATCGACTCGGCTGTTGATGCTGATCAAGAATATATGTACTTTATGGGGTCGGAGATGCTTCCTTCTGTCTGTTACATACATTTGCACAAAACCATTATACCCTTATTTACCCATTTTATGGGTTAAGGGTATAAAAAGAGTTTAATAATAAGAGCGGCTTTAGGGATCCTGAACTGAAAGATACAATTTCGCTATTGTCAGGATTATGGTGGGGTGGGCGTATGCACTTCAACACCTTGTGCAAGAGTATCAGCCGCCTTCGCCAAAGCCTACATTGAGTTTTGGCTATTTTTCCGCCGCCCATAAAAAACCCACAATTCTACGAGCTTCTCTCATACTCCCTCCATTCATTATACTTTCCATTCTACTTTATCCTCGAAAAAAAAAAATATGCGAATTTAATTATAACAAGTAAAAACGTTGCAGTCGGACGCAACCGACTGCGATATATTTTGATACCAGTTAACATGGCTGGGTATAAAAATCAGGCAGAAAGGGTAGGCATGACATTTATTTGTGGCGGAAGGCACTTTCTATCCCCCTACCAAGTTTGGAGACTCTAGCGCAAAAGCTGACAAAGATATAGAGTTGGGCGGTATAAGTGGGCGCGGCATCCAAAACATTGATGCAGATCTGTTACGGATATCACAACCAATGTTCATACCAAATTTGGTGACTCTACCCCAAAAACTAAGAAAGATATTGAGGTGGGCGGTATAAGTGGGCGCGGCATCCAAAACATTGATGCAGATCTGTTACGGATGTCACTAACAATGTTCATAGCAAATTTGAAGAGCCTAGCTCGAAAACTGAGAGAGATATAGCAGTGGGCGGTATAAGTGGGCGTGGCATCCAAAATTTGTATGCACACCTGTTACGGATGTCACTACCAATATTCATACCAAATTTGGTGACTCTAGCGGAAAAACTGGCGAAGATACATGCCTTCCGGTTTTTTTTTAAGGCGGTGGGGTATGTCCCGTTGTTTGGGGGCTTGGCATCCAATGTTTTGATGCATAACTTTGTCAGATGTCAGCATCTACTTTCATGTCAATTTTGGTGGTTATAGCTTTAAAACTGTAGAAGATACATGCATTTTTGTTTATAATTTATGGGAGGCTGGGGGCGGAATAGGTGGGCGTGGCATCCAAACTTTTGATGCAGATTTTTAGGGAATGTCATCGGCTATGTTGCCCCCAAATTTGATGACTCTAGCTGCTAATTTGTGGGATAAATAAGTGTTTTATCGATTTGCAAATCGAGGTGTATCGACTTGTTATCGATTTCCCAGGCCCCCTGAGGTCGTAGAGCCTTAAATTTAACACTTTGTCTGACGAAGACATGTTCTAAGATATTTGCAAAGTTGCAAGGCTCTAGCTTTAAGGGTGTCGAAAAAAGTTGCGTTCATACAGACGGACGGACGGACGGACGGACGGACTGACGAACGGACGGACAGACGGACAGACACCATGACGGACATTGCACAAACAATACGACGGGAGCGACGTATCACTCGGTTCTTCCTTTTTCAACCCTCGACTTAGCCGACGAGCCACAGCCGTTGAAGCCAGCGCGTTCTCCGGTGTCCTATACATGACCATCAGCATTTCAATACTTGTACGTTATTCGTTACAGTAATTATGATTATTTGTATTGTTTGGCGCCCAGACGTGTGGCCGAATTTAGTGGTCTTTATGTACAAAGTTATTAGTACGAAGTTCCTCTAAAGTTGGCTTTGTTATTATATTAAATCTCAAAACATAAGTCGATAACATCGAGAGACTTTATTTTTCTCCTTTTACCAATTCCCTTGTCCTTGGCTACAAGCGTTAAATCAGGCTTTAGCTAACAGCCTTGTGTGTGACTCTCTGAATAAATATTAACTTCAAAATGTTAATATTGCCGAAGTCCATTTACACATAGGTGTCATCCTTTTCCTAAGTGCTATAAATTATCGTGTCTTAGTTAGGCAGGATAAGGCAAGTGGACCAGATCTACTTCCGGCCGCTTAATGAAGCAGGTATTTTAGTAGTACCCTAACTCGCTCAGTTAATTGTTTTATTTATACGGTAATTGGTAAAAAAACAAATGCTGCGGATTACCGCCGATCGAACATAGTTGGCATGCGCTACTATGCTATGTGAGATCTTGGATAAGTAACTGCAAACAAGTGTTAAGTTTGAGATCTCTTTCGTATGTTCACCCTTTGGATTATGCGGGTTGAATCAGCAGGCCACTTCATTGTTTTGACTTTGTGTTGGTTTAAAAAGCTTGGTCAAGAGTAAATTAAGTGGTTACCACGATCAAGTACAGTTGGCATGCGCTATTATGCTATACTTGACCGGTATCGGTAGCTACCTTCAAGTAAATTGTAGTTTTAGATTAGTAAGTGATTTTTTCCTAGGTTTGATTTTGTAGCTGGAATGGAGCTCGTGGACTAGATCTACGACTCTCCGCGCAATGTAAAAGCTTAGTTATCTGTAATTGTGTTCCTTTATATGTATGGTATGGTAATTGGTTAGTTATCTGATACTCAGGATGGTTTGGCATGGTATCCAATAAAAATTTAATGATTTTTTATACTTTGATACCGAAGGTATCATAGTATATTGGGTTTGTGCAATGTCCGTCATGGTCCGTCCGTCCGTCCGTCCGTCTGTATGAACGCAACTTTTTTCGACACCCTTAAAGCTAGAGCCTTGCAACTTTGCAAATATCTTGGAACATGTCTTCGTCAGACAAAGTGTTAAATTTAGGGCTCTACGACCTCAGGGGGCCTGGGAAATCGATAACAAGTCGATACACCTCGATTTGCAAATCGATAAAACACTTATTTATCCCACATATTAGCAGCTAGAGTCATCAAATTTGGGGGCAACATAGCCGATGACATTCCCTAAAAATCTGCATCAAAAGTTTAGATGCCACGCCCACCTATTCCGCCCCCAGCCTCCCATAAATTATAAACAAAACTGCATGTATCTTCTACAGTTTTAAAGCTATAACCACCAAAATTGACATGAAGGTAGATGCTGACATCTGACAAAGTTATGCATCAAAACATTGGATGCCAAGCCCCCAAACAACGGGACATGCCCCACCGCCTTAAAAAAAACCGGAAGGCATGTATCTTCGCCAGTTTTTCCGCTAGAGTCACCAAATTTGGTATGAATATTGGTAGTGACATCCGTAACAGGTGTGCATACAAATTTTGGTTGCCACGCCCACTTATACCGCCCACTGCTATATCTCTCTCAGTTTTCGAGCTAGGCTCTTCAAATTTGCTATGAACATTGTTAGTGACATCCGTAACAGATCTGCATCAATGTTTTGGATGCCGCGCCCACTTATACCGCCCACCTCAATATCTTTCTTAGTTTTTGGGGTGGAGTCACCAAATTTGGTATGAACATTGGTTGTGATATCCGTAACAGATCTGCATCAATGTTTTGGATGCCGCGCCCACTTATACCGCCCACCTCTATATCTTTGTCGGCTTTTGCGCTAGAGTCTCCAAACTTGGTAGGGGGGTAGAAAGTGCCTTCCGCCACAAATAAATGTCATGCCTACCCTTTCTGCCTGATTTTTATACCCAGCCATGTAAACTGGTATCAAAGTATATCGCAGTCGGTTGCGTCCGACTGCAACGTTTTTACTTGTTATAATTAAATTCGCATATTTTTTTTTTTTCGAGGATAAAGTAGAATGGAAAGTATAATGAATGGAGGGAGTATGAGAGAAGCTCGTAGAATTGTGGGTTTTTATGGGCGGCGGAAAAATAGCCAAAACTCAATGTAGGCTTTGGGGAAGGCGGCTGATACACTTGCACATGGTGTTGAAGTGCATACGCCCACCCCACCATAATCCTGACAATAGCGAAATTGTATCTTTCAGTTCAGGATCCCTAAAGCCGCTCTTATTATTAAACTCTTTTTATACCCTTAACCCATAAAATGGGTAAATAAGGGTATAATGGTTTTGTGCAAATGTACGTAACAGACAGAAGGAAGCATCTCCGACCCCATAAAGTACATATATTCTTGATCAGCATCAACAGCCGAGTCGATCTAGCCATGTCCGTCTGTCCGTCCGTCCGTCTGTCCGTCTGTACTAACGCGCCGATCTGAGAGTATAAAAGCTAGAGACTTCAAACTTAAAACTTAAGCTCTCCTATACCATAAGCAAATCAAGTTTGCTTCAAATTTTCGATAACACTTCTGGCTTCCGATATACACATGTGATCGATAACAAAATATTCTTATTTCAAAATTGTAAAAACGAGGTTTCAAACTTTTTATAAAATAATGAACATTTTAAAAAATTTTGATTAAAATCGGTTGAGAAACACCGAAGATATCGTAGTTTTAAATTTTGTCATTTTTGCCATATTGGTCACTGCACTATGGGTAAAAAGTCCATTTTGGTGGCATAAATACAATTTTTTTGATGTTTTATTTTTCTAAAAACTGTTGTTTTTTCAAATCTTAATACTTAAGAAAGAACAAAAAATAATTTTTTAAATTTTTACGAAGCGCGCCAAAATTTCGCCTATCGATCAAAGTCAGCTGATTCACGGTTGCCTTGTGCATTGAAAAAAAGTGGGAAACAGAGATAAACTTTAAGCGTAATTAAACTTTCAGTAACAAACCCAAATAAAAAGATTAGCTATGGAAGAAGTTAGTCAAGGTATGTTAAATAAATTGCTTATACAGATTTTTTAGTAGTTGCGTGTTATTGTCCAATTGTTCTATGTGTTGTTGTTTGTATTTGTGTGTTCTGTGGAATATAACTTGTATCTCGTCTACTCTCCAGGCAAAGTTGAAATGTGAAATTATTAACAAATATATAAATATAAATATTATATATAAAATACACAAATTGCAGTTGAATACCACTTCAGTCACAAGGCTTTGCTTGAAGTGTGGAACTGCAACAATCGCCGAAAAGATGCTGTAATTGATTTTATTTTAAAAAGTGTCAATAAACCAAATATGAATGAGCATCAACAAGGACTGATTGCTCAAAAAGTTGCCCAATTTAATAATTTTGTAAAAGAAAATATGAGGAAATGCAATCGAATGTTGGATCGGTTTAAGGAAAAACACCCTCAATGGCTTGCGTCAAAAATGAAAATTTTGCTTTAACCTGACTATGAATCGGATCACACACAGCTTGAAGATCAACACATACCACATAATAAGCCGGGTCGAAAGCAGCTAAGCTATGTCGAGGCAGGGCCTCGATTAAAAAGGAAAATTGCAAATGATCTTTCCATAACACATGAGAATTCTACGTCACTGTTTTTACATGCTGCTTCAGTTGCTGCCAATAGGTCAAAGGAAAAGAAAATGTCTTTTGTTTTAAAGAAAACTACAAGCACTGAAAACATAAACGACATGGTAAAGAAACTGAAAAGTATAGAACCGATACCAATCGGTGCTAATAGTGCCCTAGCGTTCCTTATTGACAATGGCTTCACAAAGCAACAATTTCTAAACATGAAATTACTAAATAAGCAGCATGGATGTGACATTTATCCACCATATTCGGATGTCGTTAAGTCCAAATTAAAATGCAGACCTGCCGGAATAAAAATTAGTGAAACAAAAGCAGAAGTCGCATTACAAGATCTACTGAATCATACCGCTGGTTGAATACTTGAACTGCAGGAAGAGTTATTAAATGTTTTGCCAATCTCGAAACATTGCACGTTAACGCTTAGTTACGGTTTCGACGGTTCAACTGGGCAAAGTTTATATAAACAGCTGTTTGAATTTGATGAGCCTTTTGATAATAGACTTTTTGTAACCACAATAATTCCCTTACAAATTATTGATGAATTCAATCATATTATATGGCGCAATAGTAGTTCACAATCTGTTTGGTTCTGCCGACCTTTAAAAATGGAATTCACAAAAGAAACTTCTTCGCTTATTTTGGATGAAAAAAGAAGTTAGATATGCAAATTCAAAGCCTTAAGGAACATAAGTATAGTCATAACGAGAAAAACATATTTGTTAAATTTGAAATGCATATGACTCTTATGGATGGCAAGGTTTTAAATATACTGACAGGCACAAATTCATGTCAATCATGCCCATTATGTGGTGTTAAGCCGACGCAGTTGTTGAAAACTACTGACTTCAATTCAAAATATTTGATGTCAATACACAAAATCTTCAGTTTGGAGTAAGCCCTCTCCACGCATGGATTTTTTATACTTTGACACAAAAGGTATCATTGTATATTGGGTTTGTGCAATGTCCGTCATGGTGTCTGTCCGTCTGTCCGTCCGTCCGTCCGTCCGTCCGTCTGTATGAACGCAACTTTTTTTTAAAACCCTTAAAGCTAGAGCCTTGCAACTTTGCAAATATCTTGGAACATGTCTTCGTCAGACAAAGTGTTAAATTTAGGGCTCTACGACCTCAGGGAGCCTGGGAAATTGATAACAAGTCGATACACCTCGATTTGCAAATCGATAAAACACTTATATATCCCACATATTAGCAGCTAGAGTCATCAAATTTGGGGGCAACATAGCCGATGACATTCCCTAAAAATCTGCATCAAAAGTTTGGATGCCACGCCCACCTATTCCGCCCCCAGCCTCCCATAAATTATAAACAAAAATGCATGTATCTTCTACAGTTTTAAAGCTATAACCACCAAAATTGACATGAAGGTAAATGCTGACATCCGACAAAGCCCCCAAACAACGGGACATGCCCCACCGCCTTAAAAAAAACCGGAAGGCATGTATCTTCGCCAGTTTTTCCGCTAGAGTCACCAAATTTGGTATGAAAATTGGTAGTGACATCCGTAACAGGTGTGCATACAAATTTTGGTTGCCACGCCCACTTATACCGCCCACTGCTATATCTCTCTCAGTTTTTGAGCTTGGCTCTTCAAATTTGGTATGAACATTGTTAGTGACATCCGTAACAGATCTGCATCAATGTTTGGATGCCACGCCCTTTTTTACAGCCCACCTCAATATCTTTCTTAGTTTTTGGGGTGGAGTCACCAAATTTGGTATGAACATTGGTTGTGACATCCGTAACAGATCTGCATCAATGTTTTGGATGCCGCGCCCACTTATACCGCCCACCTCTATATCTTTGTCGGCTTTTGCGCTAGAGACTCCAAACTTGGTAGGGGGATAGAAAGTGCCTTCCGCCACAGATAAATGTCATGCGTACCCTGTCTGCCTGATTTTTATACCCAAAACCCTCATATATAACTATTTGCACTCAGAATCCTTAACACAGCCATGTAAACTGGTATCAAAGTATATCGCAGTCGGTTGCGTCCGACTGCAACGTTTTTACTTGTTTTTTTTTGTTTTTGTTATTTACTATTTACGTACGAATAGCATCGTTTTCAACTAATATTTCAGTGTTCTTTAAAATTTAAATAGTATAGCTAATTAGCAGGATAGGTCAGTGTATAGGATAAATATCTTTATTTGGTATGAATAAAGACAATGCTCTTAACACGAAGTGTCGAATCTTTCTGCCGTTGTAAATACCCCCGAGGCAATCTGTTGTGTTTGCACGAAAGCAGTCGAGTTTCCATCTCAATTATTCGCAACACGGTGCAATCATTATTTTCACCACGCGTGTTTTGAAAGTCAAACAAACAACAGGAAAGCTTGTCCAGTTTGTCGTACTGCGCTTCGTTGTTCATCCAAAAAATCTTTTCGAAGAACTACAAGCAGCGCAGTCATACAAGCCAATCTTGCGGTCTTCAGGGATAACTACCAGAGCACAGTCAAAAACGACTGCTGCAAGTTCATCGGTGAGCCTGAATCTTGAGACGACTGCAAATCCGTTAAACTCTTATAGCAGCGCGTCCGAGTTACAGTCGAACATAAGTCCGACTATACGACAGACCCAATCCGAGCATCCAGAAGCTGTTGAAACTATGGTCGAACAGAACCGAGTAGTTCAGCCAGAAAGTCAACCAATACCGATTCAAATGGGGCAAGAGACCTTGCTGGCTAACTTACAACAATCTATTACAACAGCAATGGCCACAGTACTATGGCAGCAAACACGAACGATTGCTCAATCGATCGAGGCTGGATTTCAGATATTGTCTGTACAAATTCCCACTAGTTCGGAGCCGATTCAGCCTATTAATAGAGTTTCACCATCGGCCCAAGCACATCAAAGTTTCGAACAATTGTTCAGAATCCCAAGTAGACCAGATAATGAACGTTTTCCTTCTGCAGGTATGTCTGCCGGTTCACAGCCAAATCGTGATTTACGACCAGATCGTATTAGTCAAATAATGTCTAATTGGAAGGTACGTTTTACCGGACATGCGTCCTTGTCAGTTGACGATTTTTTGTATCTAGTCGAAGCACTCACTCACCAGACTCTGGAGGGCAATTTGGAATTGTTAGCACGATACGCAAGCAATTTGTTCGAGGGAAGTGCTAATGAATGGTTCTGGAGATTCCATCGAAGTGTTCCTGTAGTTCGCTGGTACGATTTGTGCGTGGCGTTGAGATCGCAATTCCAGGATGGTAGAACTTATTTAGAGATTCGATCAGCGATTGCTCAAAGGAAGCAAAAGCATAATGAAACGTTTGATCATTTTTATGAAGCTATATTGTGTTTATCTGACAAGCTAAGTCATTCGCTTGGTGAACAAGCGTTAATGGAAATACTTCGTGCAAATTTGTTGCCAGAAATACAGCACGAAATATTATACGTACCCATTGGCAACATTTCTCAGCTGCGACACGAAGTGCGTACACGTGAAAGATTTGTGAAATCTGTAGCTTAATCAATAGTCCCAGTGCAACGATTTCAATCCAAACGTCATGTAAATGAGGTTACGGTTCAAACCGAAACCGACAACGAATCTGATGACGAGGTTGATAATCTTGATCTCGCAGCAATGACCCTTTCTTGTTGGAACTGTGGTGAAAATGGTCATAGATACCAAGATTGCGTATCAGCTCGTAACGTTTTTTGTTATGGATGTGGAAAAAGGGACACATATAAACCATCATGATTTAGATGTTCTCTCACACCTCAAAAAAACGAACACCAGCGTGCACCCTTGACAATTGCACGCAAACTAGTGTCCAGGGGGACAAATACAGAATAGCTATGGATGGCACCAAGGCTAGTATTATCACACCGGATACGACCCTTATCCCAGATTTTCTATTACCTAAACCTTAACTTAAATTAAGTGCCGAGTGCTTGCGACAGACCCGCAATAGCATTCGTCAACGTTTATTTCGCTTAAAGCAGAATCAGTCCGTAGCGGGTATTAATTCCTCTATTGTAGATATGGCAAGTGACATACGGCCATATGCAGATGTTACCTTAATGGGGAAATCTCTACATGGTCTTATGGACACAGGAGCGTCAATTAGTTGTATAGGTGGTAAATTTGCATCAGAGTTGAATCCAGTGGAATATAAGCCAGTGAGGCATAATGTTCGTACCGCTGATGGAGCAAATCAAGCTATTGTTGGTAAAATCACAACTGAAATTCAATTTAGAGGTGATACAAAACGATTATGCTTTTATATTGTTCCTTCACTGTCACACGAGTTATATCTTGGCATTGATTTTTGGATATCATTCGACTTCTTACCATTGGTGTTGACCCATAAAACCCATAGCGCTACATTGGCAGCTTTAGAAATATCCGACCCCTTAAAAATTCCACTAAAGGATCAGCAGCATAAGGAGTTGATATCTACAATTAAACTGTTTCCGTCTTTAGCTAAAAAAGGCCTTGCCAAGACAACTTGGCTTTCTCACGACATAGACGTGGCTGGCTGTACTCCCATTAAGCAGCGTCATTATGCCGTATCGCCAGCAGTCAAAAAACTAATGTACGACAAACTGTAGAGGATGCTTGCGCTAGGAGTTATAGAAGAATCAGACAGTCCTTGGTCCTCTCTTATTGTTCTTATTCAGAAACCTGGAAAGTTGCGCTTGTGCCTTGATAGTAGAAAAGTTAACGAAGTAACAGTTAAAAATGCCTACCCAATGCCATTAATAGATGGTATACTAAGTAGGCTTCCTCGTGCAGAGTACATAACGAGTATCGACTTAAAAGATGCTTATTGGCAAATTCCATTGACGCCAAGAGCTCGAGAGAAAACAGCGTTTACTGTCCCAGGTAGACCGCTATATCAATTCACGGTCATGCCTTCTATGTCCAAGCTAATGGATACGGTTATACCGCCAAGTTTGCGCAACGAGGTGTTTGTGTATCTAGATGATTTGCTAGTTGTTTCCGGGTCCTTTGAAGAGCATATCACCGTGTTAAGGCAGCTTTCAAGCCGTTTAGCACTTGCAGGTCTAACGATTAACGTAGAAAAAAGTAAATTCTGCCTTAAAGAAGTTAAGTATTTAGGTCATGTGATAGGACATGGTACAATTCAAACTGACCCAGAGAAAGTCGCCGCGATAAGAGACTTTCCAGTACCGCAATCTATTAAACAAGTCCGTCGGTTTCTAGGTACCACAGGCTGGTATCACAAATTCATAAATAACTATGCTGGCATTGCTGCACTCATTTCTGACACGCTCAAAAGTCGAAAAAAATTTGAATGTTGAATGAAATGTTAAAAGAGCAAATGAGCAAGGCTCCAGTATTGCATAGTCCAGACTTTACGATGTCGTTCTCCGTACATTGTGACGCTAGTCATACAGGTGTTGGAGGCGTGCTTATGCAAATGGATAGCGAGGGTAATGAAGTACCAATTGCCTTTTTGTCTCGCAAACTAAATAAGTGTCAGCAAAATTATTCAGTGACGGAAAAAGAATGTTTGGCCGCAGGTTTGTGAGTAAAAAAATTTAGAGCATATATTGAGGGACATAAATTCTCCATCATTACGGATCACGCTTAGTTAAAGTAGCTCATGTCACAAACGGATTTGAGCACCATATTAGCAAGATGGGCACTTAAGTTGCAGGCATTTACATTTAAAATTTATCATCGCAAAGGCAGTAAGAATGTAATTCCCGATGCGCTTTCTCGCATATATACGGAAGATTTATCTGAAGTTTCGTCGGATTGTTCAATTGACTTAAAAGCTAGGTATTTTCACACTAAGGAGTATGTGGGACTTAAAGACCAAGTTTTAAATCAAAAGGTTCCATTGCCCGATGTCAAGGTTATAGACCATATAATCTATCGCCGAGCAGAGCATGCTACGGGTGATCAAAATGCAGACGATATGTGTTGGAAGTTGTGGATACCAAAAGAGTTGGTCCCTGACGTTTTAAAACAGTGCCACGAACATCCACTAGCCGCACATAATGGAATTAGTAAAACGCTCGAAAGAATTAGGCGATATTACTACTGGCCCAATTTGGTAGGGGATGTTAAAGCTTTCATTAATAACTGTGCAACATGCAAATGCAGCAAACATCCTAATCAACCGTTGAGACCGCCTTTAAGTTCTTCAACCATTATACAAACAGTTTTTCAGAAATTGTTTATTGATTTTCTAGGTCCGAACCCTGTAGTCGTACAGGGCATATTGGCATTTGTGTGGTGGTTGACCACATGTAAAAATATCCGTTTTTGAAACCAGTTAAAAAGTTAACTGCTGACGCTATTATACGATTTCTGGAAGAGGAAATTTTTCACTGCTTTGGAGTACCAAAGACGATTCTATCGGACAATGGTGTGCAATTTAAATCGCACCAATTTAACGCTTTGTTGCAAAAATATAGTATACAACACCGTTACACAGCAATGTATGCGCCTCAGGCTAACGCTTCGGAGCGTGTAAATAGACCAGTACTTGCCGCTATAAAAGCTTATATAAAGGCGGATCAGTCCAGCTGGGACGAACAGCTCAGCCATATAAGCTGAGCACTTCGTTCTGGTATGCATTCCGCTGTTAAAAGTAGTCCATATCGGATAGCCTTTGGTCAACACATGATCACCGATGGCTCTACTTATCCCATTTTGAGGAGTTTACAACAGTTAGATGAACGGACTTTGTCATTTAATAGGGAAGATTCGATAGATCTGATTCGTTAAGCAGCGAAAATAGGAATCGGCCAGCAGCAAGCGCGAAACGAAAAATACTATAACACTCGTTGTAAGTCAGTTTCTTATGTTCCTGGACAAGAAGTATATCGTCGTAATTTTCAGCAAAGTAATTTCTATAAAGGTTATAGCTCGAAACTAGGCCCCACATTTGTTAAAGCCAGAATTCGAAATAAACTTGGTTCTTGTTATTACGAGCTGGAAGATTTGCAGGGTAGACTAGTTGGAAAATATCATGCTAAAGATATTAAGCAATAACGTCGAAACGGTTTGCTTTTGTGTCTCCAAGCGGGTATCCCACTTTGCTTGCTTCACCACCAAAGTGTGATTTCGGCAGGGGGGTGTGTAATATGCCGCTTGTCGAAAGTCGACAACCCTTAACCCTCAAACTCCGCGTCAGTACCTGTAAAGCTGTATGCCACCTTTAGTTAATTTTTTCTTGAAATTAATCAAACTAGTATTATTTTGTTTTTCTTAGGAAAAATAAAATAAAATTGGTTTAGTAATTTGTTAATTTGCTTTAGTTAAGTTGTTTAATTTGCTATTGTTAGTATTTATACTTTGATACCAAAGGTATCATAGTATATTGGGTTTGTGCAATGTCCGTCATGGTGTCTGTCCGTCTGTCCGTCTGTCCGTCCGTCCGTCCGTCCGTCCGTCTGTCTGTATGAACGCAACTTTTTTCGACACCCTTAAAGCTAGAGCCTTGCAACTTTGCAAATATCTTGGTACATGTCTTCGTCAGACAAAGTGTTAAATTTAGGGCTCTACGACCTCAGGGGGCCTGGGAAATCGATAACAAGTCGATACACCTCGATGTGCAAATCGATAAAACGCTTATATATCCCACATTTGAGCAGCTAGAGTCACCAAAATTGGGGGCAACATAGCCGATGACATTCCCCAAATGGATGCCACGCCCACCTATTCCGCCCCCAGCCCCTCTCCAATTATAAACAAAAATGTCACTATCTTCTACAGTTTTGAAGCTATTGCCACAAAATTTGGTAGAAAGGAAAGAAAGAATGTTGGGTGCCACGCCCCCAAACAACAGGCCATTCTCTCTCTATACTAATGTCTGCGAAAATAATTTTTGTTTTATTGGAACCATATCCAGCTTGAAAAAGATGCGAGAACTGCCATAGGCAGCTTTAGGGATCCTGAACTGAAAGATACATTAAGTTTTGGTTATTTTTCCGCCGCCCATAAAAACCCACAATTCGACGAGCTTCTCTCATGCTTTCTCCATTCATTATACTTTCCATTCTTTTCATTTATCCTCGAAAAAAAAATATGCGAATTTAATTATAACAAGTAAAAACGTTGCAGTCGGACGCAACCGACTGCGATATACTTTGATACCAGTTAACATGGCTGTGTTAAGGATTCTGAGTGCAAATAGTTATATATGAGGGTTTTGGGTATAAAAATCAGGCAGAAAGGGTACGCATGACATTTATCTGAGGCGGAAGGCACTTTCTATCCCCCTACCAAGTTTGTAGACTCTAGCGCAAAAGCCGACAAAGATATAGAGGTGGGCGGTATAAGTGGGCGTGGCATCCAAAACATTGATGCAGATCTGTTACGAATGTCATAACCAATGTTCATACCAAATTTGGTGACTCTACCCCAAAAACTAAGAAAGATATAGAGGTGGGCGGTAAAGGTGGGCGTGGCGTCCAAAACATTGATGCAGATCTGTTACGGATGTCACTAACAATGTTCATACCAAATTTGAAGAGCCTAGCTCAAAAACTGAGAGAGATATAGCAGTGGGCGGTATAAGTGGGCGTGGCATCCAAAATTTGTATGCACACCTGTTACGGATGTCACTACCAATATTCATACCAAATTTGGTGACTCTAGCTTAAAAACTGGCGAAGATACATGCCTTCCGGTTTTTTTTTAGGGCGGTGGGGAATGTCCCGTTGTTTGGGGGCTTGGCTTCCAATGTTTTAATGCATAACTTTGTCAAATGTCAGCATCTACCTTCATGTCAATTTTGGTGGTTATAGCTTTAAAACTGTAGAAGATACATGCAGTTTTGTTTATAATTTATGGGAGGCTGGGGCGGAATTGGTGGGCGTGGCATCTAAACTTTTGAGGCAGATTTTTAGGGAATGTCATCGGCTATGTTGCCCCCAAATTTGATGACTCTAGCTGCTAATATGTGGGATAAATAAGTGTTTTATCGATTTGCAAATCGAGGTGCATCGACTTGTTATCTATTTCCCAGGCCCCCTGAGGTCGTAGAGCCCTAAATTAAACACTTTGTCTGACGAAGACATGTTCCAAGATATTTGCAAAGTTGCAAGGCTCTAGCTTTAAGGGTGTCGAAAAAAGTTGCGTTCATACAGACAGACGGACGGACGGACGGACGGACGGACAGACGGACAGACACCATGACGGACATTGCACAAACCCAATATACTATGATACCTTTGGTATTAGAGTATAAAAACAATACTACGGGAGCGACGTATCACTCGGTTCTTCCTTTTTCAACCCTCGACTTAGCCGACGAGCCACAGCCGTTGAAGCCAGCGCGTACTCCGGTGTCCGATACATGACCATCAGCTCTTCAATTCTTGTACGTTATTCGTTACAGCTGTCGATTCTCTTGTCGCTTTTTGCTAGAACCGTTGCAGCAGCCGTCTCTGCATTGTTGTTGCTATTCTCGTTTCGTTTTGCATTCGCTTGTGATAAAAGTGTTTGCCCCCAAATTGACATTGAGACTTCGGAGCACTTTACATTTCGGTTCGAAAAGCTGCATTGCCATTGGCATTTTGTCGTTTGAACGCCAGTACATTCAAACTGTAATGTATTGAAGCGTTAGTGGGGACAATAAAGTGACAGTGTTTGACATTCATTGAACATTAATATACACCGTGCATGTGTTTGACAGCCAGTACATCTAAAACTGTACACAGCAAGCGTATTACAGTCAGTGACTCCTAAACTATATATTTAAAGTGCGGATATATATATCAAAGAACATTAAAAATGCAAAGCACTGCTGCAGTTCATTCTCCTGGTGCACCGTTTTACAAGGCTAAGGTCAAAGCTATTGACGAGCAGGTAAAAAGAATGGCCAAAGCAATCGCTCCGTAGCCAATTGTGCATCTCAGCGAAGACGAGTTGGCTATTCGGCTTAAGGCACTAGAAAAAGCTCGGCAGGCATTTAACAATATGCATAATGCATTGGAGGAGCTAGATTATGATGAATTTGGGAGTGATTAACGTGAATCTTTTGATCAACTTTGAATATTAGTAGAAACTAGCTTGCGTCGCGAAATCAACAAACGAAAGCTATCGTCACCTTTGTGCTCTACTATGAGACAAGATGCATCTGTTGACAATCACACATTATCTCAAAGCCGGATTCGATTGCCTGAAATCAAACTTCCAGAGTTTAGTGGAGGATATACAAAGTTTGCAGATTTCATAGCTATGTTCTCGTCAATCATTGATGCGGATTCAGGACTCCCTGATGTGGAGAAGTTTCAACATTTGCGATCGTGCTTGAAAGGACCAGCCTTAGACAGTGTTTTTTCGTTGAAAATTAGCAGCGCCAACTATCCAGTTGCATTAGAGCTACTTAAAAAACGGTTTAATAACAAACGTCTTATTTTCCAGGCACATGTCGCTGAGATTTTGGGTTTGGATTGCATCGAGTCATCGTCAGCTGTACAACTTCGAACCCTTTCGGATACGGTCAACGCCAACATCCGCGCTCTACAAAGCCTGGGCACTGTTGAGCAGATTGCAGGTTTTATTATCGTGCACAGTTTGCTGCAGAAAGTGGACAAGGCAACGAAGACCAGTTGGGAGGAGACAGCACCGATGGATACTATTCCGACCTGTGAGCAGTTCTTGGCATTTCTGGATCGACGATGTCAAAGATTGGAAAATGTGGAGCACGCTATGGCAACGTATACGCCTAGCTCGAAGGTGGGAAAAAGTAGCAAAATCTCTAACACCAGTAGAAAAGCCTTTGTCGCTACTAACTCCAGCACAAACTGTTCCCGTTTTGGAAATCTGTCTCCGCAACTGCGTCTACGCGAGGTAAAGAAACTTTCTCTTTGCACCAATTGCCTGCGCAAAGGTCATCGGCTAAAGGAGTGCAGCTCCACTGCCTGCAACCGTTGCAAAGCCAAGCATCATATGCTTCTACATTTTGAGAATCAGATTGACGGTTCTCAGTTTAACTCCGCTCCGCATCCGCCTGCGACAAAGCCCTCTACAACACTTGTAGCCCAAAATCTCAGTCAAAACATAGTGCTCTTGGCAACTGCTGTAATTAACGTTAGAAGTCGTACTGAAGTGTTGGTTCCTTGTCGAGCTCTTCTTGATTCTGGGTCGCAGGTGCACATTATTACGTCTCGTTTAGCTCAACACCTCCAGCTGCGCAAGTATCGCTTACCTACTTCGATTTCTGGATTAGGGGAGTCTAGTGTTGCCTCAGAAGGTTTTTCAGCCGATATAAGTTTTCAATCGCGCGCATCTTAGTACGCTGCTAACATCTCGGTTCTAGTAGCTCCGTCTATAACTGGAAATCAGCCTAGTTACGATATTAGCACTGATCTCTGGAACATACCCTCAAATATTCGCTTAGCTGATCCAGAGTTCTTTAAGCCGCATCAAATCGACCTGTTAATTGGAGCTGGCCTGTTTTTGAATTGTTGTGTGTTGGTCAAATCAAAATTGATCCTGGCTTGCCTATTTTGCAAAAAACTCAATTGGGCTGGATTGTGACAGAAGGAACGTCTTCGACGAGCCCTGCCTCATTGACGGTCACTCGCTCGGTTCCTATGGCAAATCCCAGCCCTGATCACAAGCTTGATGAAATCGTTCGGCGGTTTTGGGAGGTAGAATCTTGTTCTCGTTTAGTTAACGAATCTACCAAGGAGGAACTTGATTGTGAAGCGCATTTTAAACAAACTTTTGCTCGTTTGGACACTGGAGAATATTCGGTTCGCCTTCCAGTCAAGCATGCTGTGGATCCGATTGGGGATTCGTATCAGCAAGCATATCGTCGGTTTTGTAACCTGAAACGCAAATTAGAGCGTCATCCTGCGTTAAAATCTCAATATTCAGAATTTATCAAGGAGTATGTGGATTTGAATCACATGTCTCTTGTGGAGTCGCACATGCTAAGTCGCTGCAAGTATTATCTTCCTCATCATTGTGTTCTTAAGAAAACAGCTCAACAACTAAGCTTCGAGTCGTTTTTGATTGTTTTTGAATGAAATCCTCATGGCAGGCCCAACTATTCAACGCAAGCTGTTCAGTACACTGTTGCGGTTTAGGACGTTCCCAATAGCCCTGTCTGGCGACATTTGCAAAATGTATAGGTGCGTTAGGATGGCTGAACCCGATTCCTATTTGCAATGTATCCTGTGGCGTGATTCTCCTCATCAGGAAATTCAAGTTTTCAAGCTGGATACTGTCCCCTATGGCACGAAGCCAGCTTCTTTTCTGGCTGTTCGTTTCATGCAGCAATTGGCTATTGATGAAAGAAGATCGTTTCCTGTTGGATCTAAAGTGGTCTTGAGCGATTTTTATGTAGATGATCTTATTACTGGAGGTGACTCTGCTGAGGAAGTATTTGACATTATGGAGCAAACAGTCAGTCTGCTTTGAAAGGGACATTTTAAGCTTAGGAAGTGGTGCTCCAATAATCTTAACGTGCTTCAACATATTCCTGATGGAAAAAAGGAAACTTTTTTAAAGTTTGACGATGGCACAGATGTAACGAAGACTCTCGGACTTGCATGGGATCCAGCTTCTGACTGCCTTCTGTTCAATTTTTCTCCTATGAAAGCGCCTGGAAAACCAAGCAAACGGTCTGTGCTGTCTAACATTGCTTGGACTTATCGGACCCGTGGTAGCCAAGGCCAAGATCTTTTTGCAGCACATTTGGAGAGAGCGATTGGATTGGGATGAAAGTCTTCCAGACATTCTTTCTAGGGAAGCACTTCCAAGCGATCTTATGGAATCATCGTTGTGGTCTAAGGGTCCCGATTTTTCAACCAAAGGAGAGTGAGATTGGCCTGCATCATGTTTTCCGGCCAAGACGCTTCCTGAGCTGCGGCAAAAGGCGTTAGTTGGTATTTCTAAATGCTTTGATGTCAGCATAGGATGCAAGTTCGCAAATTCCTTTCCTGCGTCGTGTCTTCGGTTATATAAATAAATTTCGGAATCGCATCAGGCATCCCAGTCTTACAGTAGATTGGATACACAAGGGCACTCAATTACTCTTGCGCAGCATTCAGAAGGCGAATCTGAGTGATGAGTATAGCGGTATTCAAGACGGACGGACGATCAAATCATCCAGCTCAATTGCCTTTCATGGATGAGTTTGGACTTCTTCGTGTTGGTGGCCGTCTAAAGCACTCGAGCCTGGATTTCGATGCTCAGCATCCGATCATACTTTCGAGTGACAGGGTGATGTGTCACATGCGCCATCATGTAAGTGGCTCGCATCCCTTCGCTGTTACTGGATTGGACTATTGTGATCCGTTTTACAACAAGAGCGAGATGCATAACAAAAGACCAGTAAGATGCTACATCTTTGTTTTCATTTCCTTCGCAACAAAGTCAGTGCATCTCGAACTGGCTCCTGATTTGTCAACAGCAGCGTTTCTTAATGCAATTCATTCTTTATGAAATAGTAATAAGATCAGAGGTTTTCCAGCGAACTCGTTTCATGTATGATAAAATATTTAATGAAGTATTAAATGAAGGCTGCTTACGAACTAACATAATGAACTCAAAAGATGTGCGACATCTATAACACATTGGCGTATTTTGTCTTTTGATTTACATTTACATTCTTATAACTGTATATTCGCTCTGTGCTCTTTCGCAGTATTTATGTATGTATAAATTTATACACTCACATTGTATAACACAAACTTCTACGCCTCGCATTGCGTAAAGAACATTGTAGCTTTTCTTTGGCCGCTTGCCATTGCGAATCAAACTTGGTCGCTCGGGACCAATCCTGACAGCTTCCATTGGTGTTAACTCCACATCCTGCGTCTGCTCGTCCTGATCGCTGCCCTCATCTTGCTCGGATTCATCTGCGCTTATGTAATCCTCACTAAGTACTTCCCCTGAAGCATCGTCGTTACTGTACTGCAATTGTAATTTGACCACATCTTGATTTGAAGTGTCCAACGATATTTCAGCATCTGGGATCATTACTGAAATCAGCGCATCCGTACAGGTTTTATCAAATAAAACGTGGTGTTTTATAACGATCTCCCGTTTCTTCTCATCATACAGCCTGTATGCCTTAGCAGTACGTGAATATCGAACAAAACAATATTCCTGCCCTTTGGGCTTAAACTTGCCATGTCGTGTCTTATCTAGTCCAACTGCCACTGATCCGAAAATCCTCATGTGTTGCACTTGTGGCTTCCTGCCCCTCCATGCCTCGTATGGAGTCTTGCCCACTAGTGCCGTAGTCGGTGACCTGTTACGAATATAACACGCTGTATCCACTGCACTCTAAAAACTGTGTGTAAATTTACTTCACATTTACTTTTAAAAAGATAGCAAACTTACCGCAAAATGTGTTTAACTTTACTTAAAAAATGTGTATGGGCTGATTGCTGTTTAATATTACACACATGTGTTGTAAATTTTCAATTTTTGCGTACTTTTAAACATTTGTTGGTGAGCATTACTATTTAAATGTGTAAAAATACTAATCAGCAGTAATTATGAACACTGCGTGTTTAAATTTGCGCAAACGTAATGTCCTTTTGCGGGAAAAAGCGCGGGTTTTTTTACGCATCGAGTGTGTAGACTTGCATACGATTGTCATTTTCGTTTGTGAGTTGACACGCGCGAGACACAGAATGTAACTATGTAACAGCTTAACTGAGAATGTAACTATGCCAACAGTTGGTGATGCAGTGATCCCTAGCGTTTTGCCTGAAGAAAGAATCCAGTTTTTTTTTTTAAATGGAAAAGCAGCGGAGTAGTACCGTACGAAACTTTGGAAATTAAAAAATTAAATATGGGCATTTCCAGGATCGCGAACGTGACATTTGTACGCCTTTAAATGAAAACAAGTAAAAACGTTGCAGTCGGACGCAACCGACTGCGATATACTTTGATACCAGTTTACATAGCTGTTTTATGGATTCCTAGTGCAAATAGTAATATATATGGGCTTTGGGTATAAAAATCAGGCAGAAGGGGTAGGCATGACATATATCTGTGGCGGATGGCACTTTCTATACTCCTACCAAGTTTGGAGACTCTAGCGCAAAAACCGAAAAAGATATAGAGGTGGGCGGTATAAGTGGGCGTGGCATAAACAATTTTATGCACACCTGTTTCGGATGTTACAACCAATGTTCATTCCAAATTTGGTGACTCTAGCCCAAAAACTAAGAAAGATATAGAGGTGGGCGGTATAAGTGGGCGTGGCATCCAAAATTTGTATGCACACCTGTTACGGATGTCACTACCAATGTTCATACCAAATTTGGTGACTCTAGCCTAAAAACTGACAAAGATATATGCCTTCCGGTTTTTTTTTAGGGCGGTGGGGCATGTCCCGTTGTTTGGGGGCGTGGCATCCAATGTTTTGATGCATAACTTTGTCAGATGTCAGTATCTACCTTCATGTAAATTTTGGTGGCAATAGCTTGAAAACTGTAAAAGATACAGGCATTTTTGTTTATATTTGGAGGGGGGCTGGAGGCGGAAAAGGTGGGCGTGGCATCCAAACTTTTGATGCAATTTTTTGGGGAATGTCACCAGCTATCTTGCCATCAAATTTGGTGACTCTAGCTACTAAAATGTGGGATATATTTGTGTTTTATCGATTTGCACTTCGAGGTGTATCGACTTGTTATCGATTTCCCAGGCCCCCTGAGGTCGTACAGCCCTACATTTAACACTTTGTCTGACGAAGACATGTTCCAAGATATTTGCAAAGTTGCAAGGCTCTTGCTTTAAGGGTGTCGAAAAAAGTTGCGTTCATACAGACGGACGGACGGACGGACAGACGGACAGACACCATGACGGACATTGCACAAACCCAATATACTATGATACCTATGGTATCAAAGTATAAAAAAAAATGGCAATAATTGACTTATTTAAAAATCTTTTTTACGTGTTTGATGCTCAAATCATTACAAAAATTTCCTTGTGCTTTTTTTTAAATATTTAAAAAATTTTGTTAAAAATAAAAAAAACTTCATCCTTGTTATGGTTCAAGCTATCACTAATTATAGCATAGTCTCGTACGAACTCTCGCCGAGTAAAGACGTGCCTACAAACCGCGGAACTTTGACTTACGGTAAAGTGCCGTTATCGCTCATCAGCAGCTGCGCTCTGATTGGTCGAGCCAATCGCGCGTTGGACTTTGCCCAACTCACACACCCACACACACGCACTGAGCTTCGTGTACGTGTGCCTGCAGGTGTTCTTTTACCGTTGTTGTGCCAACTGTAAACAAACTACTAACTGCACTTGCCGCCGCAGTCGCTGCCCACGGCAGCCTCATCAGGCATCATGGCCTCACCAGCCTCACCATCCCCGCCATCCCCTGGATCCCCTGGAACCCCTGGAGCCACTGCGTCCCCCGCAGCCACCGCCAAGCCCAAATGGCAGCTGACGCCAGCGAAGCTCCTACTTGGAGGAGCTCCCAAGGCAAAGGTCAAGCCATTGGCAGCAAAGGTGCCAAAGTCATCCCCTGAGCATGACGGCTCTGGCAGCGATGGAGAGGCCAGCTCGTCCAGCCTGGAGCCTGGCGAGATCCGACGCAAGGCACCGGCCAGGAATCCCCGCCAGCTGACGCCCACCCAGTTGGCCTCCATGAGCGCCAACAGGTTCGCTGCGCTTATCGACGCAATGGACGACGATGAAGAAGAGGATGAGAACCCTGCTGACCCCGACCCCGTTCCCACTGTTCCTGAGAAGACCCTGAAGCCCCCACCAATTTTCGTCCCTGATGTCACTGATATCAAGGGATTCATCACGGACGTTGCTCTCGCCATTGAGAACCTAAGGTTCGAGTACAAGTCCGGCAGGGATGGAAGAGTCCGAGTCCAAGTGGAGGACAAGGCCAGCTTCACCAAGTTAAAGGACTACCTAAACGCGAATGAGTTACGTTACCAAACATTCCAGGCGAAGGATGAGCGAGCCTACAGGATTGTAGTCAAGGGGCTCCACTACTCCACGGAAATTAGTGAAATTAAGGACGCACTCGCCGTACATGGGCACACTGTTCGTGGTCGCGAGATCAAAAACGCCACCAGCCGCACCACCAAGAAGCCCATGTCGCTCTTCTTCGTTAATCTCGAGCCCGCAAGCAGCAACAAAGACGTCTTCGCTATCAAGCGTCTATGTCAGTGCGTTGTTACAATCGAGCCCCCGCACAAGAGCAAGGATGTTCTACAGTGCTACCGCTGCCAGGGATTTGGCCACTCCCAGAAATACTGCCGGCTCCCACCCAAGTGCGTGAAGTGCGGAGATGACCACCACTCCAACGAGTGCACCAAGTCCAAGGAGCTCCCTGCCTGCTGTGCCCTGTGCAAGGGGATCCATCCCGCCTCCTACAAGGGCTGCAAGGTATATCAAAAGGCCAAGGAGCAGCACACGCCCAAGCCAAGGCCAGTGGCACCAGTGGCACCAGCCCGTCAGCCCGCCAGCAGAGCACCGCCAGCAGTCACGCCCGGACTCAGCTACGCCAGTGCACTCCGTGGTGCCCAGCAACCGCAGCAGCAGTTCGACGCCGCTCCCACCGCACCAAGCCAAGCAAACTCTAGACTGGACCGCCTAGAAGCCATGATGGAGAAGATGCTAGACCAGTATGCAGTCATGATGCAGTTGCTCACGTCACTTATCGCGAAGCAATGCAAATAAGTCTCCATATAGTGCTATGGAATGCGAACGGTCTGTGCAGGAGCAGGCCCGAGGTCGAGCACTACCTCAAGACCCACCATGTCGACATCCTCCTAGTCTCCGAAACCCACTTTTCCCCCAAATCCTTTTTTACCATCGCCGGCTACGACATCATCCATGTCAACCACCCCAATGGCACCGCTCGTGGCGGAGCGGCAGTCATTATCAAGAGCGGCCTCAAGTATATTGAGCTGCCAGCTCACCAGGAGGATTGGGTCCAGTGTGCCAAGGTGAGAGTCCTCAGTCCCACCGGTGACACCACCATCGCTGCCGTCTACTGCCCCCCACGCCACATAATCAGTGACGACCAGTTCGAAGACCTGCTGGACAGCCTTGGCCCAAGGTTCATCGCTGGAGGCGACTTCAATGCGAAGCACACCTGGTGGGGATCTCGCCTCAACAACCCCAAGGGCTCAGCTTTGTACCGGACCATCACCAGGAAAAGCATCGACTGTCACTCCACTGGCGAACCTACCTTTTGGCCTACTGATCCCAACAAGGTACCCGATGTTCTGGACATTGCCCTCTCCAAAGGGATCGAGCGGCATAGGATATCAACCTTCAACGTGATCGACCTGTGCTCTGACCACTGCGCAGTTAGGTTTCTGGTCAACATCCCAGCCAGTACCAACTCTGCTAGGGGCAGGCTATTCAGGAAAAACACCAGCATCGAGCGGTACCAGCAATGGCTGCAGAACAATCTGGACCCGACGGTTGAGATCGAGACTGGTGACGACCTGGATAACGTTGTGGAGCACCTCAACATTCAAATCCACAATGCCGTCTCGCACGCCACTCCACCAGGCCGACCCCCCAATAGGATCCAGCATAGGGACATCCACCTTTGGTCGCCCGAGGTTGCTGCTTTGGTTGCTGAGAAAAGGCGACTACGCCGAGTGTGGCATAATTCTCGCAACCCCAGGGACAAGACAGAGTTCAATAGAGCTGCCAAAGAACTCAAGGAGCTCTTGTACAACCTTCGCAGACAATCCCTGGAGCAGCACCTCGCGGAGGTGGAACCGGACGACCCCCAACATAATCTGTGGCGCATTACGAAATCCTTGAAAAGGCCCTCTCAACGCAAGGAACCTGTCCGGAACGCTAATGGTGCCTGGTGCCGCACCGACAGCGAGAGAGCTGAAGCCTTCGCAGAACATCTGCACGAAGCCTTCTCCCCCTTCGACAGATGCACACAGCAAGAGGCAAACGAAACAGCTGGTTTTCTGGACGTGCCATGCCAGATGTCTCTCCCCATCCCCGCAGTCGAGCCAGACGAGCTAATTGGTGAAATTAGCAGACTCAAGGCGTCAAAATCCCCAGGCTACGACGGTATTGATGTGCCATCTATTAAAGCACTCCCGTCTAACGGAGTCCAGCTACTCCTAAAAATTGCTAATAAATGCTTCCAGCTAGGACATTTCCCCACCCAGTGGAAATGCGCCGAAGTCATTCTGATCCCGAAACCTGGGAAACCTGGAGCCAATCTCGCCTCATACAGGCCGATTAGTCTATTGGCGGTACTCTCCAAAGTAGTCGAAAGACTACTTTTGCGTAGAGTCCGCCCAATACTGGACGAGGCTGGTTTGATCCCTGATCACCAGTTTGGCTTCAGAGAATCTCATGGCACCCCAGAACAATGCCATAGGATTGTTGACAAAGTGCTGGAAGCATTTGAGGAGAAGATGTACTGCTCCGCAGTATTTTTGGACGTCAGGCAAGCCTTCGACAGGGTATGGCACGCCGGACTCTTATACAAGATCAAAACTGCTCTGCCCGCCCCATACTACCTACTGCTGAAATCGTACTTGGAGCATAGAAGATTCTTCGTCAAGTGTGGAGACGAGAGGTCAGATATCTTGGAAGTCCGAGCCGGAGTCCCGCAGGGAAGTGTTCTGGGCCCAGTATTATATACACTGTACACCGCCGACTTGCCCCTGTTGCCTGACCCAAGACTACTGGCTGCCACATACGCTGACGACACGGCCTTCCTGGTTAGCGACAAATGTCCACAAACCGCCTCTGCTACGCTGCAATCCCAGCTCGACCTCACAAACGGCTGGCTAAGGAGATGGAATATTATGGTAAACCCCGACAAATCTTCCCACTGCACGTTTGCCCTGAGAAGAGGAGACTGCCCCTCAGTCACCCTAGACGGCTCACCAATTCCTGACAGCAGCACTGCCAAGTACTTGGGAATCATTATGGACAGGAGGCTTACTTGGAAGCCTCACCTGAGCAACAAAAGGGCGCAGATGAGCGCTAAGCTGAAGAGGTACTTATGGCTCATGGGAAGGAAATCAACACTCAGGCTAAGGGTCAAACTCCTAATCTACAGGGCCATCATGAAGCCAATGTGGACTTATGGAATCCCCATCTGGGGCACCGCTAGCTTCACCAATCTCAGGGAGATCCAGAAATTCCAGAGCAAAGCACTGAGGGTCCTATCCAACGCCAACCTGCTCACGTCTGATGCAGAAATACACACCGAGCTCGGAGTCCCATGGGTGATAGACGAGGTTCAAAGGCTAAGCAGAAATCACACCCAACGCCTGGACCGGCACATAAATCCCCTTGCCATCAACCTACTGGACAACAGTACCACCACCCGACGACTGAAAAGGTTCCATCCACTGGACCTCCCTCACCGCTGAAGCAGATCTTCACTTTCCCTCCCCCACAAACCCCCTCCCTTCCACCTATCAAAACTGTCAAACTTTAAATGAAATTTAAAATGTCAATGTATTTTAATTCAATTTGTTGATTGTCCAATTAGGACAGATTGCAAATAAAGACCCCCCTGATATAAAAAAAAAAAAAAAAAAAAAACTAATTATAGCTAGAGACTCTGTTCTGTTTAAAGTCCACGCAACTCAAGTAAAAATTGATACTTGCATGTAAATAAAATGCGCGCTTTGAATCTCATTTTGGAAAAGTAATCTATAATTTTCAGCGAAGTCTATCTGTCACACGAGTTCTCCGGAGTTTAAATTGTTCTTCAGCTTGTCAAAATAATTTTGTTGAGCTCGTTTAACAAAAAAGTGAGTTTTGAACTGTGGCAATCGCATGTTTATCTCATTGATCAGCTCTGACAATGGACCAATAGTATTTTCCAAGGAGATTCTATTGTCTACTCTATTCCAAAGTTGCCATTTAACATTTTCGTTCATAAGCCTTAAGTATGCTAGTGGCACCAGTTCGAAGCACACGTCATCAGTACATTTATTGCAATTGTTTGTCATGCATGTTTCATTTTCAATATGGCAACAAACTGATTGCAAAAAGTCCACATGATTTCTTAAAATTGTAGGAATTATTTTAGCAAAAGCCTCTATTAAAAAGCAAAAATTTGCATGATATATGCATACGCACGTGTTGTGTGGCATTTTGCTTGACAACTTTACGTGGCTAGGCCGACATTGGTAAAAAGTTGTTTTGCTCATACTTGCATCACTTTCCATTGTAATGTCCGATATCGCACTGGTACTAAAATTCTTCAGTGAACCAGTCGAGGGACAACTGTGGACCTCTTAACACTCGAACAAATGGGTATAGCGAGACCTTTGGTTACGGCTAGCAGACCAATCGGCTGGGGTGGTTCGTAAGACCATTGTTCGATATCCACAGGCCAGAAATAAAAAAAATAAGTCTCATTGCCTGATAATTATAAAAGAAGGTAATTTAATATGTTACTGTTAAACGCATGTGGGAAAATTCATTGACAAGTACTTCGTTTGGATTGCCAAGGTGTTCTGACAATCCGTTTCTTTACCCGCCCTACCATGATTCCCAATTGGCAACGTTTTATTTTATGGAAATCCCAAATCAAAACGTTCGCTTACTTCGACTACTTTACCTCTAGGAAAACAGAATATTCAATTAATTATTCATCACTATATATTTATTGTTATAGTTAGGTAAATAGATTCATAATATGGCATGTTGATATGCAAAGCTTAATGTGACTAAAGATAGTTACGTTTCATTTTTTTTTCGATATTTAATTCTAAGTACTGTAGCTAATACTGCTAAATTAAATTTTAATGACCATCACTCAGTGAGGTTGCTAAACCCAAGTTTAATACGTGGTAGTTTAATTTTTAATTCACAATTAAATAATTCATGTTAAATATTTGTTTTTGTTTTTCAAGAAATAAAATGTTCGTTTATGTGTAGATGTGCCATGTTTAAACAAAACTTAAAAACTGTGATTTTACACTACCTTTAGAAAATACGCGTGGTTTTTATATTATTCATTAACAAAATACTGAAATCAATTCATAGTACCAGAAAAAACTCTTTGTCACTGTCTTTGTACACATTGCTTTCTTTTGGTACTTTTATTTTTATCTAAGTTTTATTGTTTCTATGATTTTTATTTGTTTTCGGTTTATTGCGTGCATTATATATGTTAAATGATTTTATTTTTGTTATACACTATATAATTTTGCGTATTTGTGTTGTATAACTTTTGGCTGGATGTTTGTGTATGTGTTTTAAACATATTGTATGTTAAATGTTTATGTGTGTGTGTTTTACAAATTTTACTAAATTTTGGTGTGTGTGTTAAACGATCTTGTGTATATACACATCTTTAGGCACTGCCGATTTGAAAGTTTATATCCCCATCCTAAGTAAGCTGGTTTAATTTTCTCCCGGAAGGAGGGGTGTGCCTTGTGGTTTGCTCACTTCGAGCTTTTATCCCTCAACAACCACCAATGACCCCGTCCAGAGGAGCCCCTGTCAGCGCAGCACGGCAGTAGCGGCTAAAAGAAGCAAGTGGGACCGAGTACAACCACAGATAACACTATCGTGCCCAATACTGGTAGCACTCCCTCGCTCGCTTGTTTGCTTGCCGCACTGACCAGACTATACAATTGGAAAAAAATTACGCAAAGCGCAATAAGTCAAATGCGAAAAATGATTACTATTTCACACAATATTTACCCCAATTAATACTGCAATAGTACGCCAATGTCCTTATTCCTATGTTTAGGATAGTATTTCCTTATACAATTGATAATTTGGTGCGTGATGCCCAAGATTTTTAACAATTAAATTTTCCACTTTTTTTTTTTTTTTTTATTATTCTTTGGGAGCGCTTGAGTGCGTCGACATCTGCAATTCCATCGAAAAAGAACGAAGCCGGAACTTACATGAAGTAAGCCGCGCTTACACGATATATCGCATATTGATTACTCAAATTGGCAACTTTTTGTCAAACTATTACACGATCAGTGCGAATAATCGATATTTGCGACAATGACTAGGGCTACCAGACAATTTCAAACCTAAGTAGCACTTACTGAGTAAATGAATATACTAGGTATTTAAATGCTAGTGCACAAAGCCGATACACTATGTCATGCACCCAGGGATTGGACATTACAACCACAAACCAATTCTGTTGTCTTGACATTCGGGAAATGGCTTGAAAAGAAACAATCACTGGCGAATATGTTTTGCGTGATACGTTCCCTTTACCCTCCCTTGAAGGTCTTCCAAGATGTAATATGCACTACCTAACTTCTCCTTAACTCGGGATTTGATCCATTGTGGATTCAGTTTAGCATTTATCTGCTTTGCGAAGTTGCTTAAAGCGAAATTTCGCCGAAAAACTTCTTGACCCACCTTAAAATTTATTTCTCGAGTACGTAGGTTATATTGCTCGGCGTTTCGATCATATGCTTTGCCAATATTTTCACGAACTGTTTTCCGTAACAATTGTAGGTCATCCTCTCGCTTAAGTACGTTTACTGACTCATCTAACAGGCTAAGATTTTTCAAGAGCTCATAATGTACCCCGTGCGTCGCCATATCGAATCCATATAAAGCATGATACGGAGAGCATCCAATACTTTGATGATATGAATTTCGAAGTGCACAACTTATAGCATGAATATGTAAGTCCCATTCACAATGACTATCCTCTAGATAAGCTCGAATTCCAGTAATGATGGATCGGTTGACTCTCTCTGATGCATTCGCTTGTGGTGAATACAAAGCAGTATAAAGGTGATCGATTCCTAACGCACTCAACCAAGAGTTAAACTCGGCCGCCTTAAATTGTGATCCATTGTCACTAACAAGCGTTTCAGGAACTCCATATACAAAGAATATACTGTCTTGCAGAAAGTTTTTGATTGCGCTGGTCGTGAACTTTTTTAGGGGACACAGCCAATGGAATTTAGATAAATGATCAACCACGATCAACAAACCTATAGCTCCTGACTTACTTCTTGGATAGGGACCTAAAATGTCGATGTAAAGTCTTTGAAATGGACGTGCAGAAATCGTTGGTTTTCCCATGGGCGGCTTAAGAGAACTATTAGGAGCTTTTGTTGTTTTACACACTTCGCATTTTCGCACATATTCTCGTATTTGTGACACCATACCAGGCCAAAAGAAATGTCTACGAATAAGTTCTACAGTTTTCGCCATCCCTCCATGGGCTGTCACCACACTATCATGAGAACGGGTGATAATCTCCTCGGTTAAACTCTTCGGAATCCACATTTTCCAAGCAAACTGTCTACTTCGTTCGGTACCCTCATCGTGATTCATGCGGATGTATATGAATTTATCTACAATCTTAACATCTGGATACTGTTCCGGAGTTTTCAAAATTTTTATTTTTAACTGCTGGTATTCGCACTCTTCAAAACAAGGCGAACTTAAATCAATCGCTGGCTCTGCCTTTTCGATTGTTGCGACCTCTTCTTCCGAGTATAAGCGAGAATGAGCGTCGGGGACTATATTGTCACGTCCTCGTCTATGGCTAACAACAAACTTGTAACCTTGCAAGCGCATTGCCCATCTTGCAAGTCTACCCTTGATATTTGTCTGTCGCATCAACCAAACTAAACTGGCATGATCGGTCACTACCTCAAACTCTTGAAGTTCTAGATAACACCTAAAACGTTCAATGGCTTCTAACGCCGCCAAGCATTCTCGTTCAGTCACGCTATAGTTGCGTTGGGTCGTGTTAAGTTTTTTTTGACATAAACGCTATGGGTTTCTCTATCCCGTCATCTGACAATTGCACCAACACGGCTCCAATGCCATGATCACTAGCATCACAATGTACAAAGAATTTTTTTTCAAAATTGGGGTTTTGCAGGACAGGAGCTGTGATGAGCACTTCTTTCAATTTTTCAAATGCATCCTGCGCTGCTTGAGTCCAAACAAACTTCTTCTTAGTCGATAGTAACTCCGTAATCGGAAAGGTTATCTCGGCAAAGTTTTCTATAAGCCGCCGGTACCACCCTACAAAACCAAGAAATCTTCGTATTTGTTTTGACGTTTTTGGAATAGGCCATGTCTTTATCGATTCCACCTTCTTGGGGTCAGTGGCTATGCCAGTGACGTATCCAAGATATGGAACTTCGGTTACACAAAATTGGGTTTTAGCGAGATTTAAAGTTAAATTCGCTTTTCGAAAACGTTCGGATAGTTGAATAAGGACTGATACATGCGAATCGAAATCTTCTGAGACTACAACTAAATCATCTAAATAACCGAAAACACAGTACTTTAACTCTGCGGGAATTAAGTCATCCATTAAACGACACATCGTCTGAGGCGCATTGCACAATCCAAATGGCATGACTGTGAATTGGTACAAGGGTCTACCCGGAACCGTAAAAGCCGTAATTTCTTTCGAACTCTCAGTAAGTTCAATTTGCCAATACGCGTCCTTTAAATCGATTTTAGTGATTATATTAGCCTTCGGTAGCCTCGCAAATATTCCATCTATGCTCGCTAACGGGTACGCGTCTTTCTTTGTAACGTCATTAATTTTTCTAGCATCAAGACATAATCGAACCTTTCCCGGTTTTACCACCAACCGCATCGGAGAGCTCCAAGCACTCACTGATGGTTCAATAACTCCTAATTCTAGCATCCGATCCAACTCTTGAAACATAAGCTTTTCGACCGCGGGTGAGACGGGATAAAACCTCTGTTTAATCGGCTTAGCATTAGCTACATCGATTTCATGCTGGAGCCAGGACGTTCTACCTAGACCTTTACTAGAAAAATTTGGAAATAGTTGCACAACCGCTTCTAACCGTAGCTGTTGCTTGTGTGTTAACGGAAATTTGTGTTCGGAAGAACCAGTGGATTTTTCCCCTGCGTTTGTACACTCTATTGTAGAAACCAGTTTTGGTAATAACTCAAACTTCTTCCAAAAATCGATTCCGAGAATGATGTTCTTACTCAGAGACGGAATAATAAAAAATAATATCGGCTGCTGCATGCCTTTGAACTTTACGTCTGCTAAAATAGACCCAATGACCGGTTGATCTTTTCCGTCAGCAGTTTTAACTTCGGATGAAAACTTCCTATACTTTGGATGCCAACTCCAATCACGCTTGGCCAAATTTGCCCCAATGCAGCTGATATTAGCTCCAGTGTCCAGCAAACCGAGCTCATTAAGTTCACAAAAGCTAACAGGGGCATACAACCTACCATCTGTGGCTTCATTAAGAACCGTGGACACAAGTAATTTTCTGTTACGCATGACGTTTTCCCAGTAGCAACGCATACGTTGGGTTGAGCGCTTTTTGATTAAAAACACTGCTAACTCCTCGTGAAATATTCTCGCCCTTATCTTTTCATAGTTGTCTAAACGCTCGTGATATGGTCGCATATAATGTGGTTTTGTGTTGTCAGTATTTATTAAAAGGGGAACGGATATTGTTACTGACTTCTCCAATAACCGCTCTGGCAAATCTGCTGGTGCAGATTGCTTTTCGTCAGCAAAAACTATTTCTGGGTCATCCGTCTGCTGTCGACAGTTTGACCCTTCTTCACGATTTCCGCCCGACTAATACAAATTGCGCACTGTGGCTTATAAACTCCCTTAGCCCCGCATCCATAACAAAATATGTGTCGTTCTTGTAGACATAAGTCCCAACTATGACCCTGTTCGTCACAGTTCCAACATATGATCTTTTTGTTTGTATGCTGTACTGCGTCTACGGATATCCCTTCCTGTTCTTCTTTTGGAGTGAACTCAGGATTTTCCATGCCGGCTACGGTTCGTTTATATGGTTTAACACTAGTGCTTTTGCTGAATCGTTTAAAATCTTCCTCACCCAGAAGATTCTCTCTCTGCTGAACGAGATTCCGAAGGTGAGCTACCGAATGTACGGTCACATACAATAAAGCTTGCCTTAGTTCGGGAATTAGATTTCGCTTCAACTGTTGTATCAGCCTATATTCATCTAATGGTAAAGACATACGGGTAACCAGAGTCATGATGTCTTCATAAAAAGTGTCAAAAGCTTCGTTTTCACGCTGCTTTCTAGTACGAATTTCTTCAAGGATCAGATCGTCATCCTTATTATCTTGATAATGGGACTTAAGGGCTTCACAAAACTCCTCCCATTCTACCACAGGGCATTCTTTGCGGTATCTCCAGTACCAATCCCGTACTTTCCCGGTAAGTAGAACGTGTAAACTTTTGCATAATGCCGAAAAATCTCCCTGTAAACAATCAATTGTGAGGGCACGAACTCTATACAAAAATTCTTGGACAGTTGGTCCCTTGGGTGATGCGTCATACTTCACATTCCAGCTCTGAACTACCTGTGTTACTTTATCGGGGCTTAAAGTTACGACCGGGCCTATACTTGACCTATAAGCTGAGGTGTTTGCTTCCGGAGAGGATTGCATTCTGCTAGCAACATTGTTCGGCATGGAGTTTGCTGCCATCCCGCTATCATTTACTTGAAGCCTTGAAAACTTGAGTTCTATTATCTCTTCCAACTTATTAAAAATTCTCTCATAATCAATCGGTAACTCTGTTATAGGCCCGACTGAAGCAGTACGAGCCGAAACTACTCTAGAAGAAATTCTAGAATTCTTCGGTGGTCCGCGACGTGATGATTTATTTGCTTGAGCTCTCGCTTTTACTTGGGAACTCGGATTGCCCGCGTTACTCCAACTGGAACCCTGAGTTTCATCATCACCCCCTTCTTCCTGCGGTTTTTTTTGTTATTTGACGTTTGCTTTGAAATCGAGTTTGATGTTGATGAGTTTTCGGAGTAGCTCCGACATTTCGTTTTTCAGTCCTGTCCCCTATATCAATCGGACGCAGGTCTCGTATATGAACTAGAGCTTTACACACATGACACTCCTTATTTTTGTCTATATGGGTAGTAATACATTGAACATGAAAAATATGTCCGCATTTCGTGACTACTAGACCTTGCCGAGGTGCCAAATGTTCAACACAGATACTGCAAGTGCCATTAGCCAACAGTGGATCTTGCGGCGGTTCCCGCAATTCTTCTCCGCTATGCACGGCATGCATTTTAAAAACCCAAAAATTGTTATTTTTATTTTTATTTTTTATATTTTTTTTTTTTTTAACTTTTAAGTAATAATATTTATTTATTTATTGATTATTGATTTTTGTTATTTGTTTTCCTTTCAGTATGTAGATGAAGTAAAGCGAACTTAGAGTACTTGTCAACAAAAAAAATATAACTGAACCTAGTGAGATCCCCCTGTAAGAAATTTGTTGTCATTTGCGTTTGCTATCGGTCGATGCTCGGTCTGTTGCCAAACTACGTAATTCCAGACTAGCATGCAAAAGCACTAAACATTTTCCTAAACGGTTTAAATCTCCTCTTGTATTAACGACTCTGGCATATAACTGAGAAAGATACTGGGTTTATCTGCGGACAATAAATCGACTCCTTTTCAATAAAATTGTAATTCCAGCAGCCAATTCTTCCTGCACTAACCTGTCATAAGCCAAAAACCACTAAAAGAATAAAAAAAAATGAAAGGACATGAATTGAAGCGTTACATTTGCAGCACGTATTGTGGTTGTTTATTCGGTATGGTGCCAAATAACCACTATTCCAAACACTAATTAGCGCAACGATTTAACCTCCGCCATGATCCTTTAGAATACTGTTTGGATTTAATACTCAACTTCTTTGACTGTCACAAAAAGCGGCTGACTTTGTCGGCTTCGCCAACAAATCATATTTCCAACTATCGGTTACAGTAAAATTCAATTAAATACAAAAACCTAACAGAGGTACGGAATATAAAACAAAACCAGAAAGACTCATTTACTAGTGGAGAAGCAAATCTTTAATGGACACTCTTTCCACATTTGCCTAGGCATATTCTGTAACGACAAAACTTGTTACCACTTCGAATGTCCACTGTTTGAAGTTCAAAATACTGCCTGCCGGTGCCTTGAAATGACTGCCTGCCCCACGTTGGGCGCCAAAATCTGTAATGTCCGATATCGCACTGGTACTAAAATTCTTCAGTGAACCAGTCGAGGGACAACTGTGGACCTCTTAACACTCGAACAAATGGGTATAGCGAGACCTTTGGTTACGGCTAGCAGACCAATCGGCTGGGGTGGTTCGTAAGACCATTGTTCGATATCCACAGGCCAGAAATAAAAAAAATAAGTCTCATTGCCTGATAATTATAAAAGAAGGTAATTTAATATGTTACTGTTAAACGCATGTGGGAAAATTCAATGACAAGTACTTCGTTTGGATTGCCAAGGTGTTCTGACAATCCGTTTCTTTACCCGCCCTACCATGATTCCCAATTGGCAACGTTTTATTTTATGGAAATCCCAAATCAAAACGTTCGCTTACTTCGACTACTTTACCTCTAGGAAAACAGAATATTCAATTAATTATTCATCACTATATATTTATTGTTATAGTTAGGTAAATAGATTCATAATATGGCATGTTGATATGCGAAGCTTAATGTGACTAAAGATAGTTACGTTTCATTTTTTTTTCGGTATTTAATTCTAAGTACTGTAGCTAATACTGCTAAATTAAATTTTAATGACCATCACTCAGTGAGGTTGCTAAACCCAAGTTTAATACGTGGTAGTTTAATTTTTAATTCACAATTAAATAATTCATGTTAAATATTTGTTTTTGTTTTTCAAGAAATAAAATGTTCGTTTATGTGTAGATGTGCCATGTTTAAACAAAACTTAAAAACTGTGATTTTACACTACCTTTAGAAAATACGCGTGGTTTTTATATTATTCATTAACAAAATACTGAAATCAATTCATAGTACCAGAAAAAACTCTTTGTCACTGTCTTTGTACACATTGCTTTCTTTTGGTACTTTTATTTTTATCTAAGTTTTATTGTTTCTATGATTTTTATTTGTTTTCGGTTTATTGCGTGCATTATATATGTTAAATGATTTTATTTTTGTTATACACTATATAATTTTGCGTATTTGTGTTGTATAACTTTTGGCTGGATGTTTGTGTATGTGTTTTAAACATATTGTATGTTAAATGTTTATGTGTGTGTGTTTTACAAATTTTACTAAATTTTGGTGTGTGTGTTAAACGATCTTGTGTATATACACATCTTTAGGCACTGCCGATTTGAAAGTTTATATCCCCATCCTAAGTAAGCTGGTTTAATTTTCTCCCGGAAGGAGGGGTGTGCCTTGTGGTTTGCTCACTTCGAGCTTTTATCCCTCAACAACCACCAATGACCCCGTCCAGAGGAGCCCCTGTCAGCGCAGCACGGCAGTAGCGGCTAAAAGAAGCAAGTGGGACCGAGTACAACCACAGATAACACTATCGTGCCCAATACTGGTAGCACTCCCTCGCTCGCTTGTTTGCTTGCCGCACTGACCAGACTATACAATTGGAAAAAAATTACGCAAAGCGCAATAAGTCAAATGCGAAAAATGATTACTATTTCACACAATATTTACCCCAATTAATACTGCAATAGTACGCCAATGTCCTTATTCCTATGTTTAGGATAGTATTTCCTTATACAATTGATAATTTGGTGCGTGATGCCCAAGATTTTTAACAATTAAATTTTCCACTTTTTTTTTTTTTTTATTATTCTTTGGGAGCGCTTGAGTGCGTCGACATCTGCAATTCCATCGAAAAAGAACGAAGCCGGAACTTACATGAAGTAAGCCGCGCTTACACGATATATCGCATATTGATTACTCAAATTGGCAACTTTTTGTCAAACTATTACACGATCAGTGCGAATAATCGATATTTGCGACAATGACTAGGGCTACCAGACAATTTCAAACCTAAGTAGCACTTACTGAGTAAATGAATATACTAGGTATTTAAATGCTGGTGCACAAAGCCGATATACTATGTCATGCACCCAGGGATTGGACATTACACCATGTTAAAGATTGCCAATTCTTCTCTTACTGTCATTATCATGAAACGCTTTGAAATTATCTCTCCGTTGCATATAAATGTGTCTTTTCGGCCAGCAGACTGCACGCTTATGTCTTCACGTGAATAAAATTCTTTTACTTGCGCAATATTAGCATCAGTTAAAGATGCCTTAACCTGGTTTTCTGCCGGAACGTATTTCTTATAAAGCGCTTTTATGATTAAAATTTTTTTATCCAGCGCCTGTGGTAAAACACTTTCTACCTTTTTCAAAGCTTTTCCTAAGGTCTGCTTACAGTTATAAGGTTTAATTACGACTTGTTGTAGCTTTGCATTATTATAACGTTTTTTTCTATGATTTTGCTGCCTTCGCCGATCTTTTTCCCGCTTACTTTCCAGAAGCCTCCTGTTTTTGCTTTCCAATTCCCTCAATTTTGCGCGCCGTAACCTCATTCTCCTAGCAGCATCGTCTAGGTACTTCTGGCGCTTTATGGGATCTTTGTTAATTTTTTCAACGTATCGACGTGATGCTTCTTTTTTTTATTATTTTCACTCATCTGCATAAAAACTAAGCGTATATGAAAAGCAATACTATTTTGTACTAATATGTCGAACTTAATCTAAATAAAAACTTTTTCAGGTGCGTTAGCGTAGAATTTTTTTTTGTTTAATTATTTGCAATTAACTGCCTTTGTATTGAAGTTTTCATCAACTTCCAACGATTGGATGAGCAGTACTGAAGAAAAATGCATTTTTGCGATCGCGAACGTGACATAGAAATAGCAGATACGCCGCAAGCGTAAGGCGGAAGAAGCGCAAATAAAAACTAACATTTTGATAAACTAATGTGTATCTTTATTTTTTTAGTTGTAAAATTAAAAATAAAAAAAATAAAAATGTAGTGTGCGTTTTTCATTTTCATAACGGAGTAGCGGTATGAATGCGTGACTTTTGTAACGCTTGGTTAATTGGGCCGTGACCAATATGGCAAAAATGACAGAATTTAAAACTACGATATCTTCGGTGTTTCTCAACAGATTTTAATCAAAATTTTTGAAATGTTCATTATTTTATCAATAGTTTGAAACCTCGTTTTTACAATTTTGAAATTTAAGAATTTTTTGCTATCGATCACATGTGTGTATCGGAAACCAGAAGTGCTATCGAAAATTAAAAGCAAACTTGATCTGCTTATGGTATAGGAGAGCTTAAGTTTAAAGTTTGAAGTCTCTAGCTCTTATAGTCTCTGAGATCGGTGCGTTCATACAGACGGACAGACAGACGGACAGACGGACATGGCTAGATCGACTCGGCTGTTGATGCTGATCAAGAATATATATACTTTATAGGGTCGGAGATGTTTCCTTCTGTCTGTTACATACATTTGCTCAAAACCATTATACCCTTATTTACCCATTTTATGGGTTAAGGGTATAAAAAATGTGCGACATACGCTCAATAACATATTGGCGTATTTTGTCTTTTGTTTTACATTTACATTCTTATAACTTGTAAACAACGATGCTCTTGTTGTTTTTCGTTGTCGTATTATAAGATATCGTTTATTATTTAGTTTATTTCTTAAGTTTACAATTGCGTCTTTTTATTTCTTTTTTAAGCGACGATGCGCTGCGTCTTCCTTTTGTGCCAACAATGAATGTTCGCTCACCGAACTTGTTCCGTTCCTCGTTCCGATCTACATCGGCGATGGGATATCGTATGAACTATCGATAGCTCAAACCCTCCGATCATATGATAGTTCATACTGTTACCCATATAACAAAATATAACTTAAAATAATATACAATTATATATATCTTAACAGCTCGGCCATTCTGACACTTTGATCGACCCGATCAAACTTAGTATTCAGAAATTGTGCATTTAAATTATAAGTATAAGGAGTTTTAAATTATTATGGTGGTTCTGAATCACCTTCGACATTGGTTCTCCAATCTGCCCATTTTTTTATTCTGCAAGCTTCTATGATACCTTCATACGGGATTTGCGTTACCTGGCAGTTATCTACATCTGTGATAACGTATCTATCGTTTGGAAAAATTTTCTTGATTACATAGGGACCTTTATATTTCGCTATGAATTTTTTATTGCTTCCAATAGATGTGTCGACATTCCGCACTACCACAAAGTCATTAAGGGAAAATTTAGCATGCGGCTTATGATTGCTTCTGTGTGCATCTGAGCTTTTAGCTTGAGCAAGCTGCATTTTTATAAATGAAGTATTTCACATTCTTTTAAATCCCTGGTTGTTTCATTTTTTCTTTCTAAATATTCGCTAAGTGTGTCGATTTCTAATCCTCTTTGATTAACTCCAAACAATAAGACCGATGGTGTTTGGTTCGTTGTTGAGTGTACTGAGTTATTAACTGCAAATTCAACTTTTGTTAGTAGTTTATACCAATCTGAGTGTTGAACTGGTTCGGAAATTTTGGACAACATCATCTTTATAATTCGGTTAACCCGCTCCACCTGTCCATTAGCCTGGGGGGATGCGGTGGCTACTTTTACATGTTCAATGTTGTTTTTAAGTAAAAACTCTCCAAATTCCAATGAAGTGAAACAACTTCCCCTATCGCTTATTATTCTTTTTGGTCTACTATAACATTCGAAAAATTTAGTAAGACATGTCTTAAGGTCGTTTGTATTTGTAGTATTTACCGGAAAGAGCTTAATGTATATCGTAAATGCGACTACCAGTATATGTTTTTTCTTAGAGGCGATTGACGGCAGAGGAACAAAGTGGTCGACATGAAGGGTATCGAAAGGGATTGGTTTTTTCGGAATGTTGTGCAATGAACGATTAGTTGAATGGCGAGGGACGGAATACATAATACATTTTAGACAGTTGGCTATACAATTTTTAACTTTCTTGTCCATGTTAGGGAACCAATAATGACGTTTTATTTCTGAAACTACTTTTACCGACCCCAGGTGACACAATTTTTCGTGAACTGTGCGAATAATGTTATTTTCCATTTCTATTGGGACATATAAAAGGAGATTTCCATTACTTTCTTTTCGATACACTATTCCATCGTCAAGTTCGAAGTTTTTTACTGCACCAGATTCTAAATCGTCTCTTATTTTCAAAATAGAACCATCTCGATTTTGAGTTATTTGTAGCTGAATATCAATGCTATCCTCTTCTATTATTGAGATAAAATGGTTTGCTTCACTTAAGTTCTGAAGGCTTGCGGCAGAGTCAAAATGTCTACTTAATGCGTCTACATGAATCATATATTTACCACTTCTATGTTGAATATGGCAGTTATAGTTCTATAGCTCTAATGCCCACCTGGCTATCCTTGCATTGACGCTTTTTCTTTCTTATGTGAGGATTAGTGCATTACAATCCGTTGTGATTTTAAATTCTATTCCGTCCAAGTAAATATTAAATTTTCTCAGTGCATAAATTATAGCTAAGGTTTCTAGTTCGAAGCTATGATACCTTCCCTCTTGCGGCGTAGTAGCTTGAGAAAAGTAGGCAATCGTATGAAATTTTCCGTCGTTCTGCTTCTGCAACAGAATAGCACCGAAGCCTATCTGGCTTGCATCGCAGTGAAGCTCTGTTTCTTTATCTGGACTATATAGTGCTAACACTGGCTCCGATGTTAGTGAATCACACAAGAATTTAAACGCATGTAAGCATTCATTTGAAAAATTGAATTCTTTATTCGGCTTCGTTAGATCTCGAAGAGGTTTTGCAATGCACGAAAAGGAAGGTACAAATCGCCTGAAATAAGAAAAAAGTCCTAAACACTTTTCTACTTCCGCAACATTTTTGGGAATAGCGAGGTGCTTTATTGCCAAAATGTGGTCATTGTTTGGCTTTATCCCATCTTTGCATATGCTGAATCCTAAGAAATCGATTTATGAAAAACAGAATTTACACTTTGACAATTTTAGCTGCAATCGGAATTCGGACAGTCTTCTTAAGACTCTTTTCAATAATAAAATGTGTTCGTCAAAAGTTTTTGTTCCTATAGCGATATCATCCATATAGACCGCAATATTCCCTTCTTTAATAATTGGTCCTAGTACAAAGCTAATAAACCGCTGAAAAACTGCAGGTGCGTTTTTTAGACCAAATGGCATCCGCAAGTATCCGTATTGTCCGTTTGGTGTTACGAAAGCAGTGTACTTAATTGAATCCTCCGCTACTTTCACTTGGTGGAATCCACTTTTTAAATCTAATATAGTAAAGTATTTTTTCCCCTCTAGTTTTTCTAAGCAATCATCTATTCGCGCGATTGGGTAACCGTCTCTTTCAGTTATCTTATTTAACTGCCTATAGTCAACACACATCCTTTTCTCGCCACTTTTCTTTTTCACTAAAACGATTGCTGAGGAGTACGGTGATGTACTTGGTCTTATATGTCCTAGAGACAGGAGTTCGTCAATTATTGATTCTGTTTCTTTACGATCATGATACGATATTCTGCGAGGTGCGGAATAAACCGGTAAATCAAACTTTAACTTTATTCTCATTTCGTAGTTGTGATTTGCGATCGGAATATCTTTAATATTCAGATAGTTTTCCGTAATAATTTCACTGACCCTATTGTAATCTTCTTTGCTTAAGTCAGAACTAATATAAGATTCAATATCTTCGCATACATCAATATTCATTATGAAACTATCAAGTGTCTTAGTACTTATCGAGGGCATATCGGAAGATTCACTAATGAACGGAAGCATATCGGAAGTTTCACCAATTAACGGAAGTATTACGGAAGTTTTACTACTTACTGGCGACTCAACATAAAGTTCACTAAGTTTTTGAGACGGAACAGATATGTTATTATTCAATATTTTTTCGTCGGAGTTTTTAACATACGGAAGGAGCGCTACTTTTTTTTCCACAATTGAACTTTAATGACATAATTTACAGTTTTCAACAATACTGTCTGTTTTCAATGGGCTATAAATACAATGCAAAGAATTCTCGTTAATTTTCAACATATCTTTATTTGCCGTAACTTCAATGCGTGGCACTTTAATTCCTTTTTGGAAAAACAATTTCAATTTAAATAACTTCAAAAAGTCCCTTCACAGCAGTAATGGGTAAGGAATACAATTATTAGGAACAACAAAAAGCAGTACTTCATTTGTTAAGTTTTCAAACGTAATTTTAACTATTAATTTTCCAAAGGTGCAAAGTTTAAAGTTTCCAAGTCCTTTAAAACAGGTGTCGTGAAGCGAGTGCCCTATTAAACCCCGTGGCAGAGCGGAATGTCGTATCAAACTAATGGCGCTACCCGTATCAAGCAGACATGAAAAACTATTATTAAATGGCAGGCTATCAATGTCGAACGTGATTCTTACCCTATTAATAAATGGTACTTCTGAAGGATCATCTTTGGTAACTTGGAGACCCTGGTGGCCGTCATCAGCTATGGCGATCGTCTGCTTCACTGAGGGCGAACTTGCAGTACAATTCTTGATCGTATGTTTAAGCGATCCACATCTGAAACACGATCCTTTTTCGCGTTTGGGTTCCGTACAATTCTTGGCTATATGGCCAAAATTTGAACAGTTGAAGCATCTTATAGTGTTCGCTGATGCTCGCGACGGATTGGAAGTTTTATTAAGTGTGCTTATGCGCTTGTTACGCAATTCTGAGTAGTGGCGTGACCTCAATTTTTGGTCGTCCAAATTAGAAGCGGGGTACAGCACAGATACATCTGCAGTTTTGTCCTGCAGCCCTTCGATGATTAGTTGCATAATCTCTGGCTCCTCTATTGATCCTCTGGATGCGATCTCCTGCATTTGGAAAATATAACTTAAAACAGTCATTTTCCCCGGAATGAAAACTGTCGACTTAAGTAGATTAACTATTTCGACCACAGAGCAGTTACGGCTAAACGTCTGAAGAAAGCGTCTTTTGAACTCCATGTAAGTTGTTGACTGGTCCATGCGAAGAAACCAATCAGCGTCAGATCCTGGTTTCATAAGGCGACGTATGCATTTTAATTTAAATAAGTCGTCACCATCCAAAGTGTTGCATGTACGCTCAAAATCATTAATCCATTTGCTCGCATCGCTCGTTTGTTCGCCAGAAAATGGCAAAATGGCGCCGATTACGTCATTAACCTCGGCGCGGTTTTTATTACAAGTCCCTCGAAGATTTTCCAGTAGTTTCCGTTTTTCTAGCAGATTAATTTCGGCTTCAACAATTTCTTCTTCTGCCTTAAGAGCCTTTAAGTTGTCTTCCGCGTTGAGGTCGCGTTGAGTTGGTGCAACATATGCGTCTATAACAGACTGCCCTTCTGACAAAGAAAGTTCGCTCATGTTGCCGGAAAATGTTTCTTCGATATTATCGACCTTTAAATTCGATCCTATACAAGCGAGCTCAGTTCTCTTTTCTTTTGCTAAAATTTCCAGTTGGCGCAAGGTTGACCTTTCATCAAACTGAATATCGTTGACTCGAAGCCACGCAATTATTTGTTTTTTTTCCATGTAGCTGTAGTTCAATGGAAAATTCCAGATTTGGCGGTGAAAAAAACCGGCAGTGCACTATGGCTGTCTCTGTCTGACTTGTGAGCTGGCGTCAGGTTTTGTATGAGAAAATTTGGTTTTAGGCGTTTGAAAAATCCCACTTCTGAAGTTGTAAGCAACGATGCTCTTGTTGTTTTTCGTTGTCGTATTATAAGATATCGTTTATTCTTTAGTTTATTTCTTAAGTTTACAATTGCGTCTTTTTATTTCTTTTTTAAGCGACGATGCGCTGCGTCTTCCTTTTGTGCCAACAATGAATGTTCGCTCACCGAACTTGTTCCGTTCCTCGTTCCGATCTACATCGGCGATGGGATATCGTATGAAGTATCGATAGCTCAAACCCTCCGATCATATGATAGTTCATACTGTTACCGATATAATAAAATATAACTTAAAATAATATACAATTATATATATCTTAACAAACTGTAAATTCGCTCTGCGCTCTTTCGCAGCATTTATGTATGTATCAATGTATACGCTCACATTGTATATAATCACCGACATCTTACTAATAGACACACCGTGGTGAGCGAAATGCGTACCAGCTTCTGGCGACACCTCTCTCTCTCTCTCGGGTGTTGAGAGAGGCCAGCCCATGATACAATTACTAATGGTAGTGTCATCCGAGACAGCCCGTACTTGCCATATAATGTTAGAGTGCGAAAGAGAGGGCTAAGCTGCTCTCTTAATTTTACTCTCTCGAGTCTGTTAAATGACTGTTTTGCAAGTACGATAGAGTAAGGTATAGAAAGTGTTTTGTTATATGTATGAGGCCGATACATTTTGGTTGCTTTGATGTGACAGTTAAATTAAATAAAAACAAGTAAAAACGTTGCAGTCGGACGCAACCGACTGCGATATACTTTGATACCAGTTTACATAACTGTTTTAGGGATTCCTAGTGCAAATAGTAATATATATGGGCTTTCGGTATAAAAATCAGGCAGAAGGGGTAGGCATGACATATATCTGTGGCGGATGGCACTTTTTATACTCCTACCAAGTTTGAAGACTCTAGCGCAAAAACCGACAAAGATATAGAGGTGGGCGGTATAAGTGGGCGTGGCATAAACAATTTTATGCACACCTGTTTCGGATGTTACAACCAATGTTCATTCCAAATTTGGTGACTCTAGCCCAAAAACTAAGAAAGATATTGAGGTGGGCGGTATAAGTGGGCGTGGCATCCAAAACATTGATGCAGATCTGTTACGGATGTCACTAACAATGTTCATACCAAATTTGAAGAGCCTAGCTCGAAAACTGAGAGAGAGATAGCGGTGGGCGGTATAAGTGGGCGTGGGCATCCAAAATTTGTATGCACACCTGTTACGGATGTCACTACCAATGTTCATACCAAATTTGGTGACTCTAGCTTAAAAACTGGCGAAGATACATGCCTAAAACCTTTTTTTTAGGGCGGTGGGGCATGTCCCGTTGTTTGGGGGCGTGGCATCCAATGTTTTGATGCATAACTTTGTCAGATGTCAGCATCTACCTTCCTACCAAATTTGGTGGCTATAGCTTTAAAACTGTAGAAGATACAGGCATTTTTGTTTATAATTGGAGAGGGGCTGGGGGCGGAATAGGTGGACGTGGCATCCAAACTTTTGTTGCAGTTTTTTGGGGAATGTCACCAGCTATCTTACCATTAAATTTGGTGTTTCTAGCTGCTAAAATGTGGGATATATTTGTGTTTTATCGATTCGAGGTGTATAGACTTGTTATCGATTTCTCAGGCCCCCTGAGGTCGTAGAGCCCCAAATTTAACACTTTGTCTGACGAAGACATGTACCAAGATATTTGCAAAGTTGCAAGGCTCTAGCTTTAAGGGTGTCGAAAAAAGTTGCGTTCATTCGGACGGACGGACGGACAGACGGACAGACGGACAGACACCATGACGGACATTGCACAAACCCAATATACTATGATACCTTTGGTATCAAAGTATAAAAAATAAGTAAAACGCTGTCGATTCATATGACATTATAAATTTTAATAAAATATTAATAAATATTCTTAATATAAAAAACATATACATAGTAACAACAAAAATAACAAACCAACAAAAATCATCCGCATCAACGTCTTACCTCAACGACAAGCACTTGGCGACTGACAACTAGTACACAAAAAAAAAACCACACTCTCGGATGACACTACCGTATTAATTGTATCATGGGCCAGCCCATAATGTAATAACATAAGGTGGTCTCGTCTTTATTTTCTATGACACTTGTAAGTAACTTTGTCAACGCAGCTACTGTTTATATGTTAAGAATGCACAAGGGTTCAAAAAGAGTATTTACGAGTGCATTTGTGTCAAGATCTAAGAATGCTTGTGTGCGTTCATGTAGGTAGAGAAAGGGTTGACATGCGTTTGTCTATATGTGGTAATGAACTGCGAATAGAAAGAGTAGAAAAAGTTAAATATCAAAAATCGCTTCGAAGCCTGAGTCCGGGAATATGAAAACAAATGCTGACGTATACCCACACATGCATATATATGTATGTGTTGTGTTGTTTTTGCTAATTTTCGGCTAGGTCCACTTGAAACAGATCACAAACAGACGCACTGGCAAATGTATATACATACATATGTATGTGTGTATACATACGATCGCTGGCATAGCAGCGCATACATAAAGGGGGAGGGTTGCTTGATGTGGTCGCAGCGAAAGCCAGCGACACAATGCCTTGCAATTCCCTAGCGCCACGCTGCGCCTGCAAATTGAGCGGCGCATTGCGTTCGGCTGGCCCATGATGAAATAATATAAGGTGGTCCCATTGGCAAAACGTGTCCGTTAACAATACTTACAATCATGCACGCACTAAACGTCAACGGACTAAAACCGAACGAGTCGGCAGCGAACGAGACCACCTTATATTATTTCATCATGGGCTGGCCTCTCTCAACACCCGAGAGAGAGGTGGTGCCAGAGATTAAAAATACGATGCGCCAGCCGATTTTGTACTCAGCAGCGTGTCTATGAGTAATAGGTCGGTGATGTTATTCAACAATTCTCACCAGGTGTAAACCTATTCGCATATGGTCGGACAAAGCGACAAAGTTCGTTGGAGCCAAGAACAAACTAGCTGAACTCAAGCGACTCTTCCTCAGCGACGAGCACATCAACTCTCTTCGAGAGTTTTGTGTTGCTGATTGTTGTGTCTCTTGCACGCGTTTATTAGGAATTGAATTAGCGTGTGTTCTCATATGTACATAGTATATATCGCTTAGTTCTATTATCGATGTTGTATCGATATTCTAAATGTAACAATTACATTAGATGGTTGTGCATGATCAAACAATAAATGTGCATCATTCAAATCATACATATCATGCCTTCACTTAAGATTTTTATACTTTGATACCAAAGGTATCATAGTATATTGGGTTTGTGCAATGTCCGTCATGGTGTCTGTCCGTCCGTCCGTCCGTCCGTCTGTCCGTCTGTCCGTCCGTCTGTCCGTATGAACGCAACTTTTTTCGACACCCTTAAAGCTAGAGCCTTGCAACTTTGCAAATATCTTGGTACATGTCTTCGTCAGACAAAGTGTTAAATGTAGGGCTCTACGTCCTCAGGGGGCCCGAGAAATCGATAACAAGTCGATACACCTCGATGTGCAAATCGATAAAACACAAATATATCCCACATTTTAGCAGCTAGAGTCACCAAATTTGATGGCAAGATAGCTGGTAACATTCCTAAAAAAACTGCACTAAAAATTTTGGATGCCACGCCCACCTATTTCGCCCCCAGCCCCCCTCCAATTATAAACAAAAATGCCTGTATCTTCTACAGTTTTGAAGCTATAGCCACCAAAATTGACATGAAGGTAGATACTGACATCTGACAAAGTTATGCATCAAAACATTGGATGCCACGCCCCCAAACAACGGGATATGCCCCACCGCCCTAAAAAAAAACCGGAAGGCATGTATCTTCGCCAGTTTTTAAGCTAGAGTCACCAAATTTGGTATGAACATTGGTAGTGACATCCGTAGCAGGTGTACATCAATGTTTTGGAAGCCACGCCCACTTATACCGCCCATCTCAATATCTTTGCATTGGTAGGGGGATAGAAAGTGTTATCCGCCACAGATAAATGTCATGCCTACCCTTTCTAACCGATTTTTATACCCAAAACCCTCATATATTACTATTTGCTCTCAGAATTCTTAACACAGCTATGTGAACTGGTATCAAAGTATATCGCAGTCGGTTGCGTCCGACTGCAACGTTTTTACTTGTTTTGTTTGTAATTGTTACACTAATGAAAATTTATTTAACATCAAGATAAATAGTCGTGGAGTGTTTATACATAATTAACTTGACTTATAAAATTACATTTTATATTTCATTATTCTTTCTGTACGGATTTCATATTATCAGATATCATCTGTCAATCAAACTATCCAAAGTATTTAATTGTTTCAATCTTAATTATATTTAACTCCTTTGCCATCTTTACGTGGTCTTAAAATTATAGGTTCTTCTTGATTGTCCACATTCTGTTCTTGATTGATCAACCTCTCTCCATCACCAAGTTGATTAGAACAAGTTTTATTACTAATTTCTGCTGTTTTACGAATTTGATTAGAATGACGTTTTATTTTATTATTATTGTGAATATTTATGCATATATAAGATCTAGGGCCCACTTTCTGTATCACTAATCCTTCTGACCATTTAGGCTTGTTTGGGTCCGTATAATCACGTATGAAAACTGCTTTATTTTTGTTAAAATCAATGTTTCTTTTTCCTTTATGATTAAAAATACTTCTTTCCTGACTCTTTATTATAGTATCTGAGCTAAAGGGGGTTTAAGCAAACTAAAGCGTGATTTTAGCTGTCTGCCAAAAAATAGTTTTGAGGGACTTTCATTTGTTGTACAGTGCTTAGAGTTTCTGTAATCGAACAAAAATTTAATAATATTTTTACTGTTTTACTGTTCACTGATGCTATAATTGATTTTTTTAGGGTTTTTACGAAATTCTCAGCTTGACCATTTGTGGCAGGGTGCCCGCCCGCTGTGAATATGTGCTTGATCCCGTTATTATCAATGAAATCTTTAAATTCATTAGAAGTAAATTGTCTACCATTATCACTTACTAGAGTGTCTACCAAACCATAACGCCAAAAAATGCCTCGTACAGTTTATTGTAAAAGATGACGTTATATCTTTTGTTTTGAAAACCTCCACCCATTTCGTGAATGAATCAATTATCACTAATAGATAATAATCTGCATAGATTCTGCTCCAAGCTGATTTTGTAGGTTGCCAGGGTATCAATGTACATTTTTCTGGGTTGGAACTCAATTCTTGACAGTGTTTGCAATTTTTAATACTTCCTTCAATGTCTGCATCTTTGTTTGGCCACCAAACATATGATCTTGCTAGACCTTTTGTCTTGCGTTTTGTCACCCATGTGTGAAAGATGTAACTCATCAAGGACTGATTTCTGTAGTCTACAGGGAACGACGGTTCGATAACCCCATAAAATGCAATCACGTTTCACTGATAGTTCAAGGGCTTTGTTTTTGTAGTGTTCAAACTCCTTTCCCTTTGAATTTTCAATTTTGCTCTCTTTTACTGCATACATAACTTTGGAGAGGGTAGAATCTCGTCTTGTTTCTATAGCTATTTTTTTAAACCTCAGAAATAAAGACTTTTTTGATTCAGTGTAGCATATAAAATTACTTTCCTCAGAATTGCGTACGGTTTCTGACTGTGGTATTCTTGAAAGTTCATCTGCATCATTATTTTTTCCTTTAATGTACTCTATTGAGTAATTGAATCCTGATAATGTGAAGACCCGTCTTTAAATTCTCGTCGAAGCCATTTGTGGTAATCCTTTGTCTTCACCAAATAAAAATACTAGTGGCTTATGGTCTGTCCTTAATATAAAATGTTTTCCAAGCAAGTATTGCTTAAGTTTGGTTACACAAAGGTTAATTGCTAGTGCTTCCTTCTCTAATGTGTTATAATTTTATTCAGCTTTTGTTCACGCTCTTGATATTAACGCTACTGGTCTTGTTTTGTTGTACTGCTACTGCAGTATTACTCGCATCAGTAGACAATATGATAGGTGGGAAACTATAACAAGTAAGAAGGCTCTAGTCGAGAAATCCCGACTAGGACATACCCTTAACCCCATACGTAACGCGTATGTGACCAAACTTCAAACTGCGATATCTCCGTTATTTCTTAACCGATTTTGATTTTTCAAATGTTCATTATTTTACCATTTGCTTCAAACCTCATTTTCACAATTTTAAAATTCAAGTTTTTTTTGTTATCGATCACATGTGTATATCGAGAACCAGAAATGTTATCGATGATTTGAAGCAAACTTGTACTGCGCATGGTATACGAAAGTTTAAGTTTCAAGTTGGAAGTCTCTAGCTCTTATAGTCTCTCAGATCGGCGCGTTCATACAGACAGACGGACAGACAGACGGACAGACGGACAGACAGACATGGCTAGATCGACTCGGCTGTTGATGCTGATCAAGAATATATATACTTTATAGGGTCGGAGATGCTTCCTTCTGTCTGTTACATACATTTGCACAAAACCATTATACCCTTATTAACCCATTTTATGGGTTAGGGGTATAAAAATGAACTAGGACTTATTCTTAAACAATCTCTTTCTTTATATCTTCAAACGCTTTTTTACAATTAGTTGACCACATGAACTTTGAATTTTTCTTGAGCAAACCATATTAGGGATCAATCTTTTCCGTGAAATTTGGTATAAGTTTCGAATAGTGATTTGCCATACCGATGAATGCTCTTACTTCAGTGATGTTTGTAGGTATTGGACAATTGATTACACTTTTACACCTTTTCATATTTTTCTGCAAACCGTCTTTATTAATTGTAAAGCCAAAGTATGAACGTTCACTTTGTAAAAACTAAAATTTGTTTGCATTAATCCTTATTTTATTTAAAACAACTCTTAAGGTTTTAATATGTTCTTTTAAGTTTTAACCCGTCACTGTTATATGTACAAGCGATGTCAATTCAATTTCGATTTCTTTCTGCTCTCATTTTCGTAGAAATTGACCGACGACAATGCATGCGACAGTGATATTGCGGACTTGGAAAGCAATGTTTTTATTCCGATCGACGAGAAAGCATCGGCTAGCTCGTCCAGTACAGCTGTCACGCCCACTCCGGGAAAACGAAATGCACGCAAGCGACGCATTGATGAGGACGGGGAACTCACCAGCCCACAAACCAAAACACAATTCATGGAAACGTTCACGAAAGCGGCCGACTCTGTGACATCGATGTCGCAGCAAATCTCCGATCAATTGACACAGCCGTCGGATCAATTTACCATCTTTGGCAATTCGCTCGGATCTTTTGTGGCGAATGAGCTCCGCTCCATACACGCAATCGCGCCGCTGGGAGCGATGCAGTTGCGTCATCAACTGATGGCCACATGTTCGCAGATTGTTTCGGATTGGGTGGTGAAGCAGCAAAACAATTTAAATTAATTTTCATTCATTTTTCATTATTTATTCATTTCATTTTGAGGCCACGAATAAAATACAATCGCCAAAATTGACGACTCAAAATTTACAATCTGTCACAGTGTCGGCAGCAGTGTGATAGCGTTGCCGACAAAACGCTGCCGACTGCCAAAAGTCGGCGACAAATTTACCTCTAGTGTGATAGGGCTTCCGACAGTCGGCTGCCGACAGCTTCCGACTTGTCGGCTGCCGACAGCCGGTAGTTTCGGCAGCGTGTGTCGGCGACAAAAAACCGGAAGCAGTGTGATAGGGTTTCCGACTGTGGTCGCCGACTGTTGGTCGGCAACAGTCGGGAGCAATGTGTCGGCGACAAAAATCGGAAGCGGTGTGATACAGGCTTTACGCAATGCACTTTACAGTGTTAATTTTTCGTCTTCTTCACACTTTTCTCGAAAATTCTCTCTGGTTGTCCCATTACAAATCGATCTAATATGAATGCTTCCAAGCTTGTACCAAACTTGCATAAAATTGCAAACTTTTTTAATTTAGCATACCACTGTGTTACACTTTCTGTGTCCTGCATTACAGCAAAGTACACCTATCCCTCGCTTTGCGTCGGGGATATGTTCCAAAAAAATACGACGCAAAATGAAACGACGCAAAGTGAATTAGCAAACCATGTAAAGTTCGAAGATGGGTTCAAGGGTTACAAAAATACTACTTTTTAAATAGAAAATTGAGCAAAGTGCTCATCAAAAAAAACCAAAATAACATTTCATTTTATTACACATTATACATATAAAAACAAAAAGAATTTAATTCATTTAAAACAAAATAAATTCTTCAATTACCTACTCAATTATGAACAAGTAAATCAAAAAAAATTTTGAAGACATGCTTTCTTGCATACATTTGTATTAGATTTTTTTACCATCATCCCTGCAATACCCAAATATTAAAATTATTTTTGTAGTTTAAAAAAAAAAAAAACAAATAAAAGCATGTCAAAAGTATGTCTCGGTCGGGGTTCGAGCCCACGGCCTTTGGCCTGTGAAGCGGCAGTCTTCCCTCCATGCCACCAGAGCTTGTGAATTTCGGCAGTCATATTAGTAACTTAAGGAAAAGGGAAAACTGTTTTTCGTGGTTTTTACATGATATTACACATTTTATCGCGCCGAAAACTTTAAAATCATGTATTGTCATCTGAAACACATCTTTGGTGAAAATTGCAGAGCTCTAGCTAGTCGGGAACTTGGTGAAAATTTGATTACAAGATTCCAGGACAGACAGACAAGTCAAGTTCAGCATGTAATAATAATAACAAGTAAAAACGTTGCAGTCGGACGCAACCGACTGCGATATACTTTGATACCAGTTTACATAGCTGTTTTAAGGATTCCTAGTGCAAATAGTAATATATATGGGCTTTCGGTATAAAAATCAGGCAGAAGGGGTAGGCATGACATATATCTGTGGCGGATGGCACTTTCTATACTCCTACCAAGTTTGAAGACTCTAGCGCAAAAACCGACAAAGATATAGAGGTGGGCGGTATAAGTGGGCGTGGCATAAACAATTTTATGCACACCTGTTTCGGATGTTACAACCAATGTTCATTCCAAATTTGGTGACTCTAGCCCAAAAACTAAGAAAGATATTGAGGTGGGCGGTATAAGTGGGCGTGGCATCCAAAACATTGATGCAGATCTGTTACGGATGTCACTAACAATGTTCATACCAAATTTGAAGAGCCTAGCTCGAAAACTGAGAGAGATATAGCGGTGGGCGGTATAAGTGGGCGTGGCATCCAAAATTTGTATGCACACCTGTTACGGATGTCACTACCAATGTTCATACCAAATTTGGTGACTCTAGCTTAAAAACTGGCGAAGATACATGCCTTAAGGTTTTTTTTTTAGGGCGGTGGGGCATGTCCCCTTGTTTGGGGGCGTGGCATCCAATGTTTTGATGCATAACTTTGTCAGATGTCAGCATCTACCTTCCTACCAAATTTGGTGGCTATAGCTTTAAAACTGTAGAAGATACAGGCATTTTTGTTTATAATTGGAGAGGGGCTGGGGGCGGAATAGGTGGACGTGGCAGTTTTTTGGGGAATGTCACCAGCTATCTTGCCATTAAATTTGGTGTTTCTAGCTGCTAAAATGTGGGATATATTTGTGTTTTATCGATTTGCACATCGAGGTGTATCGACTTGTTATCGATTTCTCAGGCCCCCTGAGGTCGTAGAGCCCCAAATTTAACACTTTGTCTGACGAAGACATGTACCAAGATATTTGCAAAGTTGCAAGGCTCTAGCTTTAAGGGTGTCGAAAAAAGTTGCGTTCATTCGGACGGACGGACGGACAGACGGACAGACGGACAGACACCATGACGGACATTGCACAAACCCAATATACTATGATACCTTTGGTATCAAAGTATAAAAACAGACAGACAAGTCAAGTTCAAATAAAGCATGTAAAAAAATAAAATTAGAATTAATCACTCTCTGACGAGTCTTTAGTGACTGTTGCAGTTGGCCGGCTTTCTTTAAAGAAAAATTTGTCAAACGTTTGCTTTAAATTTTTTTTTAAGCGTGAAAAACATTTCCTTGTAGCAATGAAATTCGTAGCTACCAAAACAACGCAACATCGAAAATCTAACGACGCACAATGAAAATTAGTTCTAATTAAAAAGCAACGCAACTTCGAAAAAACGAAAACGAAACGACGCAAAGCGAGAGATAGGTGTAAAACCTTTTTCGTTCATAAAACACAATAGTTGTAGGTGTATAATGACTCTTCATCATGAAACAGAGTTCCTTGTAGGTTTTGGAAACTGGGGACTCTGGGCTGCACAGATTATGTAAAAGACTGTACAGATCGGAACCAATTGGTTTCAAAAAAGTCGCTTTTTTTAAGTCTTCGTTGGTGCACTGTATTTCACAAAAATGGATTTCCAATTTTTCTTTCCATGTACTATACACTACGGTTTCACATTGTGCGCGAATTCCGCTGTTTGCAGCAACGTTGTTGTTTGCTCATTCGACATTTTGCTTAGTATATTTACACTTTCGTAGCAACTGTTGGTTTAAGTGCGATATTATCGCATTTTAACAAAACTCTTTTTATACCCTTAACCCATAAAATGGGTAAATAAGGGTATAATGGTTTTGTGCAAATTTATTTATTTATTTATTTATTTATTTATTTATTGTCAACTAATATCAGTCGACATAAAAATTAAAATTAAATCAAATTAAAAGTAGAGCTTAAGCTACAAAAATGTTTAAGATTAATGAACAAAATTTAAAATTAAATCAGTAAACAAACTGAAATGAAATGAAAAAGTTTAAAAATTAAAATATTCTGGGGAGTTAACAAAAATTTAATTTAATGATCCAACATTTGTTGCATGGATTGGGAAAAACCCAGAAAAACCCAATCAGATCATAAGATTAGTGATTAGTGACTATGACTAGATAAGTAAAGCAGTATGGATCTTTTTAGTATGGAAATGGAGGCCTCAACGGAAACAAGTGAAAACATCTTATTGTAGTCTGCGCACACTACTCGAAACGGTTCGTGCATTAGATAGTTGGTAGAGCAACGATCAAGGTTAATAGGTGCAAAGTTACGAGAAGATCTAATAGGGACAGATAAGTTTATTGGACTTAATAAAGTAGGTGAGTCGATTTCACCATTGAGCAGATTAGTAACAAATAAAACTCCATGCATAGTTCTACGGTTTAAAAGAGAAGGAAGGTTAATTAATAGAAGTCTACTTGAATACGAAGGCAAATCAACTCCGGGAACCCAGTTAAAACTTCTAAGTGCAAATAAAAGAAATTTCTTTTGAACAGATTCGATTCTATCCTGATGAATCTTGTATTGCGGAGACCACACACAAGATCCATATTCAAGGATGGGACGCACTAGGGATGTATAAAGTGTTTTAGTAGTGTAGGGATCGTTAAACTCTTTCGACCACCGCTTGATGAAACCAACGACACTGATGGCTTTATTAACCATGCACGATATATGAGAATCAAACTTTAATTTTGGGTCAAGAATAATACCCAAATCATTCATTTCTAATACGCGATCGAGTGGTGAGCCATCAAGCAAGTACTGAGCAGTATGAGGAGTACTTCTACAGAAAGACATTACTTTACATTTAGAACAATTTAAATGTATGTAACAGACAGAAGGAAGCATCGCCGACCCTATAAAGTATATATATTCTTGATCAGCATCAACAGCCGAGTCGATCAAGCCATGTCTATCTGTCTGTCCGTCTGTCTGTCTGTCTGATGAACGCGTAGATCTCAGAGACTATAAAAGGTAGACTCTTCAAACTTGAAACTTATGCTCTCCTATACGATGAAAAGATCAAGTTTGTTTCAAATTATCGATAACATTTTTGGTTCTCGATATACACATGTGATCGGTAACAGAAAAAGCTAGAATTTCAAATTTGTGAAAATGAGGTTTGAAACTACGAATAAAATAATGAACATTTATAAAAAGTTGACCAAAATCGGTTAAAAAACACCTGAGATATCGGAGTTTAAACAAACAAATGACCGAACAGGCTACATATGAGGTTAAGGGTATGTCCTATTCGGGATTTCTCGACTAGAGCCTTCTTTCTCCCCCCTCAAATTATAAGCTAAAATGCCTGTATCTTCTATAGTTTTGAAGCTTTAACGAACAAAATTGGCATAAATGTAGATGCTGACATCTGACACAGATCAAAAACAATAGAATAATAAGATGAGTAACGCCATACAAAATTTCTGCACACACTTTTTTCGTGGTGGCTTTTCAAACTGGCTTTTCGCTCTCTTTCCCAGTGGCGGCGAGCTAAATGAGGTCGGTCGAAATAATGCATTATTTCGAGCCGAAATGTATTCCATTACCTATGATCTTTTTTCTATCGCATTTGTAATGGACAAAAAAAAAACGACTGGTCGCACGAACGCAATGAGCTATTGTCAACTTCGTTTTTGTACGCCCCTTCCCCTTTTGCCCACAAACGATCTTCGTCTTTCGTTTTTTGCATGTTTCGTCTTGTGTACGCGGACCGTGCGTTTCTTTTTATACCCTTAACCCATAAAATGGGTAAATAAGGGTATAATGGTTTTGTGCAAATGTATGTAACAGACAGAAGGAAACATCTCCGACCCCATAAAGTATATATATTCTTGATCAGCATCAACAGCCGAGTCGATCTAGCCATGTCTGTCTGTCCGTCTGTCCGTCCGTCCGTCTGTCTGTATGAACGCGCCGATCTCAGAGACTATAAGAGATAGAGACTTCAAACTTGAAACTTAAGCTCTCCTATACCATAGGCAGATCAAGTTTGTTTTAAATTTTCGATAACACTTCTGGTTTTCGATATACACATGTGATCGATAACAACAAAATAATGAATTTCAAAATTCTGAAAATAAGGTTTGAAACTATGGATAAAATAATGAACATTTAAAAAAATTTAAATCGGTTAAGAAACACCAGAGATATCGCAGTTTGAAGTTTGGTTATATTGGTCACTGAATAAATACACACAAGTTACTGTAAGCATTACCTATCGGGTTAAGGGTATGTCCTAGTCGGGATTTCTCGACTAGAGCCTTCTTACTTGTTTCTTTTCGTTTTGTATGTATAGTGCGGCACGCGTCATTTGCATTAATTTCTCGACTTGTGTGGACGCATTGGCATTTGGTATGTATAAATCATCTTTTTTATATTTTTAATAACAACAAATTAATAATGTTTAATTTACAGATTCTATCAAAACAGAAGGTCGCACCAACAAAGCATACGTATCAAAGAAACTGCTTCCGTGTCCAAAAAAGGTTATACATATATAATTTTCTTCATTACTTTTATTCTTAATTTTTTTCTTATTATTAAAATTTTTGGTGAAGATTTGAGTAATGTTTTATATTGAAGTCAAATATATTGTTATTTTTAAGTCTTATTTTTAATAAATAAATGTTAAAATTAAAAAATAAAAACCACATTACTAGAGCGTAAACTTTGTTTCTTTTGTAATCAATTATTTATTATATTACATTTGCAGGAAAGTAAGCCATTTTATATAGTGGGAAATTGTGTTACAGGTATATTGTCTAGTAATATAGGCACATTACCATCCCATAAGCGAATTTTAAATCGTATGCTACGTTTTCTACAGGCTGCAGAATTTCTGCATTACAATATTTAAAAATGCTACGCTTATGTAATGGAGACCCGAATGAAACTTCGGCTCTTCATTACTTTCTGCATTACAAAATTCAATAAACTCATGCAGCGTGCCTACAAAGCGGCCATTTCTTAAGAAAGTAATCTTGCTTGTATTCGGGTTTTGAATGCATACAGGCGAGAAGTATTGCATTCGTAATCGATCTAATAATGAGCATTTGCGCCACTGGGTTATTTAAAAGCCAGTAGGAGAGCTCTCAAGAGCCAGCGCTCTCTCTCTCTCTCTCATACGCATACAGCGACATTGCCGACTGTTTGTGTGCACACGTATTCTCATGCTTCGTAACCGCAAGCATGTGTTCGTTTTCTACAGCACATATACCCTTCACTTTAAAAGTTCTAAGTTTTTTTGGAATACGCTTGGTGCCCCATATTATAAAAAAACTAATATTATGTATGATAATTACATGATAATTATTCGAATATAGTATATTTGATAGTAATAACCGGATATACTTATATAATGATACATAATATATATACAAATATTTTATACACTTTTGAATATTAGGGTATTAAGCGTGCGACGTGTAAAAACTATGTTTAGCAAACTATTTCTATGTGCTTATGCACTCATGTCCTGCCTCAATAAGGTCAATTTCGCGATTGAACTGATTGAATATTTTTACATTTTTTTATTATATATATATTAATTTATATATGTATATATATATTTATGTTTTTTTTGTACAATTTATGTATAATAAAAATGTTTGCAGTCTTAGCAAATTGAATTAAATAACTGTAAATACATATTTATATCAACTATTTTAATTATTTAGCATATTTAATAAATAAAAAATATAATATACATACATACTGTATTCTTTATGTACATATTATTTAAATTCCCCATATTTAGTATTTAATATAAATATTAAATTTGGTTTAATGATTTTGTGCAATTCAAATTTGTTTTGTTTTGCGCTCGCGGGTGAGAAGCGGGTGTGAGACGGGCTAAGAAAAGCGCGAAAACTGATTTTCCCCTTTTCGTTTCTCTTCTTGCGTTCGCTTAAAGCCTACATACAAGTGATTTTGCATTGATTGCTAAAATTTTTTAAGTTTTTAAGTTTTTTAAGTTGGAAAATAAGTCAAAAAAAAAAAAACCTACTTTCTGAAATTGAAAAAATGAATTTAACTGGAAACGAAAAAATATTGACGAAAATGCTTATTAAAGAAAAAAAGGGTACAAATAAGAGATGGGATGATTCGGAAAAGTTGTTCGCCCAAAGCATTTATTATAGATCTACCTCAACCTATATATTTTTGAGAGACTGTTTGCAGTTGAATCTTCCCAGTCCATCATCTTTACAAAAGTGGAACAGCATAAAAAATTACAGCCGGGAGACAACGAATGTTTGTACTCAGCCCTTAAAGATACCATAAAGGAAATGGGTGAATCGGATAAAGAATGCATAATAACTTGTGATGAAGTTGCAATAAAAAAGAATTTAACGTACAATTTCTCTGTTGACATAATTGATGGCTTAGAGCATTTACTTGAACGCTTTGATAAAATGGGAAGCCACATTTGCGTATTTGTTATACGGGGTATATTAAAAAGATGGAAATTTGTATTAAACTATTTCGTGCCTGAGACAAATGTAAAAGGAGAATGCTTAAAAAGCCTTATACTCAAAAACATAAACATTGCTGAAAATATTGGGTTCAAAGTAAGAGGCGTTGTTTATGATCAAGGAGGTAACAATAAAAAAAGTACCTCATTACTTGAAGTCACTAATGAAAAACCCTATTTCAGCTTTAATAAGAAATATTATATGTTTTATGACATTCCGCATCTGTTTAAATCTATAAGGAATAATTTTTTAAAAGCGAAGTTTGAAACCCCTGACGGGCTAGTTGACTTTGATGTCATACAAGAAGTGTACGAATTAGAACAAGGATTAGTAACGAGAATGACTAAATTAACAAGAAGTCACGTTAATCCAAGTAGATTTGAACTAATGCGGGTATGTTTGGCAACTCAGACATTTAGTCACACTGTTGCTGCGGCAATTAGAACTTGTAACCAAAACAAGCAACTCCATCGAAATAGTTCCGAAGTGGCAGCCGCTACTGCTGCATTTGTCCAAAGAATAAATGATTATTTTGATTGCTTGAATAGCAAAGTACTAACGGACAAAAACCCCATGAAATGCGCACTACAAGTTGATAATATTGTTTGGAAAAAACTGAAGGAAATGCAGGAATACCTAAAGAAAGTAAAATACCAAGGTAATAATATACATTGTCTTGATGGCTTGCTCCAAACTACTGAGGCTATGTTTGGACTGGTCAATGATCTATTTAAAGACTACACGGATCACTTTTTCTTTTTAACCAGTCGAGTTAATCAGGATCCGCTTGAAAATATATTTGCCTGCGTTCGTGCAAAAGGCGGTAACTGTAGAAACCCTTCAGTTAATGAATTTAATATAATAATTGCCAAACTTATATCTTTGCACATTTATAAATTTTCTCAAAAGACAAATTGTGAATCAGATGATGATGTTATGTTGCCAGTAGAGTTTGATTCAATTATATATCAGCCTGGCATTGAAAAAAAAGAAATACAGCAGCAAGAATACTCTGTATCCTTCTCCGAAATTGCACAAGACAATGAGAGGTACTTTGACAACAATATGGATAATTTTTTTAGTAATAATGTACCCATTAAATTAACCTCGAGTAGATATTTTTGTGGATATATTGCAAAGGCATCCACATGTGAGAATTGCAGATCGTTACTCATAAAAGATAACGAGCAATTAACAGCTCCATCTGAGCTTTTCATACTACATGAGAAAAACTACCCGAGCGACTCGGACTTTGGAAAATTAAAAGCACCATCTAATATTTTTTTAATGTCTGTAAAATTCACATAAAGGTTTTTGAAAATATTTTTAAAAATAATAAAAAACAAGTGAATATTAGAAAATTTATTGTGGATCAATGTATAAAGTGCACAAACGAAAGTATTGATTACTCATTATGGTTTGATATAAATAATGAATGTTATGTGCATAAAATTGATCTATTAAACAAACTTATTAAAGTTTTACTTTTTAAGCATTGTAAATGGACTGTGATAGCAGATAGACAGAAGTAGCACGCCAAGCTCAGTATTCTATCTCATAAGTAAAGAACAACAATATAGATTATAAATTGAATGTGGACTAGGCCTATTGGGGATACCACAATAAACAAAACGCGCCAGAATATCTACCTCTATGGTGGTGTGGAAACGATTTTAGCCAATATTTATTATGTACACTATTTATATTTTTTTACTGTTATTATAACTAAGAATTTAAATAAAATATTAAAATTAAACACAGTATATATTTTTTTTGTATTTATTATAAAAATAAGGAATATATAAATACTTATAAAGGCATTCAACCACTAAAAAATGTAAACAAGCTGAAATCAAAACAAACAAGCACATTGATATGCACATGTATACAAATACAATGCATACATGCTTGAGATCAGCTGTTTCTGCTGCTGCTCGCTGCCCCCTCTCTTCATACCACGCGCCAGCACCAGAAAATATAAAAATTGAATTTTTCGGCAATTGTACGCTTGCGAACAGAAGCACACATACATATATTAACGCATACATTCAAATGCATAATTTGTGTTTACGCACACAAGCAAGCGCATTCTATTTTTAGATTTTTACGCTCTCGTTTTTGTGAGAGCGGAGAGAGTGCGACTGTCGTTGCCACTGAAAATTTAACTTCATATGCAACACGATTGTATGGGCGTTACTCATCTTATTAATCTATTGTTTTTGCACAGATATACATCACAACTTTGGATACCACGCCCCCAAACAACGGGAGATGCCCCACCGCCCTAATAAAAACCGGAATGCATGTATCTTCGAAAGTTTTTGTGCTAGAGTCACCAAATTTGATGGGCATATTGTAAGTGACATCCGTAAGAGATGTGCATCAAAAAGTTGGATGCCACGCCCACCTCTTCCGCCCCCAGCCCCTCCAATTATAAACAAAAATGACTGTATCCTCTACAGTTTTGAATCTAGCCACCAAAAGGTAGATGATGACATCTGACACAGATATACATCATACTTTGGATACCACACCCCCAAACAATGGGCCATGCCCCACCACCCTAAAAAAAAACCGAAATGCATGTATCTTCGCCAGTTTATAAGCTAGAGTCACCAAAATTTATGGGCATACTGTTAGTGACTTCCATAACAGATCTGTAACAGTTTTGGATGCCACGCCCACCTATACCGCCCACCTTCTAAAATCTGAAAACTCTATATCTCTCTCAGTTTTTGCGCTAGAGTCTCAAAACTTGGTAGGAGGATAGAAGGTGCCATCACAGATATGCATCACAAATTTGGATGTCACGCCTACCCCTTCTGCCTGATGTTTAGAAAATAAAACACCTATATATTACTATTTGCACACAGAATCCTTGACACAGCTACGTAAACTGGTATAAAAGTATATCGCAGTCGATTGAGTCCGACTGCAACGTTTTTACTTGTTATACCCTTAACCCATAAAATGGGTAAATAAGGGTATAATGGTTTTGTGCAAATGTATGTAACAGACAGAAGGAAGCATCGCCGACCCTATAAAGTATATATATTCTTGATCAGCATCAACAGCCGAGTCGATCTAGCCATATCTGTCTGTCCGTCTGTCCGTCTGTCCGTCTGTCTGTCTGTATGAACGCGCCGATCTCAGAGACTATAAGAGCTAGAGACTTCAAACTTGAAACTTAAACTCTTCTATACCATAAGCAGATCAAGTTTGCTTTTGATTTTCGATAACACTTCTGGTTCTCGATATACACATGTGATCGATAACAAAAAAATCTTAAATTTTAAAATTGTAAAAATGAGGTTTTAAGATATGGGTAAAATAATGAACATTTGAACAAGAAATTAATCAAAATCGGTCAAGAAACACCGGAGATATCGCAGTTTGAAGTTTGGTTATATTGGAAACTGGGTAAAAACACACTAATGACAGTACGCGTTACGTATGGGGTTAAGGGTATGTCCTAGTCGGGATTTCTCGACTAGAGCCTTCTTACTTGTTTTTTTTTTTAATTTATATTTATTTTAACCTCGTCGCCAATTGTTGTGTCTCTTGCACGCGTTTATTAGGAATTCAATTAGCGTGTGTTCTCATATGTACAAGTTAACAACTAAGCATTAATACTACACAATGTTGCCCTAGAATTAATATTGCACAATGTTCCCCTAAGTATCAAATATCATACATGAGTAATGCTGATGCGCCACACTTAAGTTCAGCGCTCTGCGCTAAGAACGGCCAGCAGTGAAATGCTGACACTTCATATTTGAAGTGGAGTGCTGCACTGTTTGGAATGCTGAGTCGGCTTGCCGACCATGGCTTTGTGGCGTGATGCATTGTCGCGCGGCTTTAGGGTTCTCTTCGTAAACTATTATAATCAGTCTTGTAAGAACAGCGCAACAGTTTGCTTGAATAAATAAAACATACTCCGGCTACGCCGATAAATATTATCTTTTATTGTTGACTGAGCTTAAGGCCAGCAACACCGGTATAGTTTAACGCCACCGTAATCATCATTACAGCGACTGGCTTAAGCCACCACCTGACGTGATTATCCGAAGATCAGCGGTAGGACTACAAGTCAGTAACGACGACGCGGAGCGACGAGGCAACGCAACTTTACTACCCTAGATCGATGTTGTATCGATATTGTAAATGTAACAATTACATTAGATGGTTGTGCACCATCAAACATTAAATGTGCATCATTTAAATCATACATATCACTGATGATATCGAATGGGAATTCATCCCACCTCGTTCGCTGCACTTCGGTGGACTTTGGAAGGCGGCAGTGAAAACCGCAAAATACCATTATTATCGGTCAGTCGGACCCTCGCTTCTGCCCCTGGATGATCTGCGCACACTCTTCTGCCACATTAGCGCCATAATAAACTCTCGACCTCTTTTTCAACTTTCAGTGCACCCTGCAGATCTGGATGTGTTAACTCCTGCGCACTTACTTGGCAATGCGCCACTTGCACTTTATCCGGAGCCTGATGAACGTTAGCCGCCTAGATCGCTGGCAGCGTATAGCGTACTATCAACAACATTTTCTGGAGTTGTTGGCGTAATGAATACTTAACGCTTCTTCAACAGCGGTCCAAATGGCGAACATTCCAGTTGGGCGTGCTCATTAATGATGTCATCCTTGTAAAGGATGAAAACTTGCCACCCCTAAAATTTCCACTGGCTCGGGTGGTCGAGCTTGTTGCTGGTGCTGACGACGCACAGTGGGGCCTCTGCCGGAAAAGCGTTGCATAAATCATTTTTTTCATGAACGCGTTTGGCAAAAGTAAAACATGTAATCGACAGAGAATACTTCAAAAATAATGGATCCAAAATATTTTTGAAATCGGTTAAAAATTATGGCTGCTGGAGCTTATCAAAGTTGAGAAATATTTCGTGAGTACGAATAAATGACAATTTTTACCAAAATTCGCCACTTTCAAAGTGAATATTGGGCGATATAATCAACCGATCTTCGATCTATTTTTTTTATATGAAAAGTATGTTCAATGTTAGTTATATTCAAACTTTTTAATACAAAATACTGAAATACTTATTAAACTAGAAACGATTAAAAAATACACTAAATTTTCCTTATTTTTGAACTTTAGTGGAATAGAACTCACAGGGATAAGACGGGATAAGTGTGGGACCACTTGCATGTGATAGATGAATGATATACCTTTCATATGTTTTTGGTCGCAATGTGCGGAAATGTGCGGAAATCGAGATAAATCCAAAAAACTAGGTGTACCTCGCGTTAAAAACACGCGGCAGGTATAAGGAAGAAGAAGAGCGCATGCAAATTTGGCTGTAGCGGGTGTGTTGTTTATTTATAACATTGCTATTTGTTGCATTATAAGTACTACCTGACTATATGTACCCCTTTGATAAATGTTGACTTTATAATTACCGGCTTGAAAAGGGTGTGAAAGGCAGGTAAATATAGTTTTAGTTGATGGAAAATTGCGGAAATACAGGTAATTTTTTTTGGGAATTTCCCCGTTTACCTATTTTGAATGAAAATCAATACCTCATGTTTTTTGGTTTTTTTACCAAAAACATTGGAAAAGGGTTATACCAATTTTGCCTTTTTACCTAGCTAACTCAAAATATATGGTATATAGTGCAAAAAATTGCACTTGATTGCGACAGTTGTTTTTTGAATTCATAAGCGAAAACACTACAAGCAATTTCCCGGTTGAATAGTATTTTTCAATATAATTCACTAACCTTTTATTTAAAAGTGCAATAATGAATTTAAAAAATTCAACGATTTTTGAACTTTTTCGTGCCTCGGAAAATAAAAACGATTTCGAAATGGCATTGCTTAAAGAGACGGGCGTACTCGAAAACGCTAGTACGGAGCTTAAAGCAAAAATTAAATCCATTCACGCTAACTTAAAGCTAAACTGGATCTCGGTCCGTAGACATTTGACTTCTTTCAAAAAAAAGAATGAAAATTGGTTTGAGCAATATACAACATTCGGCTATTCAGAAGAGGAAGAAGTTCAACCATCGACTAGCCGAGGAAGAGGAAGGCCGCATAAAACTATGGAAGAGTGTTCAGCATTTACAAGGAAAAGTAAGCTTGAGGATGCAACGGACAGCATTATAACAGAACATCTGTCGGAAGCACTTTCATCGAAGTATGTGAAGGAACAAGAAAGGACAAAAGCGAGAATTACAAAAGCTGTGCAAATCGCCAGTCCTGGACGACTGAGTAGGATGTGGGAAAGTATTCCAACGCCACCACACTCAGTCGCCACGAAGTAAACTGATGAAGAAGCGATTTCCCTATTTATGGACTTGGGATTGACTAAGGAGAAATATAATATTTTATGCGGCTCCTTAAAAAAACATAACGTCGACGTTCTTCCCGGATATAAAAAGATTGGATCTGCAAAAAAGGAAGCAGTGCCACCTAATACAATAATAACAGAGACAACTGTAGAAGTAAAACTCCAGGATTTAATGGACCACACTGCGACGCGTCTGATTAAAAGTATGCCAGATGGAGAGATCGAGTTCTCTCGGAAGTTGGGATTGAAAGTTGACTGCCCAAAGCATGGATACGGAAATACGAATGATGGAAATACTTCAAGGCTATTTTTTGAAAATGATAAAATGACATCTTTGATAACAGGTGTTAATCATGAGATCATTAAAAGGTTGGCTGTTATCCTAAATGTTATAAACTGCAAGGAAATGATAAATGGTGCAAAATTTGGCGAATACACATCGCAAACAGCTCAACTTTTGACTGATTTGTATCCTCAGAAAAAACTTACTCCCACGGTACATAGGATTTTGGCTCATGGAAAGGACTTAATAGAGTATCAATGCTTACCAATTGGAGAGCTTTCTGAAGAAGCACAGGAATGTAAAAACAAGGACTACAAAAGGTTCAGATACACAAATACGTGTAAAATTTCTCGGGCTCGACAAAATGAAGACCTTTTTAACATGCTGGCAGCCTCATCGGATCCACTTCTTGCATCGCTTAGACATGTGCGATCACGAAAGGATTTGGAAGGAAGCAACTATAGTTCCGAAATGTTAAGTTTATTAGATATGAACATTAATGTTGATGATCATTTTGTTGAAAATCAGTCATCAATAGCAAATATTCCAAATTAACCTCAAAAAATCGGCAAAAATACCAATTTAAATGTTATGTATTTTAGTTTGAAAATCGAATTAAAACAACTAAAAATGTTTAATAGTTATTGAAATCATTAAAAATGTTCAGTTATAATTGAAAAACAAAACTTTTTATTTGAATTTTACAGGCAAAATATGCTCAAAAATATTTCTTGACTTTGACCTTGAATATTTAAGCAGCACGGATACCTAGAACTCTCAACGAACACTCATTTTGAAGCTTGAGAAGTTTTCTATCAAATGCGGCGTTTCCCGAGAAGCTGTTCTCAAGACGTCAACTGGAACCATTAACAGAGTTGTGCGCAAATTGTGTGCGCTTCCAAAGGAAAATGTTGCTGAAAGGCCGTGTCTTTTAACGGGGGAAGAATGTTTACCAAACAACAACAAAGCAGCCTCATCTCTTAATGTTTAATCTCTTTGATCAGTTATGCTCTGCACAGCATAAGACCGAATTAACATAACTCACATAACTTAAGTTACGCTCATCGTAATTTATTTATATTGCAATTTTCTATTGCTTGCCCTTGGCTTTTAGCTAAGGGCAAGCAGCTGCTGCAATTTGGCAGCTAATTAGTTCTTTTCGATCGCTCAAGAATTCAAGTCGAGGCACGGTATTTGACACTGCCTGCCAAATCGTTTTGTATAATTTATAATTGCTCAAGTCGGAGCTTATAATAAACAAATTAAACTTTAAACTATTTTAAGTCTGGCCACAAATGAAAAAAGAAGTAAAAACGTTGCAGTCGGACGCAACTGACTGCGATATACTTTGATACCAGTTTACACAGCTGTGTTAAGGATTCTGAGTGCAAATAGTAGTATATGATTGGTTTGGGTATAAAAATCAGGCAGAAAGGGTAGGCATGACATTTATCTGTGGCGGATGGCACTTTCTATCCCCCTACCAAGTTTGAAGACTCTAGCGCAAAAGCCGACAAAGATATAGAGGTGGGCGGTATAAGTGGGCGTGGCATAAAACATTTTATGCACACCTGTTACGGATGTCACAACCAATGTTCATACCAAGTTTGGTGTTTCTAGCTCAAAAACTAAGAAAGATATAGAGGTGGGCAGTATAAGTGGGCGTGGCATCCAAAACATTGATGCAGATCTGTTACGGATGTCACTAACAATGTTCATACCAAATTTGAAGAGCCTAGCTCGAAAACTGAGAGAGATATAGCGGTGGGCGGTATAAGTGGGCGTGGCATCCAAAACATTGATGCAGATCTGTTACGGATGTCACTAACAATGTTCATACCGAATTTGAAGAGCCTAGCTCGAAAACTGAGAGAGATATAGCAGTGGGCGGTATAAGTAGGCGTGGCATCCAAAATTTTCTATGCACACCTGTTACGGATGTCACTACCAATATTCCCACCAAATTTGGTGACTCTAGCGGAAAAACTGGCGAAGATACATGCATTTTTGCTTATAATTGGAGGGGGCTGGAGGTGGAATAGGTGGGCGTGGCATCCAAACTTTTGATGCAGTTTTTTGGGGAATGTCATCGGCTTTGTTGCCCCCAAATTCCAGCTGCTAATATGTGGGATATATTTGTATTTTATCGATTAGATGTATCGACTTGTTATCGATTTCCCAGGCCCCCTCAGGTCGTAGAGCCCTGAATTTAACACTTTGTCTGACGAAGACATGTACCAAGATATCTGCAAAGTTGCAAGGCTCTAGCTTTAACGGTGTCGAAAACATTTGCGTTCATACGGACAGACCGACGGACGGACACCATGACGGACATTGCACAAACCCAATATACTATGATACCTTTGGTATCAAAGTATAATAAATCTCAAATATATTAATGCAATTTATTAAATTTTGTGGAAATTCGATAGCTATTGAAAAAGCTCAATAGCTCAACAGGGTCTAAACCTTTTAAATGCAACTAATACACTACTTAATGTCATTTTTGTAAATGTTATGAATAAAGTTATTATGTGTGACCAAATATTAGTACCTGAATTCTCTAAGCATGATCTTATTTTTCTGTCCTAGTATAACACACAACTTGACTATAGTAACCAAACTATTCAATATAGGGATTTTAAGAATGTAGATAATAGTATGTTATTCAGTGACTGTAGTACGTGTGATTGGGACAGTATATATTCTCTTCCCTCTGTGGACACCCAGCTAGGCCTGCTTCAAAGAAATCTAGACTATCTGTACAATAAGCGTGTAGCGCTTAGAACCATACTTGTCAAGGCTAAGCTAAGTCCATGGTTAAGCAGTGATATTACGAGTGCAATAAAACACAGGGACAAGCTTTATTAGAAGTGCAAACGCTACAAGGCTGATCAATTGCTTCAAATATTTAAGACTACTAGGCGTTAGGTTTATGACTTGATTAATAGTACTAAGCGTAGGTTAAATCGTACTAAGTTCAATAGAACAAATTCATCGCAAAAACTATGGAAAGAGTTGAAGAGCGTAGGAGTAGAAAAGGGTAAATCTGTGATAAATGACGACTTGGACGTGAATGTATTTATTCGTAGTTTTGACAACATAAGTGTTCGTCCAGCTTCATGTAATCCGTATGTTAATTCTGTGTCCTTAAATAATTGTTCTAGCTGTTTTAGTATTGAGGATGGCAAACCTCATAACTTTTCCAACACGGCAGTTAATCTTATGTCAACATATTTGTGCAATAGAAAACAGGCCGTCGTTGTACAACACTCCATCCCCGACCTCATAACAACAACCCGTGGTGTTCCACAGGGATCAATTCTTGGTTCACTTCTCTTTGCAATTTATGGTAATGATCTACCAAATGTTTTGTCTATGTGTGAAGATCATATGTACGCTGATGATGTCTAATTATATGTGAGTCGTCCTGTAAATCAGATTACGCAATGTGTCATGTTTTGTAATAATGATCTGTTACGTGTATGTCGATGGGAAAGTAACAATGGTCTTTGTTTGAACCCCTCTAAGTGTATTATATTTTTATTTATTTAAATATTAGCTAGGCCGTCAGCCGGCAGAGGAAACAGGGGGAATAACGTGTAATCACACTGGTGGTACGCGCCGTAACTGTTTTCCTACTGTCGGAAGTGCGACTATACTCTCCACGTGAGGGCGGCTGGAAACAGATCCCTGGTTAGGTTATGTCTCTGCCAGGGATGCTGACTAATTGTAGTCGGGCGTAGAGAAGATAACTCTTTTTGAACAATTCCCCAATCCAAGGTGGAACAGCATATGCCGATGGATGAATGACTGCGGGGTCACGCAGTCGCAAATATGCGAACTCTGGATACCTGTCAACCTCCAGTTTTACTCTTGACTTACTGTGGTAATCGGGCTATGCCGCAGCGGACCTTCCCTTCCCGACTACTCGTGGGATTTACATGGAACCCTTTTCAAATTTTAACGAGTCTGATGCGGCTCTAATAGCATCACTCCCGGGTACATCCTGCACGGATGTACCACTCACAAGCACCGCAGCTGTTGGGCTGCCGGCTACCACCCTCAACGACGGCGACGCTGGTCACGTTCGTATCGAGGATCCGGTAAGGCCACCAACCCCCTTGGACAGCGGGTTGTGTAGTGCTTCTTCTCCGTCCAACAGATGTCTGGCTCGACAGTCGTCCATCGAGGTATTGGCCTCCGATTCGGATACTGACTCGACGCTAACGTCTGTCGGCGACGCATCCGTGATCTCTCAGAGATCAGGAGCAACGGATGCAGGCACTCAGATAGAGCAACTGCGGCTTGACTCTGAGAATGCCTTTATTAAAATGACGAACCGCGAGAAGAAGCTTTTCAAAGCTGCACTCGCAAAGGGCCTAGTTAGAGCAGAGGCTCTAAAATACGCTAAAGCGACACCCGCTAACACCAAGGTAAAGCGGGTGCGCTCAGACGATACGTCTCCTAGGCCGGTATCGTCTAAGAAACCGAAAAAGGCCCACGTCGGGTCGACGAAGCCACTGTACAGCCAGGTGGCGAGCAGCGTCAAGCTCGGTTTCATTTCGGCTGATAGGTCCTCGCCCTTAACAGCGGAGCAGTTGGCAACGCTGAAGGGGGGCGATCCTGAAGACTGCGCTGACGTGTGTCACACCTGGTGTCAAACCTCAGTTCGAAGGCTGTGTGCCTCGAAACGAGTGGCTGATGCTGGTGTGTGGCTGCGAAAGCGCAGCTGGATGGATTCGGGCCAACCTGGGCCAAATTAAGGCCACAAGTGCGCTGGAGGTAGAGCTTTTGGAGGAAAGCGACTTTCCAAAAGCGCACTTGGTCCGGGGATATTTCCCCAATAGCTCCGAGATGGAGCCGGAGACCGTTTTGCGGTACATTAATGCCCAAAATGATGTCTCCACCGACAAGTGGAGAGTAGTACAGCGCACTACGCAGGACAAGTTACTCCACCTCGCCATGTTGGTGGACGAGCAGTCCTACAAAGCGCTCATCCAGTGTGGAGGGAAGGTGTGGTACTGCTATGGCAGTGTCAGACTCATCCTGAAGCACAAGGATGGAAAGGAGAGGCCCGGATCAGCCGGCCCGGCGACGAGCAAGGCAGTGCCCGAGGTAGCACCCACGGTTGTGGACGATGGTCCATCTACCAGCGCTGCTCCGAGGGCCGCCAACGTCACCAAGGCACCGACTGCCGCGCCTACTCCAGCAGCAGCTCCCAAGCCAGCGCCACCAAGCGCAGCTGTGGCCAAGAGGGTCACAATGCGAGAGAAGGCCGCCCGGATGGCGCCGAAGGGCTCCAGGGGCAATGCCACCCGCCGAGGCAAGGTTAGCAGCCTCATCCACCGCTCCTCGGATGCTAACGGGCACTAAGGTGCTACAGGCGAACCTGCACCACGCCAAAGGGGCGTCCGCCACCATGTGCAGGGTCGTCGAGGAGGAGCAAATCAACCTGGCTCTGGTCCAGGAGCCATGGTTGATCGGTGGACAAGTGGCTGGGCTAAACTGCCGTTCATGTAAGTTGTTATATGACCGTGCGTGCGGAATGCCTCGCACTGTTATCCTTCTGGATAGCAACGTTAGACATCTCCCACTAACAAACTTTATCCATAGGGATCTAGTTGCAACGGCTATGGAGGTAGCCACGGCAGACGGCGTCCGGGACATTGTGGTGGCGTCCGCTTACTTTCCCGGGGACGATCACACCGCACCGCCAACGGAGGTCCAGCGGCTGGTGGAACTCTGCCGAGCCAAAAACACGCCGCTCGTGATCGGGTGTGATGCAAACGCCCACCACACCATCTGGGGGAGCGGGGATATAAACAAGCGAGGTGAGTCTCTCTTAGAGTATCTAGTGTGTAGTCAGTTAGATATAACTAATAGAGGCTGCAAGCCTACATTCATAAATGCCATCAGGGAGGAGGTACTTGATCTCACCCTGGTGAGCACTCCTTTTGCGAACTCAATTGTTAACTGGAGAGTTACCGATGAGGCCACACTATCAGACCATCAGCACATCCGGTTTGATTTACCTGGCCAAGCGGAATTACGCAATAATGTGTATTGCCCCAGAAAAACGAATTGGGAGGTCTTTCAGGCATTGGTATCCACCAAAACGGACCAAATCTGCAGCCATCCCAACTCTGTGAGTGAAATTGAGATGGCAGCAGACCAGTTGCAGGATGTGCTTCTGTCCTCCTATCGAGACAGCTCCGTCCCAAAGTCCTACCAGTTGAATCGCAAGGTTCCCTGGTGGAACAGGGGCTTGGCTGTCCAAAGGCGGGAGGTCAGAAGGCTCTTCAACAGGGCCAAGGCGAATCGAGTCGGATGGGAAGTATATAAGAATGCTCTCACTGACTATAACAAAAGCATTAGACGCGCGAAACGCGATACTTGGCGCACTTACTGCGGCAGTGTGGAGTCACTTCCAGAAGCAGCAAGACTGCAAAAAGTAATGACCAAAGGGTCCACTAATGGCATAGGGCTTTTGAAAAGAGCGGATGGCTCGTACACACGTGACCGAAAGGACACCTTGGAACTTCTGCTCCAGGTGCACTTTCCGGACTCGTTAGCTGACCCTGAAGCTGCTGACCAGATTGGTGACTCAGTGCCACCGAGCAGACGGTCATACAGCCTCTCCGGGTCTATTTTTGATGCTGATAAGGTTAGGTGGGCGATAAGATCATTCGCACCCTTTAAAGCCCCAGGTGGCGACCAGATTTTTCCTGCCTTAATCCAGTACAGTATTGAAGATATCATCACCCCTCTAATAGGTCTACTTAGGGCGAGCTTCGTCTGGGGACACATACCACTCTCTTGGAGGAGAGTAAATGTGGTATTTATCCCTAAGCAGGGGAATCGTCCTCTGGATCAACCTAAGTCATACAGACCGATTAGCCTCACATCCTTTTTGCTTAAGACAGCAGAAAGGCTGATAGATCTGCACATTCGGTGTAAGCTGCAGACTACCAAACCCCTGCACCAACGACAATTTGCCTACTCAAAAGGCAAATCAACGGAGGTCGCGTTACATCACCTAGTCAGCAGAATCGAAAAATCCTTCGAAGTCAAAGAAATTGCTTTGTGCTCCTTCCTAGACATAGAAGGAGCTTTCGATAATACTGGCTACCAATCAATAGTCGGAGCGCTGAGGCGCAGAGACATTGACGACGTAACAATCACATGGATAGAGGCCATGCTGAAGGAAAGGGACATCTCTTCTTCGTTGGACTCCACCACTGCTCGTATCAGAGCAGTTAAGGGTTGTCCTCAGGGCGGGGTGCTCTCTCCACTTCTTTGGTCTCTAGTGGTAGACGAGCTCCTGGAAATACTGTCAAACCAGGCCATCGATGCTATTGGGTATGCGGATGACTTGGCTATAATAGTGACCGGGAAGTTCGACACGACCGTCTCAGAGCTGATGCAGGTCGCTCTAAATACGGTATCACAATGGTGCTCGGATGTTGGTCTGAGCATCAACCCTCAGAAGGCGATTATAGTTCCCTTCACAAAACGATATCGCACCGATGTTAAGCAATTATACATCGGCAGCGAACCTGTGGGTATCTCAAATGAAGTCAAATATCTCGGTGTAGTCCTGGACAAGAGACTGAACTGGAATTCCCACCTCGGCAAAACGCTCACCAAAGCGACTCAAGCCATGTGGGCATGCAGAAGATTCTTTGGCAGAACGTGGGGTCTGAACTCAAAAATCATCAGGTGGCTATATCAGATGATGGTCAGACCCATCGTGGCATATGCCGCGCTGGTCTGGTGGCCAAAGTTGCAGCAGGCAACAGCCATCAGCAAGTGTAGTAAGCTGCAAAGGTTGGCGTGTCTAGCCCTGTCCGGGGCTATTCACACTTGTCCCACAGCAGCTATGGAATCGGTACTTAACCTGATTCCTCTGCACTTATACATCCAAGAGACGGCTATTATGAGCCTATCGAGGATAAAGCTTCTTGGGGGGCTACTGGCAGCAGATTTTGGTCATGCCAGTTTAATAAACCGGGTTCCTGACTTGGCGATCTGCTGGAGAACAGATTTCAAGATCAAGGAACTCATCTTCAACAACAAATTTAGGACTCGTATTCCAACCAGAGGGGAATGGAATAATGGCAATCCTTGTTCGGACCCAGGCAGTGTACATTGGTATACTGATGGGTCCAAAACCGAACAAGGGGTGGGTGCAGGAGTTGTAGGACCCAACACCCGAATCTCGATTGCAATGGGTATGTGGCCCACCGTCTTCCAATCAGAGATTCACGCCATCGAGTCTTGCTGCCTACTCATCCTGGAGAAGAGGATGAGGGGAGCAAACATATACATTTTCTCAGACAGTCAAGCGGCCATTAAAGCACTTTCCTCCAGGGAAATATGTTCGCAAATGGTCACTGATTGTTGGAAATCGCTACAGCGTCTCTCCTCGAGAAACAGGGTAACCCTCTGCTGGGTCCCTGGTCACGCCGGCATAACCGGTAATGAAGAGGCAGATGAACTTGCAAGGACAGGATCATCAACGCCCCTTATCGGCCCGGAACCCTTCTGTGGCGTTAGCTGGTCTTCGATAAAATTCTTGGTGAAGAAATGGGTCGCCAAAGAAACAAGCTATTTCTGGACAAACTACCCAGGAATGCGACAAGCAAAACTGCTTATCGACCCACTCAGGGAACGGAAAACATCTTCGTTACCTAGAGGGGATCTTAGACTGCTTGTGGCCTATCTCAGTGGCCATCACACAGTTAAATATCACCTCCAAAAAATGCGTCTCTCTTCTGACGCAGAGTGTAGGCTCTGCCTCGAGGAGGACGAAACCACTACGCACATTCTGTGTGACTGCCCAGCCATTTTATGGATTAGAAGGAGGCATCTACGGAGGGACTTCGTGTCTCCTGAACAAATCCAACGATCCTCCACAAAAGCTCTTCTTGATTTCATCAAGGAAGTCGAGGTGCTTTTGTCCATTTAGGGAGAAGTTAAGTCGTCCAACACAAAAGACCGCCAATTGGTCGCAGTGTCTGGTTTCTCTGTCGGGAGACTCCCCTTTATTTATTTATTTTTTTATAAATATTAGCTATAATACATTAACAGTAAATAAAATTATAACTAATAGTAGAATAGAGTACTAGTAACAGGACCTTTGACCACCTCTAAGTGTAAATGTATTGTTATTTATAAGAAAAAGCTAAGTGTTGACAATTTAAGTAAACTGTGTGTTGTAATAATAAAGTATGTGGATAAGGCTGACAATTTACATACAAACAACCAACAAACTCAAACCCTGGAGAAAACAAAACTACACTAACAGAAACTGTATGTGGATAAGGCTGACAATTTACATACAAACAACCAACAAACTCAAACCCTGGAGAAAACAACACTACACTAACAGAAACTGAGGAAAACAACACTACACTAAAAGAAACTGGACTCATCATCATCACCTTTGGAACACTCAATCTGCCTGAAAAACTAAGAATCGGCTACGTAACAGTCCGCGTTCGACCATACATCCCACTACCCCTGCCATGCAGAAAGTGCCTGCGCTTTGGCCACCCAACTCCAGTATGTAAAGGCATAGAAATATGCATTAACTGCTCTAACGCAAAGCACACAAACGAAAATGAGCGATGCACAAATCAAAAAAACTGCCTAAACTGCAACAACAACCCGGATATCGATCACCCACACAGCCCCCTCGACCGCAAATGCCCTGCTTTCATTGAACAACAAGAATTAACAGCCATAAAAATCACGGAAAAAATAGACCACAAAACCGCGCTTGATATCTACTACAACCGACACGGCCAACATATCAGAACATCATATGCAAAAACTCTCGCCAATAAAACACAACACTCAACTATCACGCAAACACCAAACACACATACACCAACTAACACACCACAAATCACCAGACAAACAAAACCACCTGCTACAACACACCAAACCATCGCTGCTACTCTTCACAAACAAGGCACACCTAATCCAACCCCTCGCGGCATCACAATGGGCCGAATGCGGCCTAAGTGCGCTAAGGGGGGTATCCCTCCTTGGTAACCGCTCTAACCTAACCTAACCTAATCCAACCCCTCACACAACACCACCAACCAAAACACCAACAGCATCTCCACAGCGACCAATGGAAACAGAATACATGGAAACCGAAAACACATATCACACCAACGAAGTCAACAAGCCATACCCATCAATCCTAACCGAAGATCTAAAACTAAAACTATACTCTAAAGATAAGTCCAACTCTCTTTCCACCACGCTCAAAACGGTTATTGTGCAGTTTGGTTACTTTTCCGAAAAGTGGGGGAATTTTTTTTTTTTATATAGGCACCTTCGATTGGTTGCCGCTAATGATATTCCATGGGGGGAGGCTGAAATTTCCCATAAACTCCATGAGTTATGGGGTTTTGAAATTATCATGAATATTCGTGATTTTGAAGAACGCTAGGGAGAGGGGGTGAACACACACACACACACACACACACACACACACACACACACACACACACACACACACACACACACAGAGTGTTTTCACGGAGTAAAGGTACGAAAATGGGTAAATATTTACTATCGCGGCACCAGCGATTTTCGGGCTGATTTTTTTTTTACGAGTTTTTTATCACCTGTGAATGATAGAAAAAGGTTTCTCATGCAGGCGCATGACGTTTTTTTTAATAAAAAAAAAAAAAAATTTTTTTGTTTGTGTGATCTGCTCCGGAACATAGCCAACAGTGCCAATAGCAGTGGCGTGAGCCACTGCTTTTAGGGCGTTTGAAAGTTTTAACGGCATTTTAAACTTTCAAACGCCGTAAAGCAGTGGCTCACGCCACTGCTATTGGCACTATTGGCTATGTTCCGGAGCAGATCACACTATCGGGCACATTTTTTTCACGCAAGCACACACACCTTCCCTAGCGCAACATCAAAATATCGAAAACTATTTATGAGAATTTCAAAACCCCATAACTCATGGAGTTTATGGGAAATTTCAGCCTCCCCCCATGGAATATCATTAGCGGCAACCAATCGAAGGTGCCTATAAAAAAAAAAAAAAATTCCCCCACTTTTCGGAAAAGTAACCAAACTGCACAATTACCCTCAAAACATCCAAAGCGAACCCAAAAACCAAATCAAAACCTTAAAACAAGAACAAATCCTCAAGCGATATATAAGTATATATTTAAACCAGTGGTGCCCACACAAATACAATGACATGTGTCTTGCATTTGTGTGCGTAAGAGAAAAACGAAGTTGGCTTCGCGCGTGACGTTTTAATGCTTTGCACTGCGCAAAAGAAACGGAAACTTCAAACTTAATAAAATTAATTGCTTCTTGCTAAATATATTAGAGCTGAAATAATTAATTATTAAATAACTAATTATATAAATAAGAAAATAATTTCAAGCATAAAACTTAAGAAATTACTAAATAACAAATAATTAAATAACAGAAATAAATGGAAATTTCAAACTTAAGTTACTGAAATAAAAATAAAATAAAAACACAGTAATAAAATAAAAAAATTAAATAAATATAACTATTTACATTTCAAAAGATTATCTAAATTAATTTCTCCTCTAAATTCCTTAATTCTCAAAAGGCACGCTAAATGTGTATCGGTTAATGAGCTTCTTAGTTTATGTAAAATATGTTTCATGCTAGAAAACGCTACCTCACAATTATATGTAGTTCCGAACATGGAATACAGCTTATAAATTTCACTTTTAAGGCTCGGGTATTTCGTATTATCTATGTGAATCCAAAAGTTTTTTCCCAACTCCAGTGGTATTCCCAAGTCCCCCCTCAAAGTAATGAGTTCTTCGCGAATAGTAATGTTCTCAAAACAATTTATTTCACAAGTTAATGGAAAATTATTTAAATCTAAAATACATTTTAATGAACTTAAATCTATAAATCTATTTTCAATGTTATTAAGAAGGGCCTTCAATATAACAAAAAATTGTTCTATTTTTTCGAAACTATCTATATATTAATAGGCTAAGCCTTTTTTAGTAATCCCTTTTTCCCCTACTTCCCGTTAACCGATTTTGAAACGGAATATACCATTCGATTCGTATTAATTTGTAGATGTGCAGAATATGAAAAAAAAATTGAATTTGACAATGTTACCTGTTAAGTTCAGGTAAACGAGAAATACGTATATGAAGCATACGAAACGGAAACAACAACAATTTCATTGCGCCACAGAGACGCTGGCAGCGTAGCACACAGCACAGGCAGCAGCTCTGTTGCGGGGGATTTTCCCCCACTAAGCGATCCTAGTTTATCTTAAACTCTAAAAATATAACCTGTGTTTTTTCTAAACTACTTATATTATTATTTTCTAATTGACTAATTAATATTAAGAGTTTTCTTTTAAATAAATATACTGAATTGACTAAATCAAAAATTTGTTTATTTTTACCCTGAAGGCACAAATTTAATTCATTTAGCATAGCCGTTATATCACACAGGAAACCGAAATCTAACAAAAAATCAGGACTTTCTAGATCTAAACAAAATTGATCAGTTTCCTTAACGTGGGCTTGAAGAAAACGGAGTACTTTTCTTAAGCTAAATGAACGGTCTAAGCATTTTCCCCGGCTTAGCCATCTTACTTTCGTATACATAAGTAAGTCTTTATAATCCGCATTAAACTCCTCAAGAAATCCCTTAAATTTTCTATGAGTTAAAAAATTAAGCCCGCCCCTTATCTTATTTATTATTTTAATGCATGTATTCATTACGTTTACCATTTTCAACTCCCTTGCAAAAAAAGCTTCCTGGTGTATAACGCAATGCATAAATAAACAAAAAATTCCATTTTTTCTTAAACATCCCAGACAGACCCTTGTTTGTCCCTGTCATTACTTTTGCACCATCTGTGCAAACACAACTTAATTTACTAATATAATTGTCCTTATATAAAATTTTTTGCAAAAGAGTATTATATAATATCTCGCCCGTCACATGCCCGTGTAGCGAAACCACATCGAACACCTCAAAACAAGTTAAATTTTCATCTACAGTTCTTATACAAATTATTAGTTGACAAATATTATTAATGTCTGTACTTTCATCAAGACATATAGAAAAATATTTACATTTGTTAAGCCTCTCCTTTGTTGCAGAAAAAATATACTCGCTTAATTGTTCTGTTCTTCGAGTAATCGTATTCCGCGATAACGGAATTTGTTGGCAAAGCTTGGAAATTTCCCTCCCAATGTTTCCAAAACACTTTATAACATCAACAATTAAGTTCTTAATAAATATACCATCTGTAAGGGGCCTACATTGCTTAGCTAAAGCCAAAGCCACAACATAAGACGCCTTTTTTAAAGACACGTGGTCAACGACAGGTGCAAGTTGATTGGGATATTTAATTAGAAAGTATTTTGCCTTAAGTTCTAATAATTTTTCTAATCTATCCTTATTTAATATATTAATAAAACTAGAATGAGTAATATAATGCCTTTTAATATTAAAGTATTTACAAGTATAAATAATATGCGAACAAATTAAACATTCCGCATCCCCATCCATATTTTCAATAAAGAAAAAATCATTTTCCCACTCTTCCAGAAACATTTTTATTCTCAGTAAATTTAATATTTATTGTCAGTGTATTTTTAATAAGTTGCGCAGCGAGACCTTGCTCCGTTGACGGCTGAACAGCAACTGATTTGATTTTCGTTTGCGCTTCGCTGTCGAATTCCACGAAGCGAACGAAACCACGCGCACGAAGACGCTTGCCGACGTCACACGACCATTAACACCATTATGAAATCATGATGCAATTAGTATAAGGTGGTCTCGTGCGAAAACGATGTGCCTTAGCTTATGCTAGCAATAAGTGCGAGTGAAACGTACATACAGTACATACATACATACGTACGTACAGTGAGAGTGAACGAAACGGCAGTAGAAACTGTTTTTGTTTTCACTTTAACAAGCAAGCACGCACTGAGCTAAGGCACAAAAACGAACTAGCTAAGGCACTGGCACGAGCTAACTTCGGCTTCGAACGAGACCACCTTATACTAATCATGGTGAAATAACATAAGGTGGTCTCGTCGGAGCCGAAGTTTTACGAAGTATCCACTTATTTCAGTGTACGTATGCGAAGGGTTAATCAACAAACACATTGCCGCCTCACTCACACTCAATACGACACTATTAACTATGTTCCTTTCACTCGCACTTATTGCAAGCATACAATAAGTGGATGTCTGTTGCCGACGAGACCACCTTATGTTATTTCACCATGATACTAATTGCATCATGGATGCAACCCTTAACCCTTAGCATGTCCGTATGCTTTGAATATGCCACTTATAATAAAAAGACGAGATTTTTTTTTAAAGTTTGATTTTTAATAATTTGGAGTTAGCAATTAAACGCTGCTTTTGGTTTTTAATACAAATTTTTTTGTTTAAGTACTTAACTCTAAAATATATTCTTATTTTAAAGTAAAAAGAAATTACAAGTTTATCCAGCTCTACATTTTGTGCTGCGATTACTAATTTTTCTTTTAAATTTGCAAAATTTGTAATATTTCATATTAACACGTGCACGCTTAAGGGTTAATGAAAAACAAGCAAAAAATTCGTCCGTACACAACCTTTCTCTTCAACAAGCAAACGTGCACTGAAATAAGTGGATACTTCGTAAAACTTCGGCTCACGACGGGACCACCTTATGTTATTTCATCATGATTTACACTGTCTGTGTAGCAGCAGAGAGCCGGCAGAGTTTTTACCAACCACATGTGGCGGGGGCTTGGGCACCACTGATTTAAACTAATAATAATACTATGCCTCTAAAATGCATACAATGGAACATTCGAGGATATTTAAACAACTACAATGAGCTACAAACACTGATAAAAACTTTAATCCTAACATAATAGCACTGCAAGAAACCCACCTAAAATTTACAACAAACATTCCCATACCCATTAACTACACACTCCACGCCCTTAATACCTCCCAACACTATGGTGGTGTAGCAATACTTACACACAATTGCCTACAAATAAACCCCTTGCCCTTAGCAAACGACTTCGATGCAATCTGCGTGGAAGCCTCATCCAAAAAGAAAATAAAAACAAGTAAGAACGTTGCAGTCGGACGCAACCGACTGCGATATACTTTGATACCAGTTCACATAGCTGTGTTAAGAATTCTGAGAGCAAATAGTAATATATGAGGGTTTTGGGTATAAAATTGGAGACTCTAGCCAATAACTGACAAAGATATAGAGGTGGGCGGTATAAGTGGGCGTGGCATCCAAAACATTGATGCAGATCTGTTACGGATTCCACTAACAATGTTCATACCAAATTTGAAGGGCCTAGCTCGAAAACTGAGAGAGATATAGCGGTGGGCGGTATAAGTGGGCGTGGCATCTAAAACATTTATGTACACCTGTTACGGATGTCACTACCAATGTTCATACCAAATTTGGTGACTCTAGCTTAAAAACTGGCGAAGATACATGAATTAAGGTTTTTTTTTAGGGTGGTGGGGCATGTCCCGTTGTTTGGGGGCGTGGCATCCAATGTTTTGATGCATAACTTTGTCAGATGTCAGCATCTACCTTCCTACCCAATTTGGTGGCTATAGCTTCAAAACTGTAGAAGATACAGGCATTTTTGTTTATAATTGGAGAGGGGCTGGGGGCGGAATAGGTGGACGTGGCATCCAAACTTTTGATGCAGTTTTTTGGGGAATGTCACCAGCTATCTTGCCATTAAATTTGGTGACTCTAGCTGCTAAATTGTGGGATATATTTGTGTTTTATCGATTTGCACATCGAGGTGTATCGACTTGTTATCGATTTCTCAGGCCCCCTGAGGTCGTAGAGCCCCAAATTGAACACTTTGTCTGACGAAGACATGTACCAAGATATTTGCAAAGTTGCAAGGCTCTAGCTTTAAGGGTGTCGAAAAAAGTTGCGTTCATTCGGACGGACGGACGGACAGACGGACAGACACCATGACGGACATTGCACAAACCCAATATACTATGATACCTTTGGTATCAAAGTATAAAAATACAAACAATCATAAACAGCGGAATAAGAACAGCTCTTGGCGCATTTAGAACAACACCGGTTAACAACCTACTTACAGAAACCAACACTCCACACATCACCCACAGATTTAAACTCCTTACCAGCAAAACTGTCAAGAACCTAATTTTCTCAAACAAATCACCATTACACACAATAATAAACAAGCCAAACATACACAAATATGCACAAAAAAGCAACTCAGCAATTGCAAGAACAATAAACATCTGTCTCACCCACAACATCCCTTTCAAACCTACCAAAATAATAAAAACAAATTTACCCCCCTGGTACCTTAAACACAATACCATAGACACAATTTTACACCAATACACTAAAAGCACCACCAACCCAATCGTATTCCATAAACACTTTTTAGAATTCAAAAACAAACACACCCAATACCACTTTATTTACACCGACGGGTCCAAATCCGCCCACAACACCTCATTCGCCATCACAACTGAAGACACCATAATTAAAAGAGGGATTCTTCCTCCATACACATCAATTTTTACAGCAGAAATAATAGCCATATTCGAAGCACTTAAAACAGTTATACAACAAAACGGCAAATGGATCATTTGCTCCGATTCCCTATCCTCCCTAAGATCAATAAAAAATATAGATAACCTCAGCTACTACCCAAAAACCATTAGAAAGGTCACCACCAATAATATTAACATAACAGACATAAACAAATACTTCAAAAATCAAGAAACACTCTCAATACACCAATACCCAACATCAAATTGGTACAAAAATATAAACCTAAGCAACACAAATATTCTACAAACTCTCAAAACCTCAAACGAAATTTCAAGACTTGACCAAATAAAACTTTTTAGACTAAGACTGGGACACACAAAAATCACAAACCAACACTACATAGACAAAAACATAACTAACCACTGCCCTTTTTGCAATTCTATAATAAACCTCAATCACATCTTAACCCAATGCCCATCTCTAACAACAGCGCGAACTAGATTCCTCCAAAACAAAAATCTTATTGATATCCTAACGACCCATCCATAGACAACATCAAACTCATAATAGACTTCCTAAGAAAAACAAACCTTTACAACAAAATATAAAAGAAACAATATAAAATAGACACATACACTACACCTAAACAACCAAAGAAACACTTAGGGTATTCACTTGCTGTGCTATTATCGTATAGTAATATATATAATACAGTGTAGCTAGTGAGTGCACATTTTACGTTTCTTTTGTCGTATTTGTGCTATGTCAGCTGTTTGACAGTTCAATGACAATACAATCGGTTGAAAATCAAATTCAAATTTCTTATGCGATTGAACCTAAACAATCATTTTATACACATTACCCTCGCTCCAGCGTTTAATCTCATATTCCCTCGTTCTTTTTGTTTTATTCGCTTCTGCCACTGTTATAAACATCAGATTAATCTTAAAAGTTAATAAACAATCAAATTTACTTACTTTTGCAAACAAAATTCGCCCAGTGTGACCAAATTTCATTACATCAGTAATCTCGAAAACGGTTGTTTTTATTTGTAGTCTGGCAACCCCTAAATAACACAAATGGCACAATAATAGCAAACATACCCAGGGGCATGTTGTGATGTGTTATGCTATATTATAAAAGCTCTAGTGTGTTTGTTGTAAAGCTCTCAAATATCACTTTATTACTTTACGCACATATCACAGCAAGTGAATACCCTAACTATATTTAAGCTGTACATATGTATATAAATATAAAAAGCTGAAGGCCACTGCAGCCATGCTTACACACTACTAGTTTCTAAGTTTAATACTTTAAGCTAGTACCAATAAATAAATAAATAAACCTCTACTTGTAGCACTAGCAATAAATCAATCAATCAATGAGTTTGGCAATTTTATACTTTTGCTTCAATCGGCTGGCTGCTAAACTACATGAGATGGTAGTATAGACTTTATATGAACTTTGCGTAAATGAATAGGTAATACTAAAATATAATTTCCACATTAAAAGTTTGCAAGTTTATTGATAATTAGGTAGGGCATGCATAAATAATAATGACAGCTTATTATGAGTTAGTAAAGTAATTCTAGAATAAAGGTATTTTTTATTAAAATTATCAAAGTAAGTTATGTGTTATGTTTAAATTATATGTAAGTGGTTTTATTGATTTCCACTTAATAAAGGGTATTTCAACATAGCGTTGTTGCTGCGTCTTGTAATGCTTTGCCAATTGTAGTTATCTAAACCACTTTGGGTTACAAGGGAATTATCAAAACTGAAGAATGCGAAGACAAGATCTTATAAAAGAATCAGAAAATTGGGAACTATTATTGACTTATCAACTTATATAATAGCAAAGTCTTATTTTCTTTCTGTTAACTCATCCTGCTATAATAACTATCTTAATAAATGTAGAATGAATTTCTCCCGTGATCCTAAACAGTTTTATAAATTTGTTAACTCTGAACGTAAATCCTCCTGCATGCCATCCTCAGTTTTTCTTGATAATACGAAAGCAAGTTCAGATCAGGCTGTGGCCGATCTATTTGCTGAATATTTTCAATCAGTATACTCTTCGAGTTCTCATAGCTCTAGTAATACTTATCCCTTCTAAATTTAAACGTCAAATTCAGGCCCGTGCGCAGGGGGGGGTTGTGGGGGTTCTAACCCCCCCCCATAGAGAATTTTTCCACATAATTTTCCACTAGCAATAGTCCTTATTCTACGAAAGTCAAACCGATTTGATAATTAATATTTTGTTGTCAATTTTTGTTTACACATTCTCAACTTTCTCGATCTTGTGCACATTTGTTTTTGAATTTTCCCACCTTTTTTACCTCCTATTATCAGTGTCATTGTGAATGCAACCATCGTGGTTGTGAATGCAAATAGTCAGCTGTTCGAGCTGTGCGGACATGTGTTGACATTGATTGATTTTCGATCCTTATATTTTTTACCATGGACATTCGTCGCTTTTTGTGTAAAAAACCGCGGATTGAACACAAAAATGTAAGTATCGAATGCTGTTGATTTCAGTAGATTATCAATCACAGCAAGGATTTGCAGGTTATTGTGCTACAGTTTATAATATTGAAGATACCTTTTGTTTATTGATAGGACGTGGGTGAATGTAATCAAGATAAAGTTATTCCTGAAGTTCCGAAAAGTGAATATCAAGTCAAGACACAATAAAATGTCTTCATTTATAAGAAAAGTTTCTTATTCTTTTTTTATAACTTCATAACCTAACATGATACACATATGTCAAAACCCCCCCCATAAACGAATTCTGCGCACGGGCCTGGTCAAATTGCATATTTGCCCCAGTCTTAACTGCGTGTTCGCTGCTAAGTGACCTTAACCTGATCCAACTAGGCATCTCGCCTGGTCCTGATGGAGTGCACGGTTGTGTACTTAGATATTGCGCTGATTCACTGTGCAAACTTTTACTAAAATTATTCCAATTATCTGTTGAATTTTCAGTATTCCCTGATATGTGGAAGCAATCTTTTATTATTCCACTTCATAAAAGTTCTTTAAAGTCCATTGTTAAAAATTATAGAGGGATTTCTAAATTGTCTGCCATTTCGAAAGTCTTTGAAAAACTTATTTGCTCTTAACTGCAACACTCATGTAGCGCAATTATGTCGCCTTATCAACATGGTTTTGTAAAGCTTAGATCTACTACCGACAACCTTCTAGAATTTACATGGCTTGTTATCAAAGGGATTCAGAGCAAAATGCAAACTGATGTCATTTATACCAATTTTAGTAAGGCATTTGATTCTGTTAGTCTTTCACTTTTGCTTTATAAATTAATCACTATTGGGCTCCCAACTAACCTTCTTTCATGGCTTTCTGAGCACTAATAAAGTTGTCATTAAATCGTCTGTCTCTAAGCATATTTATATAACATCAGGTGCCCCCCAAGGTAGTCACTTTGGGCCTTTATTATTTAATCTCCTTATTAATGATCTTCCTGCGGTAATATCTAACTCGCATGTGTACATGTTTGCTGATGACGTTAAATTATCTTTATCCTAAAATGAACCTTCTTTCAGTAACTTACTGCAGTCTGATCTTAGTGCACTATCTGATTGGTGCAACTTTAACCAACTTAATTTAAATTGTTCTAAATGTAAAGTAATGTCTTTCTGTGGAAGTACTCCTCATACTGCTCAGTACTTGCTTGATAGCTCACCACTCGATTGCATATTAGAAATGAAGGATTTGGGTATTATTCTTGACCCAAAATTAAAGTTTGATTCTCATATATCGTGCATGGTTAATAAAGTCGTCAATGTCGTTGGTTTCATCAAGCGGTGGTCGAAAGAGTTTAACGATGCCTACACTACTAAAACACTTAATACATCCCTAGTGCGACCCATCCTTGAATATGGATCTTGTGTGTGGTCTCCGCAATACAGGATTCATCAGGATAGAATTGAATCTGCTCAGAAGAAATTTCTTTTATTTGCACTTAGGATTTTTAACTGGGTTTCCGGAGTTGATCGTTACTTAATCAGCTATCTCATGCATGAACCGATTCGTGTAGTGTCCTCTGACTACAATAAGATGTATTCATTTTTTTTTTTTTTTGAGGCCTCCTGTTCTTTCCTAAAAAGATCCACAGTAAAGGTATGAGTAGTAAATTCGTTTTTTGCAATGTACGTCATGGTCTTGGTCTGCTTGAATTTAGTATACCTAAAATTCCCACTTATAACTATTTGCACACAGAATCCTTAATACAGATTAGTAAACTTGTATCGGAGCATATCGCAGTCGGTTGCTTCCGAATGCAACGTTTTATTTTGTTAAATTTAATTAAACTTTAATACCAAAGGTATCATAGTATATTGTCCGTCATGGTGTCCGTCCGTCATGGTGTCCGTCCGTCAGTCCGTATGAAAGCAACTTTTTTCGACACCGTTAAAGCTAGAGCCTTGCAACCTTGCAAATATCTTGGTACATGTCTTCGTCAGACAAAGTGTTAAATTTAGGGCTCTACGACCTGAGGGGGCCTGGGAAATCGATAACAAGTCGATACATCTAATCGATAAAATACAAATATATCACACATTTGAGCAGCTGGAGTCACCAAATTTGGGGGCAACATTGCCTATGACATTCCCCAAAAAACTGCATCAAAAGTTTGGAAGCCTCGCCTACCTGTTCCGCCCCCAGCCCCCCTCAAATTACAAACAAAAATGGCTGTATCTTCTACAGTTTTGAAGCTATAGCCACCAAAATTGGCATGAAGGTAGATGCTGACATCTGACCAAGTTATGCATCAAAACATTGGATGCCACGCCCCCAAACAACGGGACATGCCCCTCCGTCCTAATAAAAACCGGAATGCATGAATCTTCGTCAGTTTTTCCGCTAGAGTCACCACATTTGGTGGGAACATTGGTAGTGACATCCGTAAGAGGTATGCATACATTTTGGATGCCACGCCCACTTATACCGCCCACCGCTATATCTCTCAGTTTTCGAGCTAGGCTCTTCAAATTCGGTATAAACATTGTAAGTTACATCCGTAACAGATCTGCATCAATGTTTTGGATGCCACGCCCACTTATACCGCCCACCTCTATATCTTTCTCAGTTTTTGGGCTAGAGTCACCAAATTTGGAATGAACATTGGTTGCGACATCCGTAACAGGTGTGCATAAATAAATATGTTATGCCACGCCCACCTCTATATCTTTGTCGGTTTTTGCGCTAGAGTCTCCAAACTTGGTAAGGGGATAGAAAGTGCCATCTGCCACAGATAAATGTCATGCCTACCCTTTCTGCCTGATTTGTATACCCAAAACCCTCATAAACTACTATTTGCACTATGTAAACTGGTATCAAAGTATATCGCAGTCGGTTGCGTCCGACTGCAACGTTTTTATTTGTTTTATGTTGTTTTTTGTCGATTGCTATTAGTTGACAATAAAGCAATAAATAAAAAAATAAATAAATAAATAAAAATAAAATAATAATGTTTTATATTAAAATGTGAAGACAAGGTTTAAAACAAACATTCAAATAATAAACATTAGAATTTGATCACAATCGGTTAAGAGACACCGAAGATATCGCAAATCAAAGTTTAGTTGGGCAATCACACAGAGATGACTATGTCCGATACGTATCGGGTTTGTTACTTCTGTGTAAAACTTACAATGCACTGCTCGTTAATGCAGCATAAGTCCCCCGAGGCTGTGGTAAGTTTCCAGAAATGCTCGCCCTGCACAGAATTTTCTGTCCAATCCGGGACAATGCGTATAGGTCTTTGCAGATTGCTCGTCGATGACGCTCGTCTATAATATACAAATTGGAAGCATTATATGGAAGTACGAAGGAATTTAATTAAAAGCAAAATTGTTTGTTTTTCATTTTTTGTTTTTTAAGTGCTCATGTACTAAGCTTTTTTCAAGTGTTTGTACTAGACATCTGCATGAGTGGCAAAAAAACCGCAATCGAGTATACAACGCTTAAATTGAGTTGAATGAATATGAATGCATAGCGAAATGAGTATGAGTGAGTGAGTAGGGATCCCGTTAAACTCAACGCACAAAATAGAGACGATGAGTATGAATGAGTGTAAGTGAGAATGAGAGCAAAAGTTTCGAATGTATTCGAGTTGCACAGCGGTTGTTGTTCTTTAGTTGTGCATACAGAATAGAAATAAACGAAAAAAGAATATCATATATTGCATTTGAATATTTATTTTGCTTATAACTATTTCTTATAAATATATGTATCTATACATTTAATTTATGGTTGAATGTAAAAACATTATTTTATTGTTTTCTGAAATTCTGGCCTGGGAAATCGATAACAAGTCTTTAAGCCTCGATGTGCATATCAATAAAACACATATATATATCTCACATTTGAGCAACTAGAGTCACCAAATTTGACACTCCTCAAAAAACTACATAAAAAGTTTGGATGCCACGCCCAACCTTTTCCGCCCCAGCCCCCCTGTACAGTGGACGCTTACAAATTAGAACCAGTTGGTTCCTGGGGTAGTTCTAATTTCTGAAAAGTTCTAATTTCTGGACGCATTTTGAAATGTCGTATAAGGCAATAAATGGCTTCTTTTCTGCTTAATAGGTTTCGCAGGGAATGTTATTTTAATTTAAATTAATTTTTTTTAACATTCAAAAAAAAAAATTTTTATTCATACATAATTGAGCAAAAGAAGGTTTTTTTTATCATTTTTAGTTATCATTCTTACTGTAGTAGTCTGTTATGTAAGTTTTTTTTTTTTGTTTTCTTTAACAATGTCTTTGCGGAGCTCCAAAAGATTACCCATGTGCTTACTATTATGCGTCCCACTATTTTTGCACCATTTAAGCAAATAATTATTAATAAATTATTTCATTGCCGCCAAAGTGCTTGTCAAAAGTTTGCATGTAAATGACCGTATATAAGTGCGTTTAACAAAAACACACAAATTAAATAGGAACACATGCAGTTGGTGAATCCCCTTTTATATGCAATTCGTTAAAAGGCAAACCAATATAATAATTCACGTAAAAAAAAAAACGCTAAGAAATTAGAACCGCGGTTCTAATTTGTGAGCGTCCACTGTATCTTCTTCAGTTTTGAAGCTATTGCCAAATTGCCAAATTTGGTACAAAGGAAGATGCTGACATCGGACACAGATATGCCACGCCCCCAAATAACGGGCCATGCCCACCGCCTAAAAAAAACCGAATACATGTATCTTCGCTGATTTTTGCACTAGAGTCACCAAATTTGGTGGGCATATTGTTAGTGACATCCGTAACAGATGTGCATCAATTTTGGATGCCACGACCACACATACCGCGTTAGAGTCCCCAAACTTGGTAGGGGGATAGAAGGTGTCATCCGGCACAGATATGCATCACATTTTGGATGTATATCGCAGTCGGTTGCGTCCGACTGCAACGTTTTTACTTGTTTCTTATCGGACCTCTCCCAACTAGCGGATATAAGCCCGAAAAATATTCTATCTTTTATACGAGTCTCGGGCCGGGACCACGTCCTCGACAGCGGTGTTACGCACTCTGCGTCTGGGTAGACGGTATGGGCGCAGTCCAAACGCGGCATCACAACGGGCCAATTCTGGTCTACGTGAGTGGGGGGTTTCGTCCTCTCACTACCGCCCTCACCTAACCTAACCTAAATAGCTAAATTTATGCTCAAAGCAAAAAGAATCGGTTCATCCAGATATTAATCTATATATATAAAATAGTTTGTCCTAACTGACTGACTGACTGACTGATTGTTGAGAGACCCACAGCCTAAACGATAAGAGCTAGAAGGCTGAAATTTTGACATTATATTCCATTCAGGTTGAAAGTGAGCACTAAGAAAGGATTTTTAATTTGGATTAAATTTTGAACAACTCAATTAATTGCATTAATCACTTTACCTCATTCTACTACTCTGGCGCCTCATTGTCGCACAAGCTGTGAGTTTCAACGCCGCCGAGGTTTCAAACAAAAAAAACTAAAAAAATGACCCATTCCACTTTTTGTCTCTCTCCGTTATTCTCTTTTCTTCTTTGTGCCTTTGACAATTGTTTTTCGAATTAAGTAGCATTTGTTGTTGTTGTTGTTAGTAAGTGTTGTTGTTGCTTCTTTTTGTTGGTATCATTGATTTAAAACAAATCAATTAAAACATAATTTGTTTTTGTACATTAGAATATGTTACGCGATTGGTTTTACCTACATACTTGCTAATTATCAAACAAAACTTAACACACAAATACCTATTGCCATTGTTGTTTTGATATTATTTTCAAACTGACATTTGTAACTTTAGTTGGTGTTGCAAATGCACATATGTACATACATACACATGTATGTACGTGCATTTTCATTGTTTAGTACCTACATACATATGTATTAACAAAAATGCAAGTGCATATATTGGTTAATGCACGCACACATTGTTGTATCTGTAGCAAGCTAATCTATATATATACGAGTTGATAAAATCAAAACAAATGAGTTTTTTTCTTTTCTTCTTTGTGCCCATGACAATTGATTTACGACCCCAGCAGCGTTTGTTGTTGTTGTAAGTGTTGTTGTTGCTTCTTTTTGTTGGTATCATTGATTTAAAACAAAGCAATTAAAACATAATTTGTTTTTGTACACCAGAATATGTTACGCGATTGGTTTTACCTACATACTTGCTAATTATCAAACAAAACTTAACACACAAATACCTATTGCCATTGTTGTTTTGATATTATTTTCAAACTGACATTTGTTACTTTAGTTGGTGTTGCTAACGCACGCATGTACATACATACACATGTATGTACGTGCATTTTCATTGTTTAGTACCTACATACATATGTATTAACAAAAATGCAAGTGCATATATTGGTTAATGCACGCACACATTGTTGTATCTGTAGCAAGCTAATCTATATATATAAAATAGTTTGTCCTAACTGACTGACTGACTGACTGATTGTTGAGAGACCCACAGCCTAAACGATAAGAGCTAGAAGGCTGAAATTTTGACATTATATTCCATTCAGGTTGAAAGTGAGCACTAAGAAAGGATTTTTAATTTGGATTAAATTTTGAACAACTCAATTAATTGCATTAATCACTTTACCTCATTCCAACATCTGGCGCCTCATTGTCGCACAAGCTGTGAGTTTCAACGCCGCCGAGGTTTCAAACAAAAAAAAATAAAAAAATGACCCCTTCCACTTTTTGTCTCTTTCCGTTATTCTCTTTTCTTCTTTGTGCCTTTGACAATTGTTTTTCGAATTAAGTAGCATTTGTTGTTGTTGTTGTTAGTAAGTGTTGTTGTTGCTTCTTTTTGTTGGTATCATTGATTTAAAACAAATCAATTAAAACATAATTTGTTTTTGTACATTAGAATATGTTACGCGATTGGTTTTACCTACATACTTGCTAATTATCAAACAAAACTTAACACACAAATACCTATTGCCATTGTTGTTTTGATATTATTTTCAAACTGACATTTGTAACTTTAGTTGGTGTTGCAAATGCACATATGTACATACATACACATGTATGTACGTGCATTTTCATTGTTTAGTACCTACATACATATGTATTAACAACAATGCAAGTGCATATATTGGTTAATGCACGCACACATTGTTGCATCTGTATCAAGCTAATATTCAAATATACGAGTTGATAAAATCAAAACAAATGAGTTTTTTTCTTTTCTTCTTTGTGCCCATGACAATTGATTTACGACCCCAGCAGCGTTTGTTGTTGTTGTAAGTGTTGTTGTTGCTTCTTTTTGTTGGTATCATTGATTTAAAACAAATCAATTAAAACATAATTTGTTTTTGTACACCAGAATATGTTACGCGATTGGTTTTACCTACATACTTGCTAATTATCAAACAAAACTTAACACACAAATACCTATTGCCATTGTTGTTTTGATATTATTTTCAAACTGACATTTGTTACTTTAGTTGGTGTTGCTAACGCACGCATGTACATACATACACATGTATGTACGTGCATTTTCATTGTTTAGTACCTACATACATATGTATTAACAAAAATGCAAGTGCATATATTGGTTAATGCACGCACACATTGTTGTATCTGTAGCAAGCTAATCTATATATATAAAATAGTTTGTCCTAACTGACTGACTGATTGTTGAGAGGCCCACAGCCTAAACGATAAGAGCTAGAAGGCTGAAATTTTCACATAATATTCCATTCAGGTTGAAAGTGAGCACTAAGAAAGGATTTTTAATTTGGATTAAATTTTGAACAACTCAATTAATTGCATTAATCACTTTACCTCATTCTACTACTCTGGCGCCTCATTGTCGCACAAGCTGTGAGTTTCAACGCCGCCGAGGTTTCAAACAAAAAAAACTAAAAAAATGACCCATTCCACTTTTTGTCTCTCTCCGTTATTCTCTTTTCTTCTTTGTGCCTTTGACAATTGTTTTTCGAATTAAGTAGCATTTGTTGTTGTTGTTGTTAGTAAGTGTTGTTGTTGCTTCTTTTTGTTGGTATCATTGATTTAAAACAAATCAATTAAAACATAATTTGTTTTTGTACATTAGAATATGTTACGCGATTGGTTTTACCTACATACTTGCTAATTATCAAACAAAACTTAACACACAAATACCTATTGCCATTGTTGTTTTGATATTATTTTCAAACTGACATTTGTAACTTTAGTTGGTGTTGCAAATGCACATATGTACATACATACACATGTATGTACGTGCATTTTCATTGTTTAGTACCTACATACATATGTATTAACAAAAATGCAAGTGCATATATTGGTTAATGCACGCACACATTGTTGTATCTGTAGCAAGCTAATATACATATATACGAGTTGATAAAATCAAAACAAATGAGTTTTTTTCTTTTCTTCTTTGTGCCCATGACAATTGATTTACGACCCCAGCAGCGTTTGTTGTTGTTGTAAGTGTTGTTGTTGCTTCTTTTTGTTGGTATCATTGATTTAAAACAAAGCAATTAAAACATAATTTGTTTTTGTACACCAGAATATGTTACGCGATTGGTTTTACCTACATACTTGCTAATTATCAAACAAAACTTAACACACAAATACCTATTGCCATTGTTGTTTTGATATTATTTTCAAACTGACATTTGTTACTTTAGTTGGTGTTGCTAACGCACGCATGTACATACATACACATGTATGTACGTGCATTTTCATTGTTTAGTACCTACATACATATGTATTAACAAAAATGCAAGTGCATATATTGGTTAATGCACGCACACATTGTTGTATCTGTAGCAAGCTAATATACATATATACGAGTTGATAAAATCAAAACAAATGAGTTTTTTTCTTTTCTTCTTTGTGCCCATGACAATTGATTTACGACCCCAGCAGCGTTTGTTGTTGTTGTAAGTGTTGTTGTTGCTTCTTTTTGTTGGTATCATTGATTTAAAACAAAGCAATTAAAACATAATTTGTTTTTGTACACCAGAATATGTTACGCGATTGGTTTTACCTACATACTTGCTAATTATCAAACAAAACTTAACACACGAATACCTATTGCCACTGTTGTTTTGTAAAGTATGGGGGTTTTGGGTATAAAAAGGCAGGCAGAAGAGGTAGGCGTAACATTCAAATTTGTGATGCACATCTGTGGCGGATGGCACCTTCTATCTCCCTATCAAATTAAGAGACTCTAGCGCTAAAAATGAGAAAGATATTGAGGTGGGCGATATAAGTGGGCGTGGCATCCAATATTGCACATTTGTTACGGATGTCACTAACAATGTTTCTACCAAATTTGGTGACTCTAGCGTAAAAGCTGGGAAATATATAGAAATTTCAGATTTTACGAGGTGGGTGGAAAAGGTGGACGTGCAATATAAAATTTTGATGTAGATCGGTTACGGATGTCACTAACCAGGTTTCTACCAAATTTGGTGACTCTAGCCCAAAAACTGAAAAAGATAAAGAGTTTTCAGATTTTAGGAGGTGGGCGGTATACGTGGGGCGTGGCATCCAAAATTTTAATGCATATCTTTGTAAGATCTACCTTCCTATCAAATTTCATGAGTATTGCTTTAAAACTGTGGGATATACAGTCATTTTCGATTATAACTGAAAGGGGGGCTGAGGGCGGAAGAGGTGGGCGTGGCATCCAAACTTTCGATGCCGTTTTTGAGGAATGTCACCAGCTATCTTGCTATCAAATTTGGTGACTATATGCTAAGATGTGTGATATATATGTATTTTATCGATTTGCACATCGAGGTGTATCGATTTTTATCGATTTCCCAGGCCCCTGAGGTCGTAGAGCCGAATTTCACACTTTGGCTGACGAAGGTATGTACCAAGATATTTGCAAAGTTGCAAAGCTCTATCTTTAAGGGTGTTGAAAAAAGTTGCGTTCAAACGGACGGGTGGACGGACGGACGGACAGACACCTGGACGGACATTGCATAAGCCCAATATAATATGATACCTTTGGTATCAAAGTAAAATGACGCGTCTGATTCTTAACCTCAATTGTGGCGTGAAAAAGAGAATATTAAATATTTTGCTAATATGTTGTTAAGCCTTAATTAATTTACTCATTTTATATGTATTGCTAAAATTTTGTAAAAACTATCGGCGCAGCGAAGCAAGCGGGTCCCTTACTAGTATTCATATATACGAGTTGATAAAATCAAAACAAATGAGTTTTTTTCTTTTCTTCTTTGTGCCCATGACAATTGATTTACGACCCCAGCAGCGTTTGTTGTTGTTGTAAGTGTTGTTGTTGCTTCTTTTTGTTGGTATCATTGATTTAAAACAAAGCAATTAAAACATAATTTGTTTTTGTACACCAGAATATGTTACGCGATTGGTTTTACCTACATACTTGCTAATTATCAAACAAAACTTAACACACGAATACCTATTGCCACTGTTGTTTTGTAAAGTATGGGGGTTTTGGGTATAAAAAGGCAGGCAGAAGAGGTAGGCGTAACATTCAAATTTGTGATGCACATCTGTGGCGGATGGCACCTTCTATCTCCCTATCAAATTAAGAGACTCTAGCGCTAAAAATGAGAAAGATATTGAGGTGGGCGATATAAGTGGGCGTGGCATCCAATATTGCACATTTGTTACGGATGTCACTAACAATGTTTCTACCAAATTTGGTGACTCTAGCGTAAAAGCTGGGAAATATATAGAAATTTCAGATTTTACGAGGTGGGTGGAAAAGGTGGACGTGCAATATAAAATTTTGATGTAGATCGGTTACGGATGTCACTAACCAGGTTTCTACCAAATTTGGTGACTCTAGCCCAAAAACTGAAAAAGATAAAGAGTTTTCAGATTTTAGGAGGTGGGCGGTATACGTGGGGCGTGGCATCCAAAATTTTAATGCATATCTTTGTAAGATCTACCTTCCTATCAAATTTCATGAGTATTGCTTTAAAACTGTGGGATATACAGTCATTTTCGATTATAACTGAAAGGGGGGCTGAGGGCGGAAGAGGTGGGCGTGGCATCCAAACTTTCGATGCCGTTTTTGAGGAATGTCACCAGCTATCTTGCTATCAAATTTGGTGACTATATGCTAAGATGTGTGATATATATGTATTTTATCGATTTGCACATCGAGGTGTATCGATTTTTATCGATTTCCCAGGCCCCTGAGGTCGTAGAGCCGAATTTCACACTTTGGCTGACGAAGGTATGTACCAAGATATTTGCAAAGTTGCAAAGCTCTATCTTTAAGGGTGTTGAAAAAAGTTGCGTTCAAACGGACGGGTGGACGGACGGACGGACAGACACCTGGACGGACATTGCATAAGCCCAATATAATATGATACCTTTGGTATCAAAGTAAAATGACGCGTCTGATTCTTAACCTCAATTGTGGCGTGAAAAAGAGAATATTAAATATTTTGCTAATATGTTGTTAAGCCTTAATTAATTTACTCATTTTATATGTATTGCTAAAATTTTGTAAAAACTATCGGCGCAGCGAAGCAAGCGGGTCCCTTACTAGTATATATATATATATCTTGTTTTTATACTCTGTCTGTCTGTTAAATCGCAACTTTTATCGACATCCTTAGAGCTAGAGCCTGGCAACGTTTAATAATGTCATCGCTAAATGCGAATTCGGTGGCAAGATAGCTGTTGACATTTCCCAAAAAAAAAAGAATTTAAGTACATATTGGATGCCACACCCACCTCTTCCGGCCTAGCCCTCCTCTAGTCGAAAATGCCTGAATTTTTCGCAATTTTTAAGGTGTAGCTAACAATTTTGATATGAAGGTGAATGATGAAACAGATTTGCATAAAACTTCAAATGCCACGTCCCCTTATAAAACGAGAATGGATAATCAAACATTTCTTTATCTGGCGGCGCATTGAACAAACATTTTTTCCTTTGAGAATAACAAAACAAAAACAAGTAAGAAGGCTCTAGTCGAGAAATCCCGACTAGGACATACCCTTAACCTTAGCTTGATGGCTCACCACTCGATTGGGTATTAGAAATGAAGGATTTGGGTATTATTCTTGACCCAAAATTAAAGTTTGATTCTCATATTTCGTGCATGGTTAATAAAGCCATCAGTGTCGCTGGTTTCATCAAGCGTTGGTCGAAAGAGTTTAACGATCCCTACACTACTAAAACACTTTATACATCCCTAGTGCGTCCCATCCTTGAATATGGATGTGTGGTCTTCGCAATACAGGATTCATCAGGATAGAATCGAATCTGTTCAGAAGAAATTTCTTTTATTTGCACTTAGAAGTTTTAACTGGGTTCCCGGTTTTGATTTGCCTTCGTATTCAAGTAGACTTCTATTAATTAACCTTCCTTCTCTTTTAACCCGTAATACTATGCATGGAGTTTTATTTGTTACTAATCTGCTCAATGGTGAAATCGACTCACCTATTTTATTAAGTCGAATAAACTTAACTGTCCCTATTAGATCTTCTCGTAACTTTGTACCTATTAACCTTGATCGTTGCTCTACTATCTAATGCATGAACCGTTTCGAGTAGTGTGCGCAGACTACAATAAGATGTTTTCACTTGTTTCCTTTGAGGCCTCCATTCCCATACTAAAAAGATCCATACTGCTTTACTTATCTAGTCATAGTCACTAATCACTAATCTTATGATCTGATTGGGTTTTTCTGGGTTTTTCCCAATCCTTGCAACAAATGTTGGATCATTAAATTTTTGTTGAATTCCCCAGAATATATTAATTTTATAACCTTTTTCATTTCATTACAGTTTGCTTACTGATTTAAATTTAAATTTTGTTCATTAATCTAAAACATTTTTGTAGCTTAAGCTCTATTTTTATACTTTGATACCAAAGGTATCATAGTATATTGGGTTTGTGCAATGTCCGTCATGGTGTCTGTCCGTCCGTCCGTCCGTCCGTCTGTCCGTCCGTCTGTCCGTATGAACGCAACTTTTTTCGACACCCTTAAAGCTAGAGCCTTGCAACTTTGCAAATATCTTGGTACATGTCTTCGTCAGACAAAGTGTTAAATTTGGGGCTCTACGACCTCAGGGGGCCTGGGAAATCGATAACAAGTCGATACACCTCGATGTGCGAATCGATAAAACACAAATATATCCCACATTTTACCAGCTAGAGTCACCAAATTTGGGGGCAAGATAGCCGATGACATTCCCCAAAAAACTGCATCAAAAGTTTGGATGCCACGCCCACCTATTCCGCCCTCACCCCCCCTTAAATTATAAACAAAAATGCCTGTATCTTCTACAGTTTTGAAGCTATAGCCACCAAAATTGACATGAAGGTAGAAGCTGACATCTGACAAAGTTATGCATCAAAACTTTGGATGCCACGCCCCCAAATAACAGGATATGCCCCATCGCCCTAATAAAAACCGGAATGCATGTATCTTTGCCAGTTTTTAAGCTAGAGTCACCAAATTTGATGGCAAGATAGCTGAAGGCATTCCCCAAAAAATTGCATTAAAAGTTTGGATGCCACGCCCACCTTTTCCGCCTCCAGCCCCCCTCCAATTATAAACAAAAATGCCTGTATCTTCTACAGTTTTCAAGCTATTGCCACCAAAATTGACATGAAGGTAGATGTTGACATCTGACAAAGTTATGCATCAAAACATTGGATGCCACGCCCCCAAACAACGGGATATGCCCCACCGCTCTAAAAAAAACTGGAAGGCATGTATCTTTGTCAGTTTTTAAGCTAGAGTCACCAAATTTGGTATAAACATCGGTAGTGACATCCGTAACAGATCTGCATCAATGTTTTGGATGCCACGCCCACTTATACCGCCCACCTCTATATCTTTCTTAGTTTTTGGGCTAGAGTCACCAAATTTGGTATGAACATTGGTAGTGACATCCGTAACAGGTGTGCATACAAATTTTGGATGCCACGCCCACTTATACCGCCCACCTCTATATCTTTGTCGGTTTTTGCGCTAGAGTCTCCAAACTTGGTAGGAGGATAGAAAGTGCCATCCGCCACAGATAAATGTCATTCCTACCCCTTCTGCCTGATTTTTATACCCAAAGCCCTCATATATTACTATTTGCACTAGGAATCCTTAAAACAGCTATGTAAACTGGTATCAAAGTATATCGCAGTCGGTTGCGTCCGACTGCAACGTTTTTACTTGTTTTAATTTGATTTAATTTTAATTTTTGAAATGTTCAATATTTTATTAATAGTTTGAAACCTCGTTTTTGCAATTTTGAAATTCAAGAATTTTTTGTTATCGATCACATTTGTATATCGGAAACCAGAAGTGCTATCGAAAATTAAAAACAAACTTGATCTGCTTATGGTATAGGAGAGTTTAAGTTTAAAGTTTGAAGTCTCTAGCTCTTATAGTCTCTGAGATCGGCGCGTTCATACAGGCGCGGACAGACAGACGGACATGGCTAGATCGACTCGGCTGTTGATGCTGATCAAGAATATATATACTTTATAGGGTCGGAGATGCTTCCTTCTGTCTGTTACATACATTTGCACAAAACCATTATACCCTTATTAAGGGTATAGAGAGGAAAACAACAAACTTCCTAAAAATGCACCCAATAATATACCATTGCAATTTTTAAATCGTTATTTTGCACAATTTTATGATTTTATGATTCTTTAAATATAAAGGTAAATGTTGACGAATAAGGTCATTCGTTATTCGAAGATGTTGATCGAAATACTACTATTGTTTTTCGTTTTGTTTTGTGTCTTGCAAATTTTTTGGCTTGCATAAGAACTCTTCATTGGATGTACACTTATTCTTGGGCTTGTGCAAAAGCTGTAATTGTTGCTGTTGCAAGGGGACTAGTTAAAACCGGTTTTGCATTTCCAGAAATGCATATAACTCTGGAATACTGTGTTTCTAGTATGTTTTTATACTTTGATACCAAAGGTATCATAGTATATTGGGTTTGTGCAATGTCCGTCATGGTGTCCGTCCGTCCGTCAGTCCGTATGAACGCAACTTTTTTTGACACCGTTAACGCTAGAGCCTTGCAACCTTGTAAATACATATCTTGGTACATGTCTTCGTCAGACAAAGTGTTAAATTTAGGGCTCTACGACCTCAGGGGGGCCTGGGAAATCGATAACAAGTCGATACACCTAGATGTGCGAATCGATAAAACACAAATATATCCCACAATTTAGCAGCTAGGGTCACCAAATATGGGGGCAACAAAAAACTGCGTTAAAAGTTTGGATGCCACGCCCACCTATTCCGCCCCCAGCCCCCTCCAATTATAAACAAAAATGCCTGTATCTTCTACAGCTTTGAAGCTATAGCCACCAAAATTGACATGAAGGTAGATACTGACATCTGACAAAGTTATGCATCAAAACATTAATTGCCACGCCCCCAAACAACGGGACATGCCCCACCGTCCTAATAAAACCGGAATGCATGTATCTTCGCCAGTTTTTCCGCTAGAGTCACCAAATTTAGTATGAACATTGGTTGTGACATCCGTAACAGGTGTGCATAAATAAATTGTTTATGCCACGCCCACTTATACCGCCCACCTCTATATCTTTGTCGGTTTTTGTGATAAAGTCTCCAAACTTGATAGGGGGATAGAAAGTGGAATCCGCCACAGATAAATGTCATGCCTACCCTTTCTGCCTGATTTTTATACCCAAAACCCCCATATACTACTATTTGCACTCAGAATCCTTAACACAGCTATGTAAGCTGGTATCAAAGTATATCGCAGTCGGCTGCTTCCGACTGCAACGTTTTTACTTGTTTCATTTGAAATAAAATTTCTTTACAAGCGTACATATGTAAAAACGTGTCCGAAAGTTTTAAGAATTTGTTAAAGAGTTGTATTTTTAATTTTTTAAGATTTATTGTACTAAATTACTGAATTTTAAAAGTTAATTTTTCTTGGTAAGTAAATTTAAAAAAACATCTAGTATAATTTGTCTGTAACTAGAAATTTCACACCCCAGAAAATGGATTATTCGTCAAGTGAGTCTGTAGTTGTATTTCGCAAAAAAGATCAAGGCTAAGGGTACTTTCATCTTCTTCAGAGGAAGAAACCAATGAACCTTGTGAATTGATGGAAACTTATTCGGAAAAAAGTGACGAGCACATAGAATGGTCGCAGGTAACAGGATGAAGTAACATGTTACTTCAGTATACGGGACAGGAAGCATTTTTGCAAAAAAATATTGATTGTGATGATCCATTTTCATTATACACAATATTTCTGTCAAGTAACCTCTTAGAAATAATTGTAATGGAAACAAATCGATATGCTGCACAAACCAATGATAGTGTTGTACAAACTTCTTCATCCCAAACTAGAAAACACCAAAAATCCTGGATGGATGTTACCATAGAAGAAATGAAGAAATTTATAGGCATACTGATTATTATGGGTCTAGTTCGATTGACCGAAATTAAATTGTATTGGTCGGAAAATACAATTCATTCAAATGAAAGTATAAACAAAGTTATGAGCCGTGATCGCTTTATATCCATTTTAAAATATTTGTACTTTTCCAATAATCATTCGGCCATAATTGACGATCGGTTGCACAAAAATCGTAATGTAATAAATGTATTCAATGACTCATTCAAAAGCGCAGTGAAACCTGGAAAAAAAAGTTGTAATAGATGAAAGTATGGTTCCATGGCGAGGTCGACTCAGCTTTCGTCAATACATTCCAGGAAAAGTCACAAATTTGGAATTAAGATCTACAAATTATGTTTGACTGGAGGCTATTGCACATATATCGAGTACCCACTGTACCAAGAGTACTAAAAGGGTACACACTGTAACACTTTGTTACAGTGTTTACACAATTCAAAGTCCCGCTCATAAACCCAAGTGGACGAAATACGAACCGATCGCTATGCCTTGGCCCGCACACAGAAAGTGCAAGTGTCAGCATAATTGTAGCACGTGCGAACCTCATGTATGTGCGTATACCTCCGCGCTCCAGAATAAGAGAGCATAGCTATAAACATAAGAATATATAACCGTCTCTACGCTGCCGCTGTTGGCAGCGCAGCTGCGAAATTTAGACTTCTTTAGCTCCTAAGTCATATTCATAATGCCTCCTGTGAGCTTGGAGCGGCAAACACAGCTGCTCCAAACTAATTAATAACAAGTAAAAACGTTGCAGTCGGACGCAACCGACTGCGATATACTTTGATACCGGTTTACATAGCTGTGTTAAGGATTCGGAGTGCAAATAGTAATATATGAGGGTTTTGGGTATAAAAATCAGGCAGAAAGGGTAGGCATGACATTTATCTGTGGCGGATGGCACTTTCTATCCCCCTACCAAGTTTGGAGACTCTAGCGCAAAAACCAACAAACATATAGAGGTGGGCGGTATAAGTGGGCGTGGCATAACAAATTTTTATGCACACCTGTTACGGATGTCGCAACCAATGTTCATACCAAATTTGGTGACTCTAGCCCAAAAACTGAGAAAGATATAGAGGTGGGCGGTATAAGTGGGCGTGGCATCCAAAACATTGATGCAGATCTGTTACGGATGTCACTAACAATGTTCATACCAAATTTGAAAAGCCTAGCTCGAAAACTGAGAGCGATATAGCGGTGGGCGGTATAAGGGGGCGTGGCATCCAAAATTTGTATGCACTCCTTTTACGGATGTCACTACTTGTCACCTTGGTGACTCTAGCTTAAAAACTGGCGAAGATACATGCCTTCCGGTTTTTTTAGGGCGGTGGGGCATGTCCCGTTGTTTGGAAGCGTGGCATCCAATGTTTTGATGCAAAACTTAGTCAGATGTGACTATAGCTTCAAAACTGTAGAAGATACATGCATTTTTGTTTATAATTTAAGGGTGGGTGGGGGCGGAATATCAATGCAAATCTTCGTGCATTGAAATCTTTGAGCACTATCGAGCAAATCGCTGATAGCATCATCGTGCACTCAATCTTGCAGAAGCTGGACAAGGTTACACAGGCCAAGTGGGAAGAATCAGCATCGAGTGATGAGATTCCCACATGTGGACAATTCACAACTTTTCTGGAGAGGCGCTGTTTAAAGATGGAAAATGTGGAGCATGCAACTGATTCATATGCAGTAAATTCTCAGGTGGGACTGAACAAAAAGACAAACCTCAGTAGAAGCTCGTTAGTTGCCACTAACTCATCAACAAATAGTTGCGTCTCTTGCCAAAACGCAAATCATTCAATTTACTTGTGCCCACAATTTGCGAGTCTAACGCCCCAGAACCGCTAAAGAGAAGCTAAGAGATTATCACTTTGCCTAAACTGTTTAAAAAAGGGACATCAGCTGCGAAATTGTAGTTCAGCTGCCTGCCGCACATGTGGCAGCAAACATCACACCTTGTTACATCTGAACTCGCAATCTACAGTGCCGCGTACCCAATGCGCTGTGAATGCTTCACTTACTCGTCCTCAGAATGAAACATCGTTTAGCAGCCAAACTGTTCCGCCGCACTCTACTTCTCTGTTAGCTCAGCAACGAAACCCAGATCTTGTATTTCTTGCCACTGTTCTTGTCAGTATAAGGAATCGCTCTGGCCAATGGGTGCCATGCCGTGCATTGCTCGATTCTGGGTCGCAATTGCACATAATTACCACAATTTTAGCTCATCAATTGCAATTTAGGCGAACCAAATCAACAGCTATTGTAAGCGGATTAGGCCAAACAAATTTTCGCTCAGAAGGATTCTTAGTTGATGTGCATTTAAAATCTCTAAACTCAGAATATCAAACAAACATCACAGCTTTAGTGGCTCCAGCAATAACTAAGAATCAACCAAGCTTAACATTAAGCCCAGAAACTTGGAACATACCCCCAAATATTCGCATGGCAGATCTAGAATTTCATAGATCTCGTAAGATAGACTTGCTGATTGGAGCAGAATTATTCTTCGAACTCCTTTGCGTAGGCCAAATCAAGTTGTCTGCTGACCTCCCACTTCTCCAGAAAACTCGATTTGGATGGATAGTCTCCGGTGGGAAGCATATGCGCCAAAATTAAGTCTTATTAGCTAGTCAATCTACTGAAAGCGCCAATATAGAATCTGACACGAAGATGGACGAGGTTGTGCGCCGTTTTTGTTAGATTGAAGGTTTCGAAGAGTCTAGCTACAAATACACAAAGAAAGAAAAGGATTGCGAGGATCATTTTGTTGCCAATTTTTCGCGCTTGCCCACAGGCGAATACTCAGTCCGTCTACCCATAAAAACTAGTTTGAATATGCTAGGGGATTCTTACCAGCAAGCATATCGACGGTTTCCTAACTTAGAGAGAAAGCTCGAACGCCATCCTAAGCTCAAGGCTCAATACTCGGCATTTATCGCTGAATACTTATCTCTACAACATATGTCACTGGTTCCAGAAGATTCCATAAGTCTCTGCAAGTATTTTTTGCCACATCATTGCGTCCTTAAGGAGGAAAGTACATCAACAAAACTTCGTGTTGTTTTCGACGGGTCTGCTAGTTCATCATCAGGATATTCCCTAAACGAGCTGCTTATGGCAGGTTCAACGTTACAGCCGAAGCTTTTTAACACTTTTCTGCAGTTTAGAACATTTCCAATAGCTTTAACGGGAGACATCTGTAAAATGTACCGGTGCGTCAGGATGGATGAATCTGACAGCTACTTGCAGTGCATTTTGTGGCGGGACTCAGCTCATCAAAGGGTGCAAGTGTACAAGTTGAACACCGTTACGTACGGCACAAAATCTGCATCATTTCTTTCGGTTCGTGCCATGCAGCAGCTTGCATCTGATGAGCAGGCATCGTTTCCCATTGGTTCAAAAATAATCAAACGCGATTTCTATGTTGATGATTTGATCACTGGTGGCAACTCTGTTCCTGAAGTGCTGGATGTATTAGGCCAAGTTACGGGTTTACTGGATGGTGGCAACTTCAAAATTCGGAAGTGGTGCTCAAACGACTCATCCGTGCTGCAAAAAATACCAGATTCGGATAGGGACACATTTCTTAAGTTTGATGATGGCAGTGACATTACAAAAACGCTTGGCCTCGCGTGGGATCCTGTGTCTGACACTTTGCTGTTCTCATTTTCGCCAATTCGGTCTTCTTTGAAGCCAACTAAACGATCTGTTCTGTCGGCAATCGCGCGATTTTATGACCCTCTCGGCCTTATATGCCCGGTCATAACAAAGGTTTTTGCAGAAGCTCTGGAGAGAAAAGGTGGATTGGGATGAGAGTCTTCCTGCAGCACTTAACTCATCGTGGTTTAGTTTGTCGTCTGATGTTGGCAGCACGCAGCAATTGAAGTTTCCACGGTTGGCACAGCTTCACAGGGGCGCTAAAGGTGTACATGGATTCTGCGACGCTTCCATAGAAGCATATGGTGGATGCATCTATATTGTCTCTATGACTCAGGGAAAGCGAGAAGTGCATCTTTTTTGTGCCAAATCTCGTGTTGCTCCGTTAAAAACCCTCACGGTGCCTAAGCTGGAGCTATGTGGGGCAGTTTTGCTGTCACAACTTATGCGAGAACTAAAGCAAATGGACTTGTTCCATTGTCCTTTTTATTGTTGGTCTGATTCTGCAGTGGTCTTATCATGGATACGAGATGAGCCCTCACGATTTCAAATATTTGCATCTAATCGAATTTCTTTAATCCAAGATATTACTGCCAGCATGGAATGGCGCTATGTACCCACCAAGGCCAACCCTGCTGACATTTTATCCCGAGGAGCACTTCCTAGTGAACTGATAGAGTCATCACTCTGGGCTCATGGACCAGAGTTTCTCACAAGGGACAAAAATGAATGGCCAGAATCCTGTCTTGCCATTAAGTCACTGCCAGAATTGAAAAAGAAAGTTCTCATTGCGACTGTCAATACCGAAGATCTTGCTGCAAACTGCAAATATGCTAACTCCTGGGAAAAGCTCAAACATGTATTTTCCTTCGTATACAAGTTTTGTCATCGCATCAAGCGCCCTGGACTCTTCGGAGATGATGTGCGCCGAGGTGAACGAATGCTGATTCGTTATATTCAAATGTCGCACTTGTCTGAGGACTACAGCCGTTTAAAGAACGGTCTTCAAGTGCCATCATCCAGCTCATTGGTGTCTCTGGCACCGTTTGTTGATGGCAATGGAGTGTTTCGTTTTTCGGCTTTAAACTTTGAGGCTTAGCACCCTGCAATATTACCAAGACAGCATCGACTTCTGTGGCCCATTTTTCTACAAAAGCGATGTTCGGAATCGCGCAGCTGTAAAATGCTACGTCTGCGTTTTTATATGTTTCGCAACGAAGGCTGTGCATCTCGAGCTTGTAAGCGATTTGTCCACAGGATCATTTTTATGCGCACTAAGACGGTTTATACTAACTCGTGGTAAACCTTATCGCATTTGGTCGGATAACGCCACTAACTTCGTTGTCGCCAAAAACGAGTTGTCGGAGTTACGGCAGTTGTTCCTGAGCAGCAAACATCAGCAGGCTGTCAACGACTTTTGCTTGCTTGACAACATTGAATGGCGCTTTATTCCACCTCAGTCGCCCCACTTTGGCGGTATTTGGGAGGCAGCAGTTAAGACGGCAAAGCATCACTTCTATAGAACTGTTGGGCCTTCAATACTCCCACTAGATGACCTTCGCACTCTTCTATGCCATATTGCTGCCGTAATTAACTCTAGACCTTTAGTTCCCATTTCAGAAAATCTTGCAGACCTCGATGTGTTGACACCAGCACATTTTCTGGGTACAGCTCCACTGGCCTTGTTTCCCGAACCTGATCTCACAGGGCTAAACCTTAATCGATTGGAGGATCTCTTACTACCAGCACATGTTCTGGCGCCGTTGGCGAGAGGAATATCTGACGATCCTGAATCAACGCTCAAAATGGCGTACACCTCAGGCCAATCTGTGCGTCAATGATGTTGTTCTGGTCAAAGACGAAAACCTACCTCCACTAAAGTGGCCACTGGCAAGGGTCATCGAGCTGGTAACTGGAGATAATGGCGTGGCACGTGTAGCTACTCTCAGAACTGCCACCGGAACAACTAAGCGGGCTGTTCGAAAGCTGTGCGTCCTTCCTAAACAGGATGTTGTTGAAAGCCGTAGTCTCTCAACGGGGGGAGAATGTTTGGCTATGCAGCCAAAAAGCAGCAGCATCACCGCACCATAAGCAGCAACAGCTGCTCTTATACATATAGTTAATGTTAATTACATGCAATTGCATGCTCATTCTATGTTAACCGCTTATTAGTTATCTTGCTTTGCATGCCCTTTTTGTATTCGGCTTTGGCGAAGCCAAAGAAGTTATAATTTGATCGCTAACCTTTCAAGTTCACTATCTCTGCGCATCGATCACTTAGGATCGACTTGCAAACAAACATTTTTCGTTTAATAGCAGAGGCAAATTCGAGCCTGCCTGCTAATATACCCCTAAATAAACGATATTAATAATTATTATTAACAAACAAAACAAATCGTCCATTTTTCGGTAATCTACGGCTAGTGGAAAAGCTCCCTAGCCCAACAACATACATTCCTATTTTTATTAGGGCGGTGGGGCATGTCCCGTTGCTTGGGGGCGTGGCATCCAATGTTTTGATGCAAAAATTTGTTAGATGTCAGCATCTACCTTCATGTCAATTTTGGTGACTATAGCTTTAAAACTGTAGAAGATACAGGCATTTTTGTTTATAATTGGAGGGGGTGGGGGTGGAATAGGTGGGCATGGCATCCAAACTTTTGATGCAGTTTTTTGGGGAATGTCATCTGCTATCTTGCCCCCAAATTTGGTGACTCTAGCTGCTAAAATGTTGGATATATTTGTGTTTTATCGATTTACACATCGAGGTGTATCGACTTGCTATCGATTTCTCAGGCCCCCTGAGGTCGTAGAGCCCCAAATTTAACACTTTGTCTGACGAAGACATGTACCAAGATATTTGCAAAGTTGCAAGGCTCTAGCCTTAAGGGTGTCGAAAAAAGTTGCGTTCATACGGACAGACGGACGGACGGACGGACAGACACCATGATGGACATTGCACAAACCCAATATACTATGATACCTTTGGTATCAAAGTATAATAACGGAACCAAGCGCGAATGCAGACGATTCCATTTACCGTTTGGCACAACAACAACAAGAGTTCTTCGAGCGATTTTCTGTACATGCAGAACAAGCAACGCGGCTATGGCACCAGCCAGATGTGCAGAGCTTCCAAAACTGTGCATACAAACCGTTTGACGGCGATTACATGGAATGACCGTGTTTTTAGAATCTGTTTGAAAGCGCAGTACACAATAAGCGACAATTGGGAAGTGTACAGAAATTTCATTATTTAAAATCATTTCCAACAAAAGAAGCAGCAATATTAATACGTCATTTGCCGATAACAGAGGCGGCATATGAAAGTGCTTGGCACGCTTAATTGTACGATACGACCGACCGCGTCATGTCGCTAATTCATTGTTGGAATCATTCATGCAACTACCAACAACAACAACCACTGATGTTTTAGTTTTACGCCAAATGCGAATGGCGCAAATGAAATAGTACGAGGCCTGGATGCGATCGGCGAAACAAGGCGCGATTGCTGGATAATACATCTGCTTGTTTCCAAAAAAGGATCAGGAGTCACGACGCAAGTGGGTGGACATCAGCCGTGCTGCCAACTCACCAACAATAGATGAACTGTTCAAATTTTTTGCCGCCCGTTGCGAGGAGTTTTGAACTAGGACACATTGTTAAGGCTGCATCACCAGGTATGCAGAAGAAGTCTACACGCACATTTGTATCAGCAGAGCGAAACTGCTGCATCAAGTGTGGTGCGCTTGAACATCAGTTATACAGCTGTTCGCAGTTTCTAAATTTGTCTGTGGACCAGCGCCAAGCATTTGTAAGAGGTAAAAATTTATGTTTCAATTGTCTAAAGGCCAGTCATATGTCAGCGAAGTGTGAGTCGAAGCATGTTTGAAAGCACTGTCGCAACCGGCACAATTCATTAATCCATATGCAAGTCTCATCGTTGCAGACGAATGAGAACAGGGGCCTACCAAATGGGACTTCTAACACACAAGGGCAAGATGACGAGAAACCCACGGCTACAACCAGTAACATATCGCTTGCGCCGTGCGCTACCTATTGTAACTTTGCCAGAGCGCAAAGAGTAGGCACACTGCCCACAGCCATGGCATATGTACTAAACTCTAAGGGTACATATACATGGTGCCGTCTGCTACTGGATACAGGATCGGAGCTATCCTACGTATCGGAACGATGCATCAATGTGCTTGGGATTGCACGTTCACCGTCCCGAATAGTTATATCGGGCATTTCGGCAGTAAAGGCTGAAACTACAAGGGGTTTCAGTACGCTGCAGATCAAATCAAGACTTTCGGATCACAGGCTGAAAATAAAGGCGCACGTTTTGGGCAAGATAACATCACCATTGGCAATGGAAAGGGTCGAAGAGTCCGCGCTGGCGATCTTCGACGGTAATCCTCTGGCAGATACTCAATTATGTTCGTTTTCGCCGGTAGACATTCTATTGGGCGCAGACTATGTGGCATTCTCCGGCAACAAGAAGCTGGACAGTAAGGGCAACATCATTGCCATATCAACAATCTTTGGATGGGTGATCACATCAATCGAGATCCCAAACATACCAGCAGCTACAGTACTTATGTCAGTGTTGGACATAGACGCAGAGTTGGAATCACATACATGCTTGCAACCAGAAGCAGAGGGTGTGCAAGTTGAAGAGCACTTTCGCAACACTCACAGACGAGACTCCAATGGGAGGTATATTGTTGAGCTGCCATTTAAGCAAGCAAATATGGAATTTGCAAACACACGACAGGGAGCAGAATCACGGTTTGAAGCTGTAGATTTGCAATCCCGTTATATTAAATTCATGGACGACTACGTCGCACTTGGCCACATGCGAGAACTCACTCCAGATGAGGTTCTTATACAAGAGGGACGAGACTTTTATATGCCACATCACCCAGTTGTTGAAAGCAAGTTGCGTGTTGTTTTTGACGGATCACATAAGGACATGGATAGTCATGCATTGAATGATGCTCTGCATGTGGGTCCAAGCATACAGAGAAACCTGTTCGAAGTATGCCTGCGTTTCCGGATTTATCAATTTGTATTCTCTGCAGATATTGTAAAAATGTTTCGTCAAATTTGGGTAGCTAACAGTCGCCGCAACTATCAAAGAATTGTATGGAGACGACGACCGTCTGAGCAGCTAAAGCATTATCAACTATGCACAGTCACATATGGCACGGCTTGCGCGCCGTTCTTAGCAATCCGAGTTCTGGAACATCTCGCGAATGATCACAAGGCAGACTATCCGGTCGCTGCTCGAATACTGCTGGAAGATTTTTATGTTGACGACGTGCTCACTGGAGCGCACACTGAAGAGGAGCTGCTACAAATACAAAATGAGCTCATCAATCTTATGTCGCAAGCACAACTGGAACTGGGAAAATGGGTATCCAACAGCCAATGGATACAGAATCATGTTACAAACGTAACAGAAGTTTTATGCAATCCGCAAGATGCCACCGTAAAGGTTCTTGGGATTCACTGACAGCCGAATGGCGACACACTCGGATTTAACATTACATTGTCAAGTATTGCGCATAATACAAAACGGCAGATACTGTCAGATGTGGCACGCATCTTTAATCCACTCGGACTAATGGCACCAGTGGTCATCCAATTTAAAATACTGTCCCAGGAGCTATGGCTTCTGGATTTGGGCTGGGATTCTCCACTACCACCAAAATTGGCGGACTTATGGCAGAAGTACAGGGCAGATCTCATCGCACTAAGGCAGCTACAAATAAAACGATATTTGGGTTACACTGGAGGTACCATAGAGCAATCAAAGCATATGCAGCTGTAGTGTACAGTCGCATCATTCAACCGGACGGTAACATTGGGGTTACTCTCATTGCTGCAAAGACACGTGTTGCTCCACTGAAGTAACAATCGCTCCCGCGCTTGGAGCTATGTGGCGCGCTCTTGTTGAGCCACCTTATTTTATCCATCAAAACAGCCCTACAACATATGAGCATCAGTGTACATGCCTGGTGCGATTCAAGCATCGTGTTGGCATGGTTACCACATCCACCATGTAAATTAAAAACGTTTGTAGGTAACCGTACAGCTGAGATTCTAGACATCATACCCAGACACGCATGGAATCATTTTAACACAAAGGAGAATCCAGCTGATTGTGCATCACGGGGCATGCTGGCCTCGAATCTAATTGAATTTGAACTTTGGTGGAAAGGACCACCCTGGTTATGCAGCAAGGACATTGAAGCCGCATACATAAGCAGCGCATCAATTTCAGATCCCCGCGTAACAGAAGAAGTTAAAACAACAGCATTGGCAACACTGGCAGAACCTTATCCTGCAACATCCATACTAGACGAGCTAGTTGAACGCGTGTCTTCATGGCTGAAGTTTATACTCATCGTGGCGTATGTATTGAGATTCATACGACGCACAAAACAATCGCGATCCGTACTTGAATCGAAATCACTGTCATTCAATGAGATTAATGAGGCACGCTCAGTTTGTTTACGCTGACCGGAAGGCAATTATACGCAAGCTGCCGCTTGGAAATAGTTCCAAGTTACGCACGCTCTGGTCACTCATAGATGATTCGGGGTTACTGCGTGTTGGTGGACGGATGCAGAACTCGACTCTACCTTATAGCGCCAAACACCCGATAATTTTGCTAAAATCACACCGTATAACGAAACTCATTTTGGAACATGAGCACCGGACTAACTTGCATTCTGGAGTATTGTTATCGTTCGCCAACGATACTGGATACGAAATCTAATCAGAAAAATAACTCATGATTGCTTAAATTGTTTCAGACAACGCCAGAATACTCATCAGCAATTCATGGCTGATATACTAGCAGTTCGAGCGCGACAAGCATTACCATTTGAAAATACTGGCTGCGATTACGCGGGCCCGCTCACGCTCAAGGTCCACAAGGGACGCAATCCACGAAAGGAAAAGGAATACATTTGCTTTTTCGTCTGCCTGACCACATCAGCCATTCATTTGGAACTAGCAACCGATCCCAGCACAGAGACCTTTTTGGCGGCATTTCGACGTTTCATTTCACGCAGAGGGAAATGTGCCCAAATCTACAGTGACAATGGCAGAAACTTTGTTGGCGCAAGGCGCTCCTTGAATGAACTGGAGCAGCTGCTCACATCGCAGTTGCACAACAACATTGTCTCACAGACACTGGCGGATGAGGGAATCAAATGGAACTTCATACCGCCACATGCCTCACACTGGGGTGGGAAATGGGAATCAGCTGTGCGTTCTGTAAAACTTCATCTCCATCGAGTGGTCTCGAAGACAACGCTGACGTTCGAGCAGATGCACACGCTTCTGGCACAGATAGAAGCAGTGGTAAATTCTCAGCCACTGTTTGCAGCACCTGACACAGACCTGACGTATTTGTCGCTTGCATGATACCAGAAGGTGATATCTCACATGTTCCACAAAATCGTTTGGGCAGCAAACTCAATCAATGTTGCAAGGCTTCTGGAAACAATGGCATCAAGAATATCTGACAACGCTGCAACATCGTTACAAATAGAACACTCATAGCCCAAATCTTGCACCAGACACCGTTGTACTGGTTAAGGATTCACATACTCCACCGGCCGCATGGATTCTAGCAAGAATCATTGAAACGTACCCTGGTCCCGATGGCTTGGTACGCACAGTAAAATTGAAGACACCAACTGCAGAAACAATGCGACCAATAACAAAGATCGCAGCTTTACCTTATTCCGAAACGATGTTTCAGGGCCGGGCGGGATGTTGAGGAACGGATTTAAAATTTTAAGTTTAATGTCAACAGCTGTTACATTTAAGTTTGAATATTAACGATCATTTGGTTAAGTTGGCATTTACACTTTGAAAGGTGTGGCAACGTCGCTATTTCTTTGTTTCTATGTATGTATCGGTGTAACTTCGTATGTTAGTTGCTTTTTGACGACAGTTCTTAGCTGACGTGTCCGTGACGATTTGTTAAAAAATATCTAATAAATATATGAACCGCAACAGAACAGTTTATTTTATCATCAGTTATAAATGATGTTTTTAAACCACAACCGCAAGCAGTTTGTCTTATATGCATAAAATCAGCAACAATAACAACGGCAGCAATGGCAGATACCAAGAAATCCAAATTTGAGTGAGTAGAGTGCATAATGGATAAACGCGGTGGCTTAAAAAATAAAGTAAACAAAAAAATAGCACACATTAAGTGGCTATTATTCACAAAATCGCCGCCTCCCGCGTGGACAACTGCACAAAAATTGCAGTTCGAGCTCGATTATTTAAAAAAATATATCGAAGAGCGAAACCCAATGCACACAACTCACTCAAAAAAACATACAAGTTATAAAAAACATAATATTAACAATGCCTCCATTACAAAAGCCATTGCCGAGAAAGCCAAACACATGCCCCGGTGACTGCGAGGGACCCCTGTATTCAACACACTGTCATTACACCTGTGCGGCCTGCATCGGTGCCCCAGCAAAGAAGCAGCAGCTTGTGCAGCCAGCACCAGCACCGTCTGGCGTACTAAGTCCGACCCAGGAAAAGTGAACCGGCAGCGCTTCCAAGAGCGCATTATTTTTTCAATTGCACTGCGTTGCAACATTTTTTTTTATTGCACTACGATGCATAGTTTTTTTCTATATATAAAGCAAATGTAAAATTGAGCTACATGAACGTTGCCCGATTAGAAGTATAGCCCCTAAAGCTTTACGAAACAATAGGCAGGAACATATGTAAAATATCATTCAAAACTAAAATCCAAAAAAATTAAAAATCATGTTTAAATAGAAGAAAATATAAAATTAATTTTTTTTTAAGCTGGTTTTGGATTTAAAGGCCGTTGTGGTTCTTGATAGTTTTTGTTTATTTCTCCATCAATGTTCTCCTACGCGTTTCGGCTTTATTATTTTGCCTTCTTCAGGGAGCCTGCATATGTTTATTTAGACATTTTTTTTTTATAAATAATAAAACAATCATCATGTTGTGTCAGCTGGCATAATTTTTGATAGGGTATTTCTATTCGTTAAATGTTCTATATCGTTAAATGTTCTTTATGTATATGGTATGCTCACATATCGGTTAGTTTTGTCCTCCAAATTGTCGTTGTGTGTTTCCAAGATTTTATTATTTTTGTTTGTGATTTCTTGTATTATGCTATCCACCAAGCATTCCGGGTAACTATTTTTTAATAAGATCGATTTTAATTTTAAATGTTTTTCCGGTTTATGCTGTTCGTCGCTCAGTGTGTATGCTTTTTTAATCATGTTCTTAGCTGTATTAAATTTTTGACTCATTGGTTGGTGTGGATTGATGGATGCAATTGTCTTAGTGTACCATTTAAATCCAATGTTTTCCCTATTTCTTGTTAGTTTCGTGTCAAGATAAGCAATTTTGTTGTTTAGCTCCTTTTCCATTGTAAATTGTATTCTTTTGTGTTGCTTATTGAGTGTGTCCAGTATTATTTGTGCGTCTTTTTCTTTTAAAATACATATAATGTCATCTACGTACTTGTAAATGTGTCTAACGCGTATATTATTTTGTTTAAGTCAATTATTGCATCGTCTAGTATCTTATCTAGTACAATGTTTGCTATGGTCGGGAAAATGGGGTTGCCCATGGGCATACCAATTAAAATAAATTTGAAAATCAAAACCTTTGAAAATGCATAAATGAATGACAACAGAATTAGTAAATCTGTTGAAAATTTAGATTCAATTAAAAATTTTGAATACATAACCTATAAATCATAAACAAAAATGGGTCTAGTTGATGTAAAAGAAGTGAATTCCACTGCTAACGTAATTACTAAAATCGAATCATAAGTATTGATACCGACTTAACAAACATCTTATTATTAATAATTGTTTTCCTTATGAGCGCATTCATTTTGTATAAAGCCTATATGTACCACAATAAGTGCATATCAAAACGAGCTGTAAGCCAAGCTAACGATCTGGGTAAGATCTAAATTAATAAAGCGCAAGCAATTGTTATAAAAATATGTTTTAAAAATAAAAATTAAATACAAATATGTATATGTACACAGTGACATATTAGAAAGAGAGAACTAAATGTTGTCTAAGAAAATGACCTTTTTATACCCTTAACCCATAAAATGGGTAAATGAGGGTATAATGGTTTTGTGCAAATGTATGTAACAGGCAGAAGGAAGCATCTCCGACCCCATAAAATATATATATTCTTGATCAGCATCAACAGCCGAGTCGATCTAGCCATGTCCGTCTGTCCGTCTGTCTGTCTGTCTGTATGAACGCGCCGATCTCAGAGACTATAAGAGCTAGAGACGTCAAACTCAAAACTTAAACTCTCCTATACCATAAGCAGATCAAGTTTGTTTCGGATTATCGATAACATTTCTGGTTTCCGATATACACATGTGATCAATAACAAAACAAGTAAGAAGGCTCTAGTCGAGAAATCCCGACTAGGACACACCCTTAACCCGATACGTAATGCTTACAGTAACTTGTGTGTATTTAATCAGTGACCAATATAACCAAATTTCAAACTGCGATATCTCCGGTGTTTCTTAACCGATTTTAATCAAATTTTTTCAAATGTTCATTATTTTATCCGTAGTCTCAAACCTCATTTTCACAATTATAAAGTTCAAGATTATTTTGTTATCGATAACATGTGTGTATCGGAAACCAGAAATGTTATCGAAAATTTGAAGCTAACTTGATATCATGGTATAGGAGATTTTAAAGTTTTAAGTTTGAAGTCTTTGGCTCTTATAGTCTCTGAGATCGGCGCGTTCATACGGACAGACAGACAGACAGACAGACAGACAGACAGACAGACAGACAGACAGACAGACAGACAGACAGACAGACAGACAGACAGACAGACAGACAGACAGACAGACAGACAGACAGACAGACAGACAGACAGACAGACAGACAGACAGACAGACAGACAGACAGACAGACAGACAGACAGACAGACAGACAGACAGACAGACAGACAGACAGACAGACAGACAGACAGACAGACAGACAGACAGACAGACAGACAGACAGACAGACAGACAGACAGACAGACAGACAGACAGACAGACAGACAGACAGACAGACAGACAGACAGACAGACAGACAGACAGACAGACAGACAGACAGACAGACAGACAGACAGACAGACAGACAGACAGACAGACAGACAGACAGACAGACAGACAGACAGACAGACAGACAGACAGACAGACAGACAGACAGACAGACAGACAGACAGACAGACAGACAGACAGACAGACAGACAGACAGACAGACAGACAGACAGACAGACAGACAGACAGACAGACAGACAGACAGACAGACAGACAGACAGACAGACAGACAGACAGACAGACAGACAGACAGACAGACAGACAGACAGACAGACAGACAGACAGACAGACAGACAGACAGACAGACAGACAGACAGACAGACAGACAGACAGACAGACAGACAGACAGACAGACAGACAGACAGACAGACAGACAGACAGACAGACAGACAGACAGACAGACAGACAGACAGACAGACAGACAGACAGACAGACAGACAGACAGACAGACAGACAGACAGACAGACAGACAG